>CM033471.1:67682614-68170114 GCA_019447015.1 Hymenochirus boettgeri
CTTTCAAGTTCTTTTGCAAAATGGGGCCTACCTGATATTATCCTTATACACTGGGTGCAATGACTTAAATTAAATTAAATCTATTGAGTTGAACATCAAATTCGCAGTGACCTAGGTCAGATACAACTCATCTGCCAGACGCAGTGTACATTGGTCTGAGATGATACCACAGCAGTTATGACGAGCCAGCATTAAAAGCATTAAAGAAATGTAGGAGGAAGCTGAATTTTAATGTTGCTAAATTGTAAAGCAAATTGATATTGTGACATACCGACACGTCGATCTTGAAGGTGGAGGTATTGGCCTTTAGAGAGAAATCAATTTATCTGATATTGGTTTGGATATTTTTTGCTCCAGACTTCAAAATTTAATCGAAAAATGTTTAGTCCAATGGAGTACCATTCATTGTCCATGTCTTTTAGTGAGCTGGTCATTAATTAGAATGCCAGGTTCCATGCCTCACTGTGGCAGTGGGCAGTAATTACAAAGGATCGATATTGGTAAATGTGGTATGGATCCTTTTTAACGGCCATAGCATTAGTTAAGGACACGACCACGACATGTAACACTGCAACTTTAAATTACCAATCAACAGCAGCATTACTATCAATTGTACAGGACTGCCAGCGACATTTTCCATATCGATATTGGTAATTACCATTATTGATCCTATATTAAGGGGAACTGTGGTCCAAAAATGACTTTAGGAAATTAATAGGTTGTTCCCCTGAGAATTTTTGCAATTTATTTCCATTGTTTATTTTGCATAGTTTTGAAGATATTTAAAGTTTATATGCAGCACATCCCAGTCCCTGCTTCCTCTGCTCTGAACTGTCAGTCATCTGTCCTGTGTCTCCTCCTCCCCTTTGCAGCCCCCTGGTCCTCCACTCATGGGCCCCATGGTCCCTCCAGTTGCAGGCCCCCTTGGCTCTTATCTTACAGCCCCGTGTAGCCCCGCCCACTTGGGGTGCTACGCCCTGCCCACTTACGGGTGCCCAAGCCCCGTCCACTCGTTGCTGCCTAAGCCCCGCCCACTCATGGGTGCCGTAGGTTACTCCCCCTACAGAAAAAACTCTGCCTGAAAAGGCTGTTTTCACACAGTGAAAGAGAAGGGCTGTAGATTCCCTTACCTTCTCTGTCAGGACTTCACGCAGCAGAGAGGAGGAGGGACTTCCTGTTCCCCCTAACACACTGAGGGAGTCTGAGGCTTGCGCCGGCCGGGCACTGTGCAGGAGAAGCCTCAGGAATGTCACAAGTCAGCCTCCCACCCATTAACTTTCTGGTCAGTCATTTCTGTATATATGGGCTGTGGGAGCACATAGAGAGGTGGTTGATGGCTCATTTAAAGGTAGGAAATTGGCCTTAAGCTTAACTTGTTTGGAGACCACAGTTCCCCTTTAATACTGTGCTCTGTGTGTTGCAATCCTGTACACTCATGAAATGCACACAGTCACCATTTTCGGTAAATTTTTGTCCATTTTGCAAGTCTATGGAAACGCAGAAAAACGCACACTTTTTTGGGAGCATTTTTACCCACATTCACTAGAAATGGACATCAAAATAACAAAAAACACTGGCACAGACAATAAGGCAGTGTTTAGCCTTAGCCGGGACCATTCTAGGTACTTATCTGCCCAGAAACACTATAACTAAAGGTGGTAATTACCTAAACAAACTGGATTCCTTCTAATGTGAGTTTGGATTAGAAGAGTCCTGTCTCATTATTTGGGTTTGACCAAGGAATTCAGTGCTTTCAGGTTAGGTTCAATTAATGTTCCTTGGCACTTCTGGTCTGAGTATCGGATTGAGATGTTCATAGGAATTGTGGGTAAAGCCATGGTCACTTCAGTGCTTTGTGTTGGGGGCAGGTCTCTAGTTTAGATCAAAGTCAATATCGCCAGGCGTGTTACAAAACCATGGAGCACTAATGCACAGACAACTTTTGTAGCAGTGGGTGTATATTCCACACAAGGCCTCTATCCTTTACCAAGTCGTAAATAAACTGACCCATTTTGGGGTCCCACAGTTTCACCATGTGTTCAGCAGTGCTGCTTACTACAAAATTCCTGTGGAGTTTCAAAAAGGCAATAGGGGAATCATGTCCATTGGCACCGTTCAGCATTTGTTAACAAAGTTCCTTCTCCAAGTCCCAGATTTTTATTATGTTATCAGAACTTATCAGGGACTGCAACAAGTCCCAGTATTGGGGTCCAAGATCTTCATCACATAGTCTTCAGCCTCTTCTACCGTCATCAAATACACATTTGATCCTACGTATGTGTCCATATAGGACGTGTAAACATTGGTTGGTCCTAATATCCCAAATGCGGAGGGGCTATCTGATGAACCGCTCACTAACCAGTTCTACAGAGGTGTAAACAAAACACAGCCCTTGTATGTCCATTTAGAGTATGTAGACAATCCCCGATCTCTAAATCCAAATTTTTATGATTTTATCGAAAGATTCGCTATAAAACATGTGACCATTGACCTGCAGGGAACTGACTGAATTATGACCAAGAAGAGTCCTTAGACATTGTCCACTAGCCGCTAATTATTTTGTTCTATAAAACTTAAGTTTAGGATTCATACATTTACATCTTCACCAACGACCTTCTAAGTTAAGTAGCCATGTCGCCACTGATTGTCATTCCTACGCTGGTTAATGTATGCATTTTTGCAAGGATTGGGTGTCAGTCCTGGATCTTCTATTGGGTCCTTATCTCCTCGACTCTGCAATAATTTCGAGCCTCTCTCTGCCTTCATTTAGCCTCAATTAGCCATGCTGTGAAGGGGTGTAACAATTCTGTCTGCCTCTAACTGTCACTCAGAGGCTAGCATGCGAGAAAAACTTCTCCACCCACCATTGATCAGCTTATGTAGGCTGATTACTAGCAATTTCAAGTTTGCTTGATGCGCAGAGAGGAGGAAGAGGTAACAACATTCCCAACAGCCAATGACAAGTGTTTCGTTAATCATGGCCTCTGCGCCATCTAGGAGGCGGGCTTTTAGCACTCATTTTGCTGTGTGATATCTAGGGAAGGCAGCACAGCTGTAAATGTGAGTTAGCATTTCAGCTGTTGGAAGTGTGGACATGTATGGAGGTGATGTTTTTTGGTATTGTTGTCCTTTAATTAATACTGGGCTAATTGGTAAATTGGAGAGCTGAATTAATACTGGGCTAGGTGGTAAATTGGAGGGCTGACTTAACACTGGATACCTGATAAACTGGGGATCTGAATTAATACTGCGGATAATTGGTAAATTGGAGAGCTAAATTAAAACTGGCCAATTTTGTAACTGAAGGGCTTGATTAATACTGGGCAAGACCTGAGGGCTGAATTAATGCAGAGCAAGTTGGTAACCTGGAGGGCTGAATTAATACTGAGCAAACTATTCAACTGAATGTCGCATGTGGCCTTTACCATCCCCGAGTAGACAGATGTTTATCATGGTCCCAGTAACTGCTACAGTACCTATTCTATGTGCCTAAATTCTACAGACCCCAGCAGTACAGAATAATAATCCAGCACCCAGCACAGACATTCAAATTGTTGATCCTTGCAGGTGTACCTGCTTTTTAACTTACATCGCAAATTCTTTTCCAGCGGCACTAGTAGCTGCTCAATCCCAAAACATAAGACAGGACAGGGAGTCCAAGACAGAAAACTCTGCTCTGTCACAGTACTGAATGAAAGAGTAGAACTAAGGGTAGGGGGGGGTAAGCTCTAAGGTCGCGCTCTCTGAAACTTCACACAGAGTAGAAGGAAGGGGGGCCAGGAGACAGCCAGAGCACTGTGTTTTACAAGAATAAAAATCAAATTCACATCCTTCTAACTTCTATTTTAAATACCATCTGGAACACAGATTTTTAACGGAAGGATAAGTTATTTTTGGACATTACGGACAGCCCTTGTTTTTCAGTCATTTTCACGGACTGTGGATTTTTTCATAGTAACAGACTGTTCAGGCCATTCTGTCGCTTAGGTTGTGGGCAGTATAGTGGCTGCTTTATTTTTCCTTAAAAAATAACACTGTTGGTAAATGCAGTGCCAATTCTGCCCTGTGGAGAGATTCATTTCTCCTCACAAGTTTATCATTTTTAGTTCTGATCCCAATCACTATTGGGGAGATCCAATATGGGAAGTCGCATTACTTACCTTACCTTAGCCCGATCCCCAATACCTCCAAAGACCGATATCTTCAGCCAATATTCTCCAGTGCTAGTAGGTTTGTGCCACCTGTTCAATACAAGGATCATTGTGAGAGGAGGATGTGCAATGCCACATCATCTGCATCCAGGGGATAAAGCCCGGGTTTTAGTAACTTCCATGGTACTCAGCAGTTCTGAGGAATCCCTAACATCCCACACTGCACGTGTGAATGACTTCTTTATGCAGTCCTTACTCAGCCTCCTGTTTGTGGTTATTTCTGTCTGCCTGTTTTCTACAATGTTGCAGATCTGCTCTACCTTTCCTGGTTTTCCTCCTCTACTTCCTGTCTCCCCCCTCTCCTTGAGCAGACAGAATCACCAGCAATTATCAGATTATACCCACGACCCAGAAAGAACAGACTGTATCTGTCAACTGTGAAGAGAAGCTTATACTGGTTATTCCAATCTCAAGACAGGAAGTGAACGCACTCATTGATAGATTTTTTTTTTATTAGAAGTGCTATTCTATTTATCAGTATATAAATACACAATGCTATTTGTAGGATTTAGGTTTTATTCTGGAATTTCCCAGGTACCACAATGGTCTTTTAAAAGTAAAGAGAGAGGGGTGTTTATTTAGGAAATAACGACCAATGGGGCAGTGTCTCACACCTCTACCCCTGTTTCTCTATCCCAACCCACCCTCCTGGGTCATGGAAACTATACCTTCACATACGTAGCTTTACACAAAATCATTTTTCTAAACCCACACAGACACAGTGGTAAAACACAACTACTGGAACTTCTTTACCTACCTTTGGCAAGTAACTAAATAATCAAAACAATAAGATACTATTAGAGGGGGTGGTGCTATGTTATTGGCAGGGAGACAAAGATGTCAGGAATGGGTCACATAGTATAGATTCTACAGCTTAGATTTAAACCCAAAAACTGTTTTGAAGTAGTGGGATCTTGCTGTAAAGGTATATCTAAGGTATATTTATGGATAAAATGGCTGTAGCTGTATTAGTCCAGTCGCTTATACTAAGTGTTAGGACGTGGGTTTGTATCAAAAATAAAACGATGTCTTTCACTCAGTGTGGGCGTTTGGTGCAGGTTCAGTTTAATAGAAAAGCAAAATATAAGAAAGAAACAACAATTCACACTATGGACAGGTGTGTAAACTCCCAAACACAACAGGTTGTTTTCAAACTGCAGTCAGACTGATCGCTCTGACTTCAAAGTCCCCTGAATAATCATTTGCACTAACTTTACAGCTGGGGTGGATTTCCCAGCACCTTAGTTTTTAAGACACATAACATAAATAACAAAATACAGATAGTTCTTATCTATAAATAACATTTCTGTACAATCACATGTATAAAAGAAATTGTACAATGTTTGTAAGATCAATCAAGACTGTTACAAACAGAATATGGTAAAGTATAAAAAACATCTTAAACACTCCTGCTGCAGGTTTTACAAATAACCAATACACTCAGACTATGCAATCAGATTCCACCTGTTACTTTACACAGCATAACAGTAGACAGGTATTCTTAATGCTCTATGGCTACTTGTTTTATTCAACCATATCATAGGGGTAGGAAAGTCTAGTCACCTTGCCTGTAGGAAAACAGTAAATAGAAAAAGAGGTTTGCTGGCCAGCAATAGAGGAAAGACAGAGGACACACAGATCACATGAACAGACAAGATCACTATCCCCTCCTAACATACCCCCCAGCTTAAGTGAAAGTTGTTCTTTCACCAAGTCTGTTTGGACGTGGGCACCAAACCTTGATAGGTAGTCACATTTTTATGTTTGACTTCCTGGCTTGTATTCTACTGTGAAATTAAAAGGCTGCAGAGCCAGGTACCACCTTGTCAAACGAGCATTATCTACATTTCATTTTTAATGTAACCAATATAAAGAGCGTGGTCTGAAATTAAGACAAATTTCTTCCTGTCAAATAATAACGTAACTTTCAATAGCCCATTTATAGCCAGACATTCTTTTTCTATGGTAGAGTATTTTTGCTCCCTGTGAAAAAGTACAAATAGGATGCCTTCTTTTTCTCTATTTGGCATACAGCTCCTATTCCTCTCTCTGATGCATCGACTTGCACTTGGAATGGAGAAGAAGTTTGGGTTATTAGAACTGGGGTAGTACACAGCTTCTTCAAACATTGAATGCTTGATTACAATTAGGTCTAATTGTAACTATGTTTTTGCCCGTTTTTTTTAGTAAGATCACTAAAGGAGCTGCTTAAAATCTGAGAAATTAGGATAAAGCGGCGGTAATAACCAGCCAATCCCAAAAAAGAATTTAACCTCTTTTTTTAGTTTTAGGAATAGGGGCATCCTTTATTGCAGAGATCTTGAGGCTTCTGGTTTTATTTTTCCTCCACCTATCACATAACCCAGGTATGAAGTTTCTTTTTGGGCCACACTGCATTAACTGGATAATTGTTAGCCCAGCTTCAGAAATTGCACAGAATTACTTTATCTAAATGATTGAGATGAGATTTCCAATCTGCACTAATATGATAACATCATCCAGATACGATGCACAATATGCCTGTGGGATTTTAAATCTTATCCTAAACGTTGGAACGTTGCTGGGGCTCCATTAACCAAAGGGCATATGGGTAATGTGATAAAACTTTTTGGTGTGGCAAAAGCAGTTTTTGGGCATGATTCTTTCTCTAAGGGATTTGCCAGTAACCTTCGTTAGTAAATGTGGATTATATATTGAGCTTCACCCAACTGGCTAATCATGTCATCAATGCGTGGCATTGGATAGTTATCAATTTCGAGGTTTGATTTATTTTTCTAAAGTCATGCAAAAGCGATATTGACCATTTTCTTAGGTACAATAACAATGGGTGAACACAGGGACCAAAAGAGGGCTGTACAATGCCTAGTTGTAACATGATTTCTAGTTCTGCTTCTATTACGGTTTTAATTTCTCTGGCCACCCTGTAAGGTTTTTGACATATAGGCTTGTAGAGCGTGTCAATGATATGTTCAACTAGGTTAGTGTGCCCCGGTGTAGATACAAATGTTTTTCTTATACTTATAAAGTCAAGTCATCCAATGCTTGGTTCTTCTTAGATGTAAGATCTGTACCTTTTTAATTTCTGAAAGTTCTAAACCCTCAAGTGATACCCTTGAGTAAACTTGTTCAAGAACATTTGGGTTATATTCTGAGGAGAATAGTACAAGTTTTAGTAGGTTTATCCATTTTTTAAAGATTAGCATGAAAAAATTTTTTTTAACAGAACTTTCAGACAAAGGATTTCATAGTCCACCGGACCAGTTTGACGTGTTACTTTAAAGGGCCCTTGCCATTTGGCTAACAACTTATTATCAGAGGATGGCAATAAGAGTAAGACTTATCACCAGGTAAAAAATGCTTTTTCTGTAGCACATTTATCATACCATTGCTTCATATAAGATTGGAATTCAGCAAGATTATCTTGGACAAATTCTGCCATCTTATTCAATTTGTCTCTCATAGAAATTACAAGTCAATCAAATTTTTCTAGTTGGAATCTGGTTTTCTCCCAATATTCTTTAATCACATCCAGTGGTCCTCTTGGTCATCTCCCATACAGCAATTCAAATGGAGAGAAACCACTAGATGCTTGAGGAACCTCACGGTATGCGAACAACAATATGGAAGCAATTGATCCCAGTGTTTGGTTCTTGTTGTACAAATTTCCTGAGCATTTTTTTTTAGATGTCTGATTAAACCGCTCAACCAATCCATCACTTTGTGGGTGATAAGGAGTGGTTCGTACTGCCTGAATACAGAAGACAATTTATTTGCTCATTAAATTAGACTGGAAATTTGAACTTGGTCAGTAAGAATTGTATGGGGAATTCCCATTTGACTAAAAGGTTTAATTATTCTTCTGCTATTTTTTCTTGTTGTTATACTTTTCAAAGGAATAGCCTCTGGATAGAGAGTCATGTAGTCGCTTAAAAACTAGTATATATTGGTTTCCTTGCTACTCTTTGCAGAGGGCCAACAAATCCATGGCTATTCTTTCCAATGGGTATCCACCAAAGGAACTGGAACCATCTTACACTTTTTACCCCTAGGAGAAAAGTACTGGCACTCTAAACAAGAATCACAAAAAACAGCTACGTCTGTATGTATTTTGGGCCAAAGAACCTGTTTAATATCCTGGTCAGGGTTTTTTTCACCCAAATGGCCTGCTAAGTTATGGAATGAGCTATTTTCATGATTGACTCTCTGTATTCAGAAGGTACTACCATTTGCCACACTTGCTCTTTAGTCTGTGGGTGTTCACACACCAAGATATAAAGTTCCATTTTTTACTTGATAGCAAGGAAAATGTTTTTGTCCATTTGACAGTTCCTTTGCTTGTTTGAATAGTGGCTGAGGGTGGTATCTTTCTGCTGCTTTACAGAATAGCCCCATCCCATTTGAGAGATTGAAAAAGTTCTTCTAGAAAAGAGTTTTTGATCTCCATTCCAGGTGCATAATCCTCTTTTCTTTTCTAGAAGGATGTGTTTTACCAGTGCCATGAAAATCTCTCATCTTCAAAGGGAAATACATTACCAAGTCTCTCTGATTAAACTGACTTTAACCTGAGATCTAGTTATTACAGCAGAAACAGAATTGTCCCTTTCAGCATATTATGGAAGCCAGGGGTATCCTGCCCCAAAATAACAGGGTATGGTAATGTAGGCACTATTCCCATGTCTAATGACACCTTTTGATTAGCAATCTCCATTGGTATCATTGCTTTAGGATATACCTTGGTATCTCCATGTACACAAGTAAAGGTAAACAACCATTTATTTTAGGAAAGTGAAGCAAATTCGACCTTATAAAGACTGTTGACTCCCTGATCAATCAAAGCATTCACATACTGAGAATCATTTTGACAGGTTGTAAATAATTATGTACAATATCAACACAGTTTGTAGAAAACTCCTTGGCCATTTTACCCCCTTTAATTACTCAGTCTTTGGCTAAATGTCCCTTTTACCACATGAAAAACAGACAATATCTTTACCATAGCTCTGCTCTTCAAAAGATTTGCCCTTGGTATGTCAGTAGTAACAGTTAGTGGTGTTGGCCTTACCAATATGGGTTTCTTGGCAGTCCTTTTCTTGCCGCAAATACTTCTCTGCCAGTGTCACAGCGCTATCTCCGTCTCTGGTTGATGCTCCTTAACCGAGATCCTAATTGGTTCAGGGAGAATTTCCAAGAATTGTTCTAGAATAATAATCCCAAAACCTCATGTACCGTCTTCTTCTCTGAACAATCCACTTGTTACACAATTCAGTCAGAGAAGGTGTAGGTCTCTCTAGGACCCTCTTTGTCACAATACTTGTAAGTTCTGAACCTTTGACGAAAGGTTTCAGGATGAATATTATACCTTCTCAAATAGTATAGTATAGTAAGTATTTGAGGTTGAATAAAGACATACGTCCATCCAGTCCAACCCATCTAGCAATATCCTCATTTCCTGCCTAACTGTTGATCCAGAGGAAGGCAAAAAAAAACCACCAAATTTATGAATAGCTTTTTTTCTCTTTTGCATAATCCTCAGCATCCTCTATTGTCATTGGCTATATGCTTGTTGTGCTTTACTGGGTGAGAAAGGGTGCTAGATGAAAACCCACTGATTCTCTGGCCATTTACTTGCTTGAGCCACCCTTTCAAATATCGTTAGATATGACTCTATACATCAGTCTCTGTCAATTTAGTCAGTTCAAATTTGGAACAGGAGAAATATTATACTGAATTGCTTTAAGTACCTGGAAGAAATGATCATCCCTCTTGGCTTTTTCAGCTTCTGCAAACGAATTTCCTCTTTCCAGTTCTGCTCTCTCTCTCCTGTATTATTCCTGCTCATAGAAAAAATTTCTTCCTGTTGTCTGCGCTGATCACCCAACTCTTGGTTTTTATCAGCCAAATAGGAGATCCTCAATATTTTTGGGAATACTACTACTCACAGGAGGAGTATCTTCACCTTTATCAGAAAGAACATCTTCCTCTTCAATCGCAGCTTCTTGCTTTTAGGCCTCGCTCCAGCACCCCAGGTTGGATCAAATCAGGCTCCATCCCTTTACAGCAGGCACCGTCTCTTTAACTGCAGGCACCGTCCCTTTAACACCAGGCACCGTCTCTTAACTGCAGGCAACAACTTGAGACGCCCAGTTCCTTTGAACGCAGAGACCATCTTGGAGATTGAGTCCAGATATACCTCCTTCCACGTGCCTTGACTCCTGCCATGCACTGAGTACAAAATTATGCTTATCCAACATAAAGATACAATCCCACCGCTGCCACCATATGTTAGGACGTGGGTTTTGTATCAAAAATAAAACGATGTCTTTCACTCAGTCGTTGGCGTTTGGTGCAGGTTCAGTTAATAGGAAAAGCAATATAAGAAAAGAAACAGTAATTCACACTATGGACAGTGTGTAAACTCCCAAACACAACAGGGTTTGTTTCAAACTGCAGTCTGACTGATCGCTCTGACTTCAGGAGTCTCCCTGAATAATCAGTTGCACTAACTTTTACAGCTGGGGTGGATTTCCCAGCACCCTTAGCTTTTAAAGACACATACATAAATAACAAATACAGATAGTTTCTTATCTATAATAAACATTTCTGTACATCACATGTATAAAAGAAATTGTACAATGTTTGTAAGATCAATCCAGACTGTTACAACAGATATGGTTAAAGTAATAAAACATCTTAAACACTCCTGCTGCAGGTTTTACAAATAACCAATTACACTCAGACTATGCAATCAGAATCCACCCTGTTACTTACACAGCATAAAGCAGACAGGTATTCTAATGCTCTATGGCTACTTGTTTTTATTCAACCATATCATAGGGGTAGGAAAGTCTAGTCACCTTGTCTGTAGGAAAAACAGTAAATAGAAAAGAGGTTCGCTGGCCAGCAATAGAGGAAAGACAGAGGACACACAGATCACATCCATCCTAACATATGGTGGCAGCTTTGGCAGGATTGTATCTTATGTTGGATTAAGCATAATTTTTGTACTCAGTGCATGGCAGGAGCAATCAGGCAGTAACAGGCAAGGACCCACGTGGAAGGAGTATATGGACTCACCTCCAGACAGTCTCTGCGTTCAAAGGTAACGGGTAAAGTGATACCTTTTTATATAGGACTAACAGTTCATTTTCAGCTGAGGAAAAGAGAAGGGTATCTCTCGAAAGCTTGTCTGTAAAATGAAACGTTAGTTTTTAATTTTATAGTATATATAGATATCCTTTACCTCTTGGCTTAAATCAATATTATATTAAAGGAAAGGCTGACTTTTGCAGTGAACTAAGAGTAACCATATTCTTTTCTAGTTAATTTATTTATGATGATACACTCATATATTATACAGAATGTTGTATTTACCATGGTCTTATCCCTGACACATACTTTTGTTTATCTTTTTGAAAGAAATTAGGATAAACCCAAGTTTGGTATTCAACCCTTAAGGTTGAAGAGACTCTTAAGTTAAAAATCCAACAGGATTCCCTGTAAAGTAGTATGTTGTGTCTGTCTTTGCCTCTATTGCACAGTGGGATATAATCAATGAGCATTCCTCGCAAAGACCTGATATTTTTATAAACAAAAGTGATCTGCAAATGGGGAAACATTCGTTTTCTGTTTATCCTTATTTATGTTTAGAGAGGGCAATCATAAAGTTGCTCTTGTGGTATTGGAATCTTCTTTTGAAAGGATTGATTGTCTTACCAATATAGATTAGGGAGCAAAAGGCATTTTAAGAAGTATATGCAAAATTCCATATTACAGTTAAAACAGCCTTTATGTAGAAAACCTTCACTGTGTATGAATGATAAAAAGCACTGCCTATTATCAATGAATTACACACATTACAGTTATAACATTTAAAACAGCCTTTATGTTAAAAAAAAAGGAAAAATGTTTTTTGTACATAGAGACTAGGTCAGCCTGTAACAGTTTACTGGTAATATATAAGGATTTACCTTTTTATACACACATAGTGGTTTGCATCTAGTCTTCTATCCAAGGGAACTGTCCTCTCTAATACTCTTAATATACACTCATACAAACATAGAAAAGATAATAAATGCATATTCCTAGGCCCCATATAATATTATATTATCTGCACTCTGGCATACATTATAAACAAAGGGGTTTTAGTATACATTACTGTGAATTACACATGAATTACACATGAATGAAAAGCCTTCCAACCACATCAAGGTAACCCCAGTCTGAAAGGTCCTAACCTCTAACCTTTTTTACTTCAATTACCATTAGCAAACTTTTGCATTTCTCATACTTGTGCACCGGATCTATATAGCAGGCTTTCTCACTTCCCCCCAGTCCTTTGGCTTTTTAAAATGAGGGAAGAGGCCGTCCATCCTTCCAGTGCTTTATATTAAAGGCATAGGACCTCCCTTTAAAGGGGCATTTTGGGGGTGCTATTACCACATGAAAGTGTGACCATGCTTCCCAATAAATACTGTACATACAATAGAAGGATTGTGGAAGCACTCCTTAGCTAAATTATAACTACATTTGCGGAAATACTACTGATCTGGTAAACATTTACACAAAACATAGAAAAGATAATTAGTGCACATTCCTAGGCCCATACAAATATCATATCTGCACACACTTGCAGACTTATAAACAAAGGGGTTTTAGTATACATTACTGTAATCACATTAATGAAAAGCCTTCCAACCACGTCAAGGTAACCCCAGTGCTTCCACAATCCTTATATTGTATGTACTTAATATACACTCTTATTGTTAAAAATGGTGCTGTTTTTGCCCCAACTAATCAGATATTTAAAATTTTAAAGCTAACATCTGATTGGTTGGGGCAAAATTAGCACCATTTTTAATTATAAGAACTTTTATTAAATAACCCTGACTGTTTTTAATATGCACTGTTTTATATGAGCAATATATAATTGTCTTTAAAATGTTATCTGATTATTATAAATGCATTGTTTTAATAAGCACTTAAATCTGTATTATTTTCACCATGTGGCCACTATTGGGCCATCTCACACATTGTTCACATGCTTTAAAGGGATTTGCACATTGCACTTTAGTATCATTTTTGTCTGAGGAAGGTACCTGTGTGTACCATAACATTTTGTTTTAGCTCTGTGTACCCAGCATATCCTCTATTTCTGATATTTACTGTTTCATGCATAACCAGTAATATCCAGTGTTCGTATTTCATGTAGCTATTTGTTTTAAAAATTGCTTTTGCATGATCTAATTGTACTCTTTAAATGACACCAGACTATAAACTGTTTTGCTATTGAGTTTATGATCACATGATCACACGATACAGATTTTCCTGCCTAAAACCAGCATCTTAGCGGCGTTAATCACGCATATCTGATTTTAACATTTGGTACATTGTTCTGTCTAGTTGTGCTTACTTAACATGAGTACTGCCCGCAAAGGCATATTACGTGTTAGACAAACATTTGTTATAAATGCTTGGGTACTGTTTGGTACTCCAACAGTGTTTAGTAAATTTTCATTGTGCATAAAATATGTAACAAAATTAAACTGTTAAAAGAAATATCGCCAATAGGTGTCACCGGAGGCCAACTTACATTACATTTGGAGCCTGTGTATTACCATTGCAGCAGGGTCTTCATATTTTTTAGATTACTATATAAAGCTAAATATATATTTCAGTGATTTACAATAAGTTAATCCATTAACATCTTAGTCAAGATGCTAATTAATCTATAAAAAGGTGTTTTTGTTTTTTCAGAAGACAACCAAGCAGAAACATACATACACATAAAAAGATATGCAAGGTACTGCATAACAAGACACCAGTGAACACTGAACAATAAACACATTATTAAATCAATAGTGTCCAACCTCTCCTTCCCTTTATTAGTTTGCCCTTCTCTGAACCCTTTTCATTTACAAAATGTACTTTTTGTATACAAGATTTCAAAACTGCACTGCATATTCCAAACGAGGCCTAAAGCTGGGTACACACATGAGATATTTAAAAGATGCAGATTCTGTCTGTCGTTTTTTTAAACATCACTCTATACACATTAGGACTGCACATTTCCTTCAGCCACTGCCGTCTTCCTAAGGAAGACGATTGTGGCAGAGGGGAATTAGCGGTAATGAGGGGAAGTAGCGGTAATGACTTTTCGCCATTGGTTATCACTAGAGATGGGACCCGGGTCTGTCTCGGACCTGGATCCGACATGGTACCCCTTGGTTCAGAAATCCGAATGTTTTGTCTGAAACGGACAGATCATTTGGATTTCAGAGCCTATTCTCTATAATTATCGAATGTTCAAGGATTATCAAAAATAGTCTTTAAACGTTTGATAATCCTCAAACATACGGTCAAAAACTCGAAATTAGTTTCCAATTGTATTTTCAAGGATATTTTCAAAAATAGCCTCGAACATACGATATTTATCTAAAATGGGCTCCAAAGTCCCGAAAGTATGTTCCGTTTTCGGATTTTCAGATCTTCAGGATTTTCCCGAGATCCGTAAATCCAAAAATGAAACAAACCTTGACTGTTTTGTCCATCTCTAGTTATATAGCTTTATTAATTGCGAAAAGTCCAAAAGGCGGCAATAACGGAGGTGAAAAATGTAACAAAACTTTATAAATAGTCTTATAACCTTTCCTCTCTGGGTACGTTTCAAATGTAAATTTTCTACATGTGGGACTGGCTAAGATCACATTGCATTGATCTTAACTTCAATGCATGGCTCTTTTCTGATCCTTTTAAGGGTTTTCCTGTTAGCTTTCCCATGTTTTTAGACCAGGAATCACATGAATACACTGCCCATTGTGTTGCGTAAGCTTTACTGTAACCGTGAAGAAGAATAACTCCACTTTTACCTCAGACACAACTAGAAGGTGACATTTGAGTTCCTTAATGGCTTTAATTATATTATATAAATTATATATATTTATATATATAATATCTATGTATAATGTTTTTTAGACTTTTGTACTTGGTAATGTTCCATTAGGTCCAAAAGACTACCAATTGGTGCACAGACAATAATGGAATCATTAAAAAAATCTAAAACCAATTTTTTGAACCAATGATTTCATGTTTATCATATGCTTCATAAAACTGGTATGAAAAATCAATATTCTAACATATTAATATATAAGGAATGATAGAGCACAATCGGTATATATGTGTTTGTATGAATAATAATTATTAGTACAGTACAGTATTGGAGATTAAATAAAGACATACATCCATCCAATCCAACCTACTAAGTAATACCCACATTTCCTGCCTAATGTTTGCTGTGTGAGTAAGGTGTCACTTACTGTTGTTACTCCATAAGCTAACAGAGGTAACTTGGGTCAGTAATGATGGATTACAACAGCTAGAGAAGCTTATGAGTTTCAAGACAGCCAGATAAACTGTTATTTTTAGGGAACAAAAGCAACAGCAGAAGTTTATGGGGCAGTATGGCATTCCTGTCTATGTGCTGCATACTCCATAGTGCTCCCCAAATGTATGCTTAATGAGTAACGTGTCTCATCTACTGCTGTTACTTATTCCATTACCTTAATAGAGGTGCCAGGAACATAGATAGCTGGATTGTCTCCTAAAACTACAGTATCAGCTGACAATTATCTAGCGTGTTCATGCAGCTTAAGTATACTGCAATACCCCAGGGAATCTGCTTTACACCAAACTATGCAGTTACTCCACAATAGACTTAAGATAAAGGTGAGTATAATGGCAAAAACTATATAAATTTGCAGTTGCTGATCCTGCCAGGACACAGAACCAACTATGGACAAAAAATATTGGGCCATTTGCTTTCAGAAACTTAGTCCTGAAACTCCTTTTCGTGTTATTCCCTGATGGAGGATTTTATTCCTCAGTTATAAAATAGCAACAGCATTACGTTTATCCATGCAAATTGCAGAGAGCAAAATATGCCATTTGTTGGCAAGTATGCCAAACCTACACACTCCACCACTCTTCTTTCCCTACTGAGAATACTGTCCTCACATCATACAGAGACCTTTGAGAAAAAGGCCTCATCAGATGCTCGGAGAATCCAAAAGCCTCCCATAAACAAATGGGTAGTCAGGGGACTCTGTGCCAGGCCAAGGTTTGGAATTTAGGCAGTCCAATTTTCCCTGGCGCAGCTTGTCTCCAAATCTGCTGTGCTGGAGAATTGAGTTGCTATTACTACTGTATGCTCCAACATTAATATATGTGAATTGGTAGTCTGCATCCACCACTGCTAGCAGTACCATTGAGATTTTTTTTTATACTATAATTACATGTAGATGTGATGATCACCACATGAAAAAAGGGTAGGCTGACTGTCCCTTTCAGGATGGTGCTAGGGGGTATAAACTACTTAAACACTCTATTTGAAAGAAAAATACTCCTCTATAACCAGTACCCCTTTTAAAAGCACTTGCAGCAGTAAAACACCCTATAAATAGAAACTCACACTGCACCCATTAAAGGGGCTAATGAATAGGATACTTATACAAACCCAGTGTACCTGAGGCCTCATTGGACAATAAAATCATCCTATATCGAAAATCAAGCATTTAATAGTCATGTACAAAATACACAAATACCCACATTATACAAAATACATGATAGAAACCCTTACCCACCCCCATAGAAAACCTTAGAAAAGTGCTCCATAATTAAATAGTCCCATTAAAAGAAACGGGCCGATACTGCACCTGAATGCAATCCACTATAGTGTAGCTTAAAAGCACAGTATACCGATCCTCCTGATATATGTCACTGGACACACGGAACAAAGTCTCTGCGGTAGCACCCGCTAAGATATAGCCATCCCAAATTAAAATGTCCAGACAACAGAGTCTCTTGCGTGTATGCCACAGTCCAGAGACACACCCCATTGGGGTATAAAGTACAAGTCAGAACTCGTGACCTTGGTAAACTGTAAATGGTTGCCGTAACATCTAGGACCAGACCTTGTTGGGTGTATATAAACAAGGCAGGCTGTGAGTGTCTAACCCTTAAGCAGTAAAAGCAAAGTGCTGTTGTGCAGCGACGGGCGTCCACGGCATTTGCATCAAGGCATGCTACTCACGGCCCCTCAGGCAACTAGTACTCAACTAGCTTAAGGATAGATGACCTCCGTGTCACGTTTGAGTCCACTTGGTCTAGTCCCCCAAAATGATGTGGATGCAGACTCACATCCAGTACTCTGACCCGGCACACCTACGCGCGTTTCTCCCCGACAGGGCGGGGCTTCATCAGGGCGTGATGACATCCTTCATGGACTGAACTTTTAATGGAGCGGGACTACTCCTACACCCTCCATATTCTTATCTAGAGCATTAACCTGGGACTAATGGCTATTACCTTCATATGACCATTATAGCTTCATAAGCTCATATTACATAATGTCCCAACCCCATTTGTATAATCAAACAGATACAATTTCTCATATTCATAAATTGAAAATAGTGCTATATCACAGTAAACTATGATTCAAACATGGCTACAAAATATTATCATTCCATCAGACCCAGACTGTCACTTTGAAAAAGCTGTAAGATATTACCACATACATAGAACATCTTTATCAACACCTAAATAGGACAGACATCTATGGTAGAGGCTGCTAGAACCTATGTTGGACACCAATAGTGCATAACATACGAAGATAATAATCTACAAGAAAATGCTGTATGATAGCTCTTCAGTATGCAAAAATAAATATAGAATACCTGACACACAATGGCAAATATGTCCCACAATCCTCTTTAAATATCCATCCAAAATGTTGATAAACAATTCAAAAACTGTGAAAGTAGAGAAAGGAACCAAAGCAAACGCAGGATATGCTGCAAATAAGGCTGGTTTTATTTCTCCCACAACATGTTTCGGGTACACAGACCCTTTATCAAGTGCGACTCTTACACTCAGAGTCTAGAATAAAACACATTTCAGCAGGAAATGACAAAAGCAAACCACACCCACCCGTAACCAAACAGTCCACCCCACAAAAGTCCATATTAAGGTCAATAAGATATATATCTATATACAAAGAATCGTAGAACCGCACATCAATACGTGCCTTCCAGTTAGTGGTCTTCATGAGAACCTATAAAACAATAAAGAATAGGTACAACTAGTATAGTATAGTATAGTATTTGAGGTTGAATAAAGACATACGTCCATCCAGTCCAACCCATCTAGCAATATCCTCATTTCCTGCTAACTGTTGATCCAGAGGAAGGCAAAAAACCCCCACAATTTATGAAGGGGGAAAAATTTTCGACTCCAAGTGGCAATCGGAATTCCTGGATCAACTCTACTTTAGTATCAATACCAGTAACTTGCAACATTCCTTGTTTGCAGAAACTCATCCAGCTTTTTTTTTTAAACTGACCAATGAACCGCCATTACAACGTCCACTGGAAGACAGTTCCATAGCTTTACCGTTCTCACAGTGAAAAACCCTTTCCGAACTTGAAGCCTAAACCTTTTTTCTTCAAGTCTTAAGGGATGTCCTCGTGTCCTTTGACATGTTTCTATTGGTGAACAATGCCCCAGATAGTTTATTGTAGGCCCGTTAATGTATTTATCACAGTAATCATATCCCCACGCAAGCGCCTTTTCTCCAGGTACATAATTGTAACTTCATTCTCTTCATATTCAAGCTCCCCCATCCCTTATTAATTTAGTTGCCCTTCTCTGAACCCTTTCCATTTCAAAGATGTCCTTTTGTACACAGGATTCCAAAATTGCACTGCATATTCCAAATGAGGCCTTACCAATGCTTTGTAAAGAGGGAGAATACATTTTCCTCCCTTGAATCCATACCTCCTTTATACAAGACAATACCATGCTGGCTCTGGCTGTGCCGCCTGGCACTGCTTGCTACCTTTGAGTTTGTTATCCACCAAAATAAGATCCCTTTCAACAGGGATTCACTTAACACAGAGCCATTTATAGTATAAGAGCACAAGTATTTTTAAGTCCAAAATGCATCACCTTACATTTATCAACATTGAATTTCATCTGCCACTTAGCAGCCCATGTGATAATCTATCTAGATCCCTTGCAACGATTGCACATCCTCTGAAGTTTTTAATGGTCGACAAAGTTTGTGTTCGTCAGCAACACAGAACTTGTGACAATACCCACTTCCAAATCATATAAATAGATTAAATAGAAGCGGCCCCAACACAGAACCCTGTGGCACCCCACTTAGCACTTTAGTCCATAATGATGAAGCCCCATTAACAACTACTCTCTGCATCCTATTCTTTAACCAATTTTATCCATGTACAAATGTGACTCCCCAGAACAAAAGACCTAGCGTATCATTAGTCGCCTATGGGGACTGTATCAAAAGCCTTTGCAAAATCCAAGTAAACTACATTACTGCTATCCAGAGTCTAAATTTCTACTTACTTCTCAAAAGCCAAGCAAGTTAGTTTGACAAGATCATTCCTCCTAATCCATGCTGGTTACTACTATAATGTCAGTCCTTGAAACATACTCTAGAACATGTTCCCTTATTAAACTTTCCAGGATCTTCCCACCACTGAAGTTTAAACTTACAGGCCTGTAATTACCACGGATGTGAACGACTACCCTTTTTGAATATTGGAATAACATCAGCCTTTTTCCAATCCAGAGGCACACCTCCAGACATGAGGGAATCAGCAAAATAAGAAACAATGGCCTAGATAAAACTGAACTTAGCTCCTTAAGTACCCGAGGATGTATTTATCCGGTCGGATTTACTAATATTAACCTTATTTTTTTCTGTACCATATCCTCGGTAACCAAAGTGAACTTGAATCTTGTTACCTTTATTGCTACTATATCTACTATGATCTGTACTTGGATCTTCTCTAGTGTATACAGAGGAAAAAAATTTATTCAAGACATTTGCTTTATCGCCATCCTCCGTAACTAACTTATCCCCATTAATTAATGGTGCCACATTCTCAGTCCTCATTTCTTCTAATATACTTAAAAAAATGTTTAGGCTTAGTGAGCTTTCTTCAGCTATCCTAACATTATATTAATTTAGCTAGTTGATGCTTCTTACACTCCTTGTTACAGTTTTTATACTCCCTAAAGGCCCTTTCGTTCCCTCGGCCTAAAGGTTTTAAATGCCTTTTTCTTCCTTACCATTTGCCTCTTTACATCAGAATTCAGCAATGGGCGCGGATTTATTTTTTTACATTATTTCCCAAGGGTAAAATTTAGATGTGAACTGGCTTAAAATCCCCTTGCACCCTAAAATACAATGATAATAAATAGGTAGAGTATCCACCGAAAAAATGCACAGCAGCTAAAAGGCAGGAGTAATCACTCATATGGCAAAGAAAGTTAATCTGGATTAGTAATAATATATAATATGTTAGGCAAAGAAAGCTAGTAAGCAAAAGATAGCGATAAATATTAGTATATATCACAGATAAAATACAGGGATCAGTCATCGGATAAGGAAACAAATGATAGTTCTTACCCAACCAGGATTTTCAAAAAACAGAGATTTAGTAGTATTAGGAGATACTATTGTAACACTGTCCATCTCAATTGGTTCACCGAATGCCTATGGGCCGAGAAATAAAACCAGCCTTATTTGCAGCATATCCTGCATTTGCTTTGGTTTCTTCCTCTACTTCTATAGTTTTTGTATGATAGCTCTTCATTGAGCCCATTGGGAGTGAGTGTATTTAGTCTATAGGTCCAAAAGGCTTCGCGTTGTAGAAGCCTTTTTACAGCATCACCTCCTCTACTCCCTAAGGACACCCTTTCTATACCACATATTGTTACATCAACATCCTCATTTTTATGCATGGCCTGGTAGTGCTTTGCCAGACTGTTCCTGAGATCCCCATTTCTAGTGGCTCTCAGATGTTCCTGGATCCTCAAGACCAAATTTCTTTTTGTCTGACCAATATAAGATTTTCCAAATTTACAGGTAATTTGATAGACCACCTGTGAAGTTTGGCAATTAATAAATGATCATATAAAAAACAGATTCGCTCCACTTTTAAAACTATCACCAACTGATATATTTTTACAAATGGAGCAGGGTCCACACTTATACATGCCCTTTAAGGGTACCCAACCATGTGGAGATACTGGTGTTGAACGGGGTATAATGACTGTGGAGCAGTTCATCACCAATATTCCGGGCTCTCCTAGCCACCATACTGACTCTTTGTTTCAAGTTGTTATTTACCTGTGGGTCATCTTTTAAAAGAAACCACCATTTGTTTAAAATACCTCCTATCTACCTCCATTGTGGATTGAATAGTAATAAAGCGGATGATCTCATTTGTGCTATTCTTAAAGAGGATGTCATTTCTTTTCCGCTTATTGGCTCTTGAGAACCCTCTTTTAATGGAAGAGGAATCTCTTAGTCAGCTCATTAGCCTCCCTGGCAAAATCAGCGCTAAGGGAGCAATTGCTTCTTAAAAATTGTCCTATTGGTATACCCTGGATCAGTGCTGGTGGATGGTGACTGCCAGCATCCAACAATGAGTTAACAGCTGAATCCTTGCGGTAAGTCCTAGTAGCAATCTTACCATCTTTTTTAAAAATCTCCAAGTCCAGAAAATTAACCATCTCTTTATCAAAATTCCAGGTAAGTTTTATATTACTTTCATTCACATTTAAATAAGACAGAAACTCTACCAGGACATCCACCGGACCATGCCAAAACATTAGGACATCGTCCACGTATCATATACAGAGATCTTTACTGGCTACGTTCCCACATCCCTAGAAGGAGGCCTGCACATGCAGGGGCGCACGTAGACCCCATTGCTGTCCCCCTTAACTGCCTATAGTACTGTCCGTTAAAAATAAATATTTTGTGAGACAAATTTCTATAGCCGAATCGCAAAATCCGTATGGGGGGTATACCAGGTCCCTCTGCAATTTAAAAAATGTTTAGCTGCTGCAAGGCCCCAACAACGGGGTATAGAGGATTAGAGGCCCTCAACATCAATAGTGCACAACCATGTATCATCATCCACTTCAAGATTTTCCAATCTCCTCAAAACATCATTGGAATCCAACACAAATGAGGGAAGAGTGTGCAGAAATTCACTTGGACAAAAATCCACATATTTGCTGGCTCCTTCAGTAGGACCCCCTATATCAGCCACAATGGGACAGCCTGGAGGATTTGATTTACTCTTGTGGACTTTGGGAATGGCATAAAAAGTAGGTATAACTGGGGCCTCCTGTATTATAAACTCCTTCTCTTGCTTATCTATAATGCCCTTCTCCTTAGCTGCGCTCACCAGTTGTTGCAATTCCAATTGAACCTGTGTCATTGGTTTTTTTCTAAATTCTCATGTTGGCCCTTTTCTTTTTGACCTACCTGTCCATTCCTGTGGCAACCATACGTAAAGGGTAACTATAGTCAAAAACACATTTTGATAAATAATCAAAAAAAGTTTGTTTTTTACCCCCCTTACTGACACAGGTACCAACACCCACTAACCTAATTTCCATTTCCACTGCAGTCATAGTTAAAGGTTAACTATAGTCAAAAAACGAAATTAGATCTATCATTAATAAAAGTTAATTTTATGGTCTTAAATGCAAAAAAGACATACCCCCCAACCTGACACACACATCTACTGACCTACCATTCCATTTCTGTGGCAACCATACTTAAAGGATATTTATAGTCAAAAAACTAATTTTGATCACTTATTAAAGGGCATAAATATTATGTTGATCAATAATCCAAACTTTTTTTTTTACCTCCAACTGACACAGGTTCACAAACCTACTGACCTAACCTTCATTTCCTGTGGCAGCCATACATAAAGGGTAAGTAAAGCAAAAAAAATTTTGATATATCATCAATAAAAGTTTGTTTTATGGTTATAAATGCAAAAAACTCCCCCCCTAATCTGACACAGGTACACACACTTACTGACCTTTGCTTCCAGGGTAAACGGCCGGTCTTCATAGATCCACCCGTTCAGTCTGGCAATGGCTGTTTCTGCCGATAAAGTGCCCATACACGGGCCAATTATTGGCTGAAACGAACCTTCGAACACATCGTGGGTCGGGACCCACGATCGCACGTGTGTACGAACCTTAAGTCATGGAGGAGTAGATAGTGAGGGGAGTGAGAGTGGGGAGTGCTGCAATGAACTGAAACAGTCTGGCAAAACAGCTACAGAACAAGGTAGCATTAAGGCAGTATATACTACCTTATTTTATGTTTTCACTGGGGCAATGTCAATTTCTTCACTAAAGATGCCCTTTAAAAGAAAGTTTGTTTTTTACCCCTCAAAATGGAACAGGTACACACACTTTCTGACCTACCCATCCATTCCTGTGGCAGCCATTCTCAAGCAATCATCAAACAAGTTTGTTTTTTAACTCTCAACCTGGCACAGGTACACACACACACACTGACTTATCTTTCCAATCTACGTGGCAGTCATACTTAAAGGGTAACTATATTAAAAAAAATTGATCTATCATTAATAAAAGTTAGTTTTATGGCTATAAATGCAAAAAAGACATTCTCCCCAACTTGACACAGGTACACACACCTACTGACCTACCCTTTCATATCTGTGGCAACCATACTTAAAGGGTAAATATATTTAAAATCAGATTTTGATCAACAATCAAAAAAAGGTTGTTTTTTACCACCAACCTGACACAGTTACACACAACTGTTCACCTACCCTTTTATTTCTGTGGCAGCCATACTTAAAGAGTAACTATAGTAAAAGAAAAACACCAGTGTCCTCTTTAATTGCTATAGGAAGATTATTTAGTTTTAAAACTTGCAGCACAGACACTCACATTCCCTTCCAAAATGTAGACTTTCAAGCCAAATTCAAATCTAGTTCATTTTGCTCTGCTGGTAGCAGTAGAAAAAAATAGCTACAGTATCACTGTTAAGTTTGTTTCAATCAAATTTTCATGTCTATTTATTATATTTCATTAAAAACTAATACGTAACCAACATTTTTTGAAAATAACATTTCAACAGTGACACTTAATGGATACTTACTTTCTGGGGCAAGTTGGATGTGGCAGTTGTGGTAAAAATTGTGTAAACATATGTAAAATGGATTTAATAGGAAAATAAGACCAATAGTATTTTATTGTACCCTATAGAAAAAATGTGATATTTTGAATTTTATGTATTTCTGTGCACTTTAATGAAATATTTAAAAGCACTTTTGATTGCACTAGCACTTTGACCAATCACAGCTCAGATTGTTCAAGTCCCACCCTTTTAATGTTGTGGCTACACTAATTAAGCCAGTTCACAGTATGTGCAGGGGGTAACACCGAAATGTCGTGCACATGCCAATGTCACAATAAAGTTTCACGAGAGAGTGCATTCCTTGTCACATATTTTGCATAATTGAAGCCTTATTCTCTCCCTCTTATTTCATTTATTAGTCATGTCATTAGTCATTACCTTTCTGGTAATAGCAAATGTTCCAGTTTCACTTGGCTAGGTTAACCTAACTTAATATGCATGGGTGCTCCTGTCCATTCTGCAAGTTGAAAAAATTATTTAGGGATCTGGCTACCACTGCAATGAAAGTCTATGCTTGTGCCACCCCCTTGCCCATAAGGAGCGATGACAAGGGGGTCAGCACCAGAAGCATTTTGTTTCAGGTTGAAGTGCCAATGACTATATTGTGTTATCATGCACCCAAGAAAAGAATGCAACTAACATCCAAAAGAAGAAATATTACTTTTTTTAATAATGGACCTGACAAAATGAAATGATTCTTTAACAAAACATGGGGTTAATCTGCTAGTCCTTAAAAAATTACTTAATATAATTAATTATTTAAACAGGGTCATTACTCTTTGTTAATAATAATAGTATATTGTCATTTTACTAGCAAACTGCTAATTTTACATTTACATAGTTAATTGCATTGTCCCCCACATCTTTAACATCTTATGTATGAAAAGATCATAAAACCAATTTAAATTTTATTGAAGTAAACCCATTTGGGAATATTGTGATTTAAAATTTTAATCTTCTGGTTAAAATATTGTAGTTTCTATAATCTTTAGTCCCCCATAGCAACAGGAAACACAACTCTGCTTTTTCATTTTGAAGTGGCATAGAGTTACATTTAAATGGTGTTAAGCTAATTAAAGTCCTTTAATCCCAGTGCTGAATATGCTAAATTTATAATTAATTATTAGACTTTGACTTGCAGCCATCCATATTAATGTCTAGCAGCTAGAAAACTCTTCTAAGTGAGGAAATAAACATTGTCTCTTTTTAAATTAAAAATCTAATAATGCCAATGGTTTTGCTATATTGCACAAGAAAATTCTTTATGTGTATTAGTTTGCTTATTAAACCTTCCAATCCATATTAATAGTGGTAATTTTGTATTATAAGTGTTTGTTCAAAAGAATACTGATTGTAAGTTATTTCTTTAATCAAAAAATATTAAATGCTTGAGTACACTGTAGTATTTGAGTATTATTTGAGGTTGAATAAAAATATCTAGCCCAACCTACTCAACAATACCCATATTTCTGGGCTTGATCCAGAGGAAGGCAAAAAAAAAGCAAAAAAAAACTAAAAAAAAAAAACAAAAAACGGGGGGGATTCCTTCCTGACTCCAAGTGTCAAACAGAAATACCTCTGGATCAATTCCAACTTTATGTATCAATACCAGCTGCAGCTTATTTTTTAAACTATTAAATGAACCTGCCATTACCATGTCCAATGTAAGATAGTTCCATAGTTTTACCGTTCTTACAGTGAAAAACCCTTTCCGAACTTGAAGACTTAACATCTTTTCTTCCAGTCTTATGTCACTAATACATTAAATAGGATAGGGAGAGAATTCAGGCTTTGAAACTCCCTTTTCAGCAATATGCAAATAAGGAACAAACAGGGAGATTCAATTGAAGTTTTTATCGTTTAAAATGTTGCTAATTTTTCCCCAACCAATCAGATCTTATTTAACATTTAAAAGCTAACATCTGATTGGTTGGGGCAAAAAAACCACCATTTTAAACGATAAGAACTTTTATTGAATAACCCTGAAAGACTTCTGGGAATTTACCATGTTTCCATTGAAGCTCTTAGGAATGCTATATCTTTAAAAAGACTTTTACAGCATTCCACAAGCTAAATGCAAAACCAGAGTGCCAACTACAGACCAGTTTCGGCTTTATTGAGCCATCATCAGCGTAGAGCAGGGCTCTGGTTTTGCAGTGTGAGGCGCCTATGGACAGACGTCACTAATACATTAAATAGGAAAGGAAGAGAATTCAGGCTTTTTTGTGTTTGTGTGTCCTCTGACATGTTCTTTTGGGGAACAATACCCCAGATAATTTATTGAATCATCGATTATAGGAATAGTTAACTCCCAAATTTAACTATTCCTTTAAAGGGCAACTGTGGTCTCAAAACAAGTTAGGGTTAAATGAAAGCCTGCAGTATTTCCTTTACACTGAGCCAACAATCACATCTCTGGCTGGAGCCTGTGAGAAATGATATTGGGGTGTATGTTCAAACTTCCTGCTTCCGGTAGGTTGAGTGACATCACCTGATCTCTGCCGGTCCTTTTCCTCCGGGAGAGAAGCATGCTCAGTTGAGACTTATTGCTGGGGAAATCAGGAAGTACCTGAGGAAAAAATTGACAGTTGAGAAGGGGGAGCCTATTAATGCAGACAAGCTGGCTAAAAACAGGAAGAGTTCAACCAGGAAGTTACATTGCTGAACTTTTGCAGCAATAACTTCCCACAAATTTTATCTAGAGATGTGATTTAGGTTTTATTTTGAAGGTGTGATGGAAGGCTTCTTATATAATTCTTACTAGTTTGGAAGAATTTGAGACCACAGTTACCCTTTAATGTATTGATTAAAGCCCGGTCAGTTAAGGAGCTATGCTTTACCTCCCGTTCTTAATCAATTTTGGGCGCATGCGCTAAATTTGGAGTTCTGCAGCAGAGGATTGTTAGAAAAGTAAATATACTTGGCTCCTGAGTTATTGATTGAAAAACAGGAGGTAAGGTATAGCTCCTTAACCTTCCGTGCTTCAATCAATACATTAAAAGAATAGTTCAATTTAGGAGTTAACTATTCCTTTAATGTATTTATACACAGTGATCATATCCCCACACAAGTGCTTTTTCTCTAGTGTACATAATTGTAACTTATCCAATCTGTCTTCATATTCAAGCTCCCCCAGTCCCTTTATTATTTTAGTTGCCCTTCTCTGAACCCTTTCCATTTCCAAGATGTCCTTTTTGAACTCAGGATTCCAAAACTGCACCACATATTCCAAACGAAGCCTTACGAGTGCTTTGTAAAGAGAGAGAACAATAATTTTCTCCCTTGAATCCATACCCCCCTTTATACAAGACTATATTTAGTTGGCTCAAGTTGCTGCCTGGCACTGCTTGCTACATACACTTAGCACAGAGCCATTAAAAGTATAAGCAGCATAAGGATCTTTAAGTCCAAAATGCATCACCATTTATCAACATTGAATCTCATCTGCCACTTAGCAGCGCAATGTGACGGTGACTCAGTGGTTAGCACCCTTGGACTCATCTGTAAGGAGTTTGTATGTTCTCCCTGTGTTTGCGTGGGTTTCCTCTGGATACTCCAGTTTCCCCCACATTCATAAAGACATACTGCTAGGTTGCATCTGCAAATAAATCTGCTTAGATTGTAAGCTCTTCGGGGCAGGGACTGATGTGAATGTAAACATGTAATTGTAAAGTGCTACAAAAGATGCGCTATATAAATCCACAATAATAATAATAATAATAATAATCTATCTAATTCTGCCTGTAATGATTGCACACCCGCTGAAGTTTTAGATGGTTAACAAGCACAAGTTTTGTGTTGTTTTGAAAAAAAGTTGTATACAAGTGTTATTGTTCTCAAATGTTATTCCGTTTCACCTGGGTTCATCGCCCCAGTTGTTGCTGGCCCAGTAAGGGTTGCAAAAAAGAGCAAACAAAAAGTTGGGTTCTGATTTTACGTTAACACATATATATGATAATTAATAACTTTAAAATAAGCTTAGGGAATATTGATCATGATATAGTGTCATTAAATATAGGTTACAAAAAACAGAAGTGCACTGGTTAACAAAAACTTTTAACTTTAGGAAAGCTAATTTTATGTTGTAAAAAGAATCACTCCTGCTCATAGGCTAGGGGGATTTGTTTATAGGTAAAGATATTGAGCAGAAGTGGACTGCTTTTAAAGAGGTTTTAAACTATAACATTTCTAAATTTATAGAAAGCAATTAAACAAGCTAAAATAGAATACAGCTAAAAATAAAATACACATCTAGCAGAACAAAGCAAGTTTAACACCAAATTGTCTTTTAAACATATCAATAGTAAAAAGATGAGGACTGAGAATGTGGGACCATTAAATAATGGGGCTGAGATGGTTATAGAGGATGCCAAAAAGGCAAGACAATGCAACCTTATTGCACGATTGTCGTACGAACTGGAGGATCGTACGAAAGTTGTATGGTTAATGTGGCGACTTTGTCGTGTCCAATTTTGTTTGTGGGATTAGATTTTCACAAATTGGATCGGGCTGGACCAAAATTTTAATCGTATCCGACCTGATCGTTGCTGTGTATGAATGGTCGTACAATGAATTTGGTTCGTGAGATCATGAAGCATCAAATCATGAAGCATCTCAAATGCGCTGATGGATGTAGATGATAGGCCAATGGCCTAGGTGATGGAGGCTAGAAAAGTATTTGTTCTTTGTACAGTGGTTGGCAAAAGTATATATTACATACTCCTTCCATTTCTGAATGATCGCTTGAACAGTGCTCCGTGGGATGTTCAAGGCTTTCGAAATCTTTTTGTAGCCTAAGCCTGCTTTAAATTTCTTAATAACTTTATCCCTGACCTGTCTGGTGTGTTCTTTGGACTTCATGGTGTTGTTGCTCCCAAGATTCTCTTAGACAACCTCTGAGGCTGTCACAGAGCAGCTGTATTTGTACTGACATTAGATTACACACAGGTGCACTCTATTTAGTCATTAGCACTCATCAGGCAATGTCTATGGGCAACTGACTGCACTCAGACCAAAGTGGGGCTGAATAATTACGCACACCCCACTTTGCAGTTATTGATTTGTTAAAAATGTTTGGAATCATGTTTTTCATTCCACTTCTCACGTGTAAACCACTTTCTATTGGTCTTTCAAGTGGAATTCCAATAAAAATGAATTATGTGTGTGGCAGTAATGTGACAAAATGTCGAAAACGTCAAGGGGGCCGAATACTTTTGCCAACCACTGTACATCTTTCACAGTGTCTGTTTATTCAGCAAAGCACTTTCAGTCTTTTACCTGTTCTAAGCTCCAGAAGTTTCATCCAGGGCAATAACTGTAGCTGACAAACATGATTGAGTTGTTATTCTCTGTGCATTTTGAGGATACCTGTGTGGAGTGTTGGAGTTGAATAAGTAGCATTGTGTTACTTTTTTTATGTTCATGACCCATAACATATAATATAGTTTATATTGTAAAATGACCCAATTCATGTGCATTGTACCATGAGTCTTTGTGTGTACTGCAAGTGGCATTGCAGAAAGAATTTAAAGGATGTGAATACTGTGTGCAATCTCCGTGTAGTGTATGGAATTTTGTTTTTACCTCAAATCTGTTAATCCATTATCTACATTCTACATAAAGGTTGATAAATTTGTTAGTATGTGTACCCAAATAGCCATGCCTTTTTAAGGGATAAGTGCACTGTAAAATCAAGTTATGTTCATTTGGAAGCTGCAGCTTTAAAAATACCGTTGCCATATTTTTTTTTACCTATGCCCCTTCAGAGCCTAGCTTTGTTTTTGGGCCTTGAAAGTTGCTGACATCTTGTTACTGGTTTGCTGAATGTTAAGCTCCGCCCCTCTGAGATTTCCTCTGCTTTCTCCTGCTTGAGCCTCAAACAGTAATGCAAGTGAGTTCCGTGCACTCTCCTGCTTGAGCCTCAAACAGTAATGCCTGTGAATTCCGTGCACTCTCCTGCTTGAGCCTCAAACAGTAATGCCTGTGAGTTCTGTGCACTCTCCTGCTTGAGCCTCAAACAGTAATGCCTGTGAGTTCTGTGCACTCTCTTGCTTGAGCCTCAAACAGCGTGCACGGAACTCACAGGCATTACTGTTTGAGGCTCAAGCAGGAAAAAGCAGAGGAAATCTCAGAGGGGCGGAGCTTAACATTCAGCAAACCAGTAACAAGATATCAGCAACTTCCAAGGCACAAAGCTCTGGAGGGACATAGAAAAAAAATATGGCAGCAGTATTTTTAAAGCTGCAGCTTCCAAATGAACATAACTTGATTTTACAGTGCACTTATCCTTTAAGAGTGTATAAAAATTATTGTGCTATAATAATTATTATAATCCACCCCTTTCATGGATGCCTATGGGGCTAAACTGTAAATAATAATCTTATAATCGGTGCACTACTACGTAGTAGCGCGCCGATTATAACTTTCCGGAACTGCCTTACCCTTTTCTCTCTTGCCTCACTTCCTCCACCTCCGTTTACTTTCCCCTTTAGGTTGACCGTGTTCGCCATACACAGTGATGCGGAAGCCGCGTAACTCAGTTATACACATTGCGAACACGGTCAACCTAAAGGGGAAAGAAAACGGAGCTGGGGGAAGTGAGGCAGGGGGAGAGAAGAGGGCAAGGCAGTGTACTCACTGACAGACAATGCGAACACGGTAAACCTGAAGGAAAGTAAATGGAGCTGGGGAAGTGAGGCAGGGAGAGAGGAGAGGCAGGCAATGTATTCAATGGCAGACAATGTAAAAGAAGGTAAACCTGAAGGGGGAGAAAACAGAGGTGGGAGAAATGAGGAGGTGGGGGAAAGATAGAATAGGATAAATGACAAAGTTATTCCTATTCCTCCTCCCATCCTTGCACAGGGGCCCGGATGGTTCTCAAATGAGGGGGTGGATTATACTAAATAATACACCCCTTCTGTAAAATATTCGGATATTAGAAGTCACCTTGGAGTTCCGTGCCCGTATAAAAGGCACATCGGCCTGCGGCCTCGTGCTTTTATATGGTCACGGAACTCCTCTGTGACTTCTAATATCCTATAATTTACAGTAGGGGGTGCATTATTCACTAATAACCTACCCTGTAGTGTATTTCTATGGGAAAACCGTAAGATTATAGCTTAAAAGAGCCCTTGGGTGGCGTTGTCTTTCCCGTCCGGTGAAACCAGCTCCGCTGAGGCCACCAACACCGAGATGTACCCCTGCGGCTGCTAGGAGTACCTCCAGCGGCAGTGGCCTCAACGAGGCCGATGCCGCAGGCGTCTTGATCTGACGTCTTCTTTCTTCACAGCTAGCGACACCGACAACTGAAGTTGCCGATGACAGGCGGGCTCACTTATTTCTGAAATATGATTTGGTAATGTATAACCATGTGATACCAAGCATTGAAAAAATTGACCAACAAAATTGGATTAGGAAGAGGCTGGCAACATCGGCTCCGTTGAGCCAGCGGGCTCACTGGCAGCAGCATTGAGCCCACCTGGCTGGGAAGGGGTCCGCGCCCCTCTGGTAAATGCCACCAACCGCATCAAGGTAGGCGTGCCTCCCATTGGGGTGCGACCACCCGCCACGGGTTGGGCGTGCCTGACCCCGGCAATCTCGCCTGGTTTCGGCCTTGAGGGTGGCGATAAGTGAAATCATGAGTGAGGAGTGCGGACCAACATCCCTTCCAGCAGCATTAGGACATTCTTCATACACTTTTCCCAACATACACATGTGCCCGTTCTAGTATTATGCAAAAAAAACACGTCTTGAAATTTAGTAGACATCAGGGAGATTCAATAAAAAATTTATCATTTAAAATGTTGCTAATTTTGCCCCAAACAATCAGAAAATTATGTAACATTTGAAAGCTAACATCTGATTGGTTGGGGCAAAATTAGCACCATTTTAAATGATAAGAACTTTATATGAATAACCCATAATATTATAGTCCATTGGGGGTGCTATGGACGTGTTTCCACAGTATTTTCAAAGTCTTTTAAAATGTGTGGGCATACATAATTGGTACTGTGTTCTCATTCAAAACCAGCACTCTAAGCAATGGGCTTTGACTTGCATGTAGCATTGTCTTAATGTGTTCTGTCCATTAAACCTGCCAATCAATTATGAGCTTCATCTCTATATAGAAAGTATACAAGCTTTGTTGGACCTTTTTTGGTCTAACTGTATGTTATGCTGTAAAAATAAATATTCATGCAGTAGTATGTCATCCATTGTTGCCTAACTTACACAGGAAAACACGTTGTACCGTGTGCAACAAGTACAAATTATACATGTTAACCCATATTTTGGTAAAAATAACATAGCCACAAAAACTGGATATGCACAATCCAATTTGGTTATATAATGTTATAATCCCAACTTGCCTGCAATTATATGTCAGTAACACGCTGTTAAGAGTTATTGGGTGGTGCATTAATGTATATATTCTACATTCCACTTCTATAGCAAACATTACTAATAAAATAACATGACTTGAAGTTGCTCAATGTCGAGAACAGTGTTATGTATGTAAAAAATCTGTAATTTAAAATATCACGTGAATGAAAGTGCCTAATCATATGTTGTTATGTGTTAATTAACATAATGGTTGATTGCAATGACTTTCATGTATGCAAGTGCCCATATATGTGCAGATGTTGGAATTTCTAATTGGTGCATCTAGTGTGGAGTCTACATAGTTTTTATACATACAGGTTATAAGGACGCTATGACTATGTAAAGGGTAATAATTTTTGTCAAATCTTTCATCAACAGTGTCTATGTACTACATTTACAATACGTGCTTTGTGACATAGGGTTCAATTTTAGAGCCTAAAATATATTGATGGTTATGAAGAGTTGATTTATTGGTGCTCCTACCCATAAATTTTATGGTATTATTGTATTGTGATGCACCTTTGCCTCACTCAATGTTAACATCAAAACTTGATTTAACTATTTTGGGGTTGTGTATAAGGGGAATATTATTTGGTTGATCCCCTGTGTGGACAGTACAGGGCAGGTGACCACACACTTTTATCAAAGGCTTAGGATGTGTATTAATGGTAGGGCGTGGTTTTTTAATAAAACTAATGTTGTACCATGTGTTTGTTAGCCAGCTATTGTTTTGACTTATAAACATGTTCATCAACGACACTATAAGGAGCACATGCATGCTTGAAGGGCATGTCCACCCCTGTAAAATAACTGCACATAGTAGGGCTCCTTCCCCCAGCCCCAACCGCTTTAAAAGATTTTTCAGAAAGACCCTAAAACTCTACTTACCTTCCCTCTTCCTCCGCCTTACTGCCCAGCCCTTTCTTGCATGAAACTGCAAGCAGGGGGCCGGACCGTCAGCCACATCCTGATTGGCTGAGAGGCAGCCAATCACGGATGCGACTGCTGGCTGCACAAAACGCCAGGAGAGAGAGGGTTAGGGTAGGGTTAGTTCTAATACCACACTGGATGTTGTGGTATTAGAAGCCAATGCTGATTTTCTGGCCCTTCCTGACAATTTTTGGAATATAGTAAATTGGTACAGCAATTTCTTCAATGTTTAGAAAAATATTACACAAGTACAGATTGTTGATGCCGAGACTTAGTTAATAAGATGAGTGTACAGGGCTATACCTATACACATTGGTGTAGGCATGTATGTAAGAATAGTATAGTATAGTATTTGAGTTTGAATTAGACATACGTCCATCCAGTCCAACTCCTCTAGCAATATCCTCATTTCCTTCATAACTGTTGATCCAGAGGAAGGCAAAAAAAAAAAACCCACCAAATTTATGAAGAGGGAAAAATTCCTTCCTGACTCCAAGTGGCAATCGGAAATTTCCCTGGATCAACTCTGCTTTATGAATCAATACCAGTAAATTGCAACATTCCTGTTTGCAGAAACTCGTCCAGCTTTTTTTTTTAACTGACCAATGAACCTGCCATAAGAAACGTCCACTGGAAGACCGTTCCATAGCTTTACGTTCTCACAGTGAAAAACCCTTTCCGAACTAGAAGCCTAAACTGTTTTTTTCAAGTCTTAGGGATGTCCTTGTGTCCTCTGACATGTTCTATGGTGAACAAGCCCCAGATAATTTATTGTATGGCCGTATGATGTATTTATACACAGTAATCATATCCCCACGCAAGCACCTTTCTCCAGTGTACATAATTGTAACTTTCCAGTCCCCTTATAATTTAGTTGCTTTTCTCGAACCCTTTCCACAAAGATGTTCTTTTTGTACACAGGATTCCAAAATTGCACGCATATCCAAATGAGGCCTTACCATTGCTTTGTAAAGAGGGAGAATAACATTTTCCTCCCTTGAATCCATACCTTCTTATTACAAGAAAATACCATGCTGGCTTGCCTGTTGCCTCCTGGTGCTGCTTGTGTACCTTTAAGTTTGTTATCCACCAAAATCAAGATTCCTTTCCAACAGGGATTCACTTAACACAGAGCCATTTATAGTATAAGCAGCACAAGGATTTTAAGTCCAAAATGCATCACCTTACCTTCATCAACATTGAATCTCATCTGCCACTTAGCAGCCCAGTGTGACATATCTAGATTCAAACCCGCACCCGCTTGCTAAACCGCCCTTTTGTAACCCCCCCCCCCATAGGTTTCGCATTACTCATTGGTGCCAAAGATGATCCTGAACTTTCTTACCTGACCCGGTCCCTTGCTGTCTAGGTGCCGCCCCCTGCTCCTGTTTAGAGTTTGTTCGAGCAAAAACAGGAACAGTGCAGCGACTGCGCTGACAGATGCTCTACTGTGAAGCGGGTGTCAGCAGCAGAGTAGGAGTGGCGAGGGACTGGGTCAGGTAAGGACGTTCAGTTGCATCTTTGGCATCAGTTAGTAATGGGAAATCTAGGTTTTTTTGGGGGATAAACTACAATATTAGTTAAAGGTTTTTTTTGAGTGGACATGCCCTGTAATACCTTGGGGTAACCATGTCTGGCGAGGTGTCAACAGCATCCCAGAGTATCATTGTAATTATGATACAAAAAGTCGTACAAGAGGGACAAATTATAAATAAATATTTGTGTACATTATTAGTCTTATAATCCACCCCTTCCATGGATTCCTATGGGGCCAAACAGGAAATAATAATCTTATAATCGGCGCGCTACTACGTAGTAGCGCACCGATTATAACTTTCCGGAACTGCCTTACCCTTTTCTCTCTTGCCTCACTTCCTCCACCTCCGTTTACTTTCCCCTTTAGGTTGACCGTGTTCGCCATACACAGTGATGCGGAAGCCGCGTAACTCAGTTATACACATTGCGAACACGGTCAACCTAAAGGGGAAAGAAAACGGAGCTGGGGGAAGTGAGGCAGGGGGAGAGAAGAGGGCAAGGCAGTGTACTCACTGACAGACAATGCGAACACGGTAAACCTGAAGGGGAAAGTAAATGGAGCTGGGGGAAGTGAGGCAGGGAGAGAGGAGAGGGCAAGGCAATGTATTCAATGGCAGACAATGTAAAAGAAGGTAAACCTGAAGGGGGAGAAAACAGAGGTGGGAGAAATGAGGAGGTGGGGGAAAGATAGAATAGGATAAATGACAAAGTTATTCCTATTCCTCCTCCCCATCCTTGCACAGGGGCCCGGATGGTTCTCAAATGAGGGGGTGGATTATACTAAATAATACACCCCCTTCTGTAAAATATTCGGATATTAGAAGTCACCTTATTTTTAGAGCCATAAATATATTGATGGTTATGAAGAGCTGATTTTATTGGTGCTCCTACCCATAAATTTTATGGTATTATTGTATTGTGATGCACCTTTGCCTCACTCAATGTTAACATTAAAACTTGTATTTAACTATTTTGGGGTTGTTATAAGGGGAATATTATTTGGTTGATCCCCCTGTGTGGACAGTACAGGGCAGGTGACCACACACTTTTATCAAAGGCTTAGTAAGTGTATTAATGGTAGGGCGTGGTTTTTATATAAAACTAATGTTGTACCATGTGTTTGTTAGCCATGCTTATTGTTTTGACTTATAAACATGTTCATCAACGACACTATAAGGAGCACAGAGGTGGGAGAAATGAGGAGGTGGGGGAAAGATAGAATAGGATAAATGACAAAGTTATTCCTATTCCTCCTCCCCATCCTTGCACAGGGGCCCGGATGGTTCTCAAATGAGGGGGTGGATTATACTAAATAATACACCCCCTTCTGTAAAATATTCGGATATTAGAAGTCACCTTGGAGTTCCGTGCCCTGTATAAAAGGCACTCGGCCTGCGGCCTCGTGCTTTTATATGGTCACGGAACTCCTCTGTGACTTCTAATATCCTTATAATTTACAGTAGGGGGTGCATTATTCACTATATAACCTACCCCTGTAGTGTATTTCTATGGGAAAACCTGTAAGATTATAGCTTAAAAGAGCCCTTGGGTGGCGTTGTCTTTCTTCCGTCCGGTGAAACCAGCTCCGCTGAGGCCACCAACACCGAGATGTACCCCTGCGGCTGCTAGGAGTACCTCCAGCGGCAGTGGCCTCAACGAGGCCGATGCCGCAGGCGTCTTGATCTGACGTCTTCTTTCTTCACAGCTAGCGACACCCGCACAACTGAAGTTGCCGATGACAGGCGGGCTCACTTATTTCTGAAATATGATTTGGTAATGTATAACCATGTGATACCAAGCATTGAAAAATTGACCAATCAAAATTGGATTAGGAAGAGGCTGGCAACATCGGCTCCGTTGAAGCCAGCGGGCTCACTGGCAGCAGCATTGAGCCCACCTGGCTGGGAAGGGGTCCGCGCCCCTCTGGTAAATGCCACCAACCGCATCAAGGTAGGCGTGCCTCCCATTGCGGGTGCGACCACCCGCCACGGGTTGGGCGTGCCTGACCCCCGGCAATCTCGCCTGGTTTCGGCACCTTGAGGGTGGCGAAGTGAAATCATGATTGAGGAGTGCGGACCAACATCCCTTCCAGCAGCATTAGGACATTCTTCATACACTTTTTCCCAACATACACATGTGCCCGTCTTAGTATTATGCAAAAAAAACACGTCTTGAAATTTAGTAGACATACAGGGAGATTCAATAAAAAATTTTATCATTTAAAATGTTGCTAATTTTGCCCCAAACAATCAGAACTTATGTAACATTTGAAAGCTAACATCTGATTGGTTGGGGCAAAATTAGCACCATTTTAAATGATAAGAACTTTTATTGAATAACCCCCATAATATTATAGTCCATTGGGGGTGCTATGGACGTGTTTCAACAGTATTTTCAAAGTCTTTTAAACTGTGTGGGCATACATAATTGGCTACTGTGTTCTCATTCAAAACCAGCACTCTAAGCAATGGGCTTTGACTTGCATGTAGCATTGTACTTAATGTGTTCTGTCCATTAAACCTGCCAATCAATTATGAGCTTCATCTCTATATAGAAAGTATACAAGCTTTGTTGGACCTTTTTTTTTGGTCTAACTGTTATGTTATGCTGTAAAAATAAATATTCATGCAGTAGTATGTCATCCATTGTTGCCTAACTTACACAGGAAAACACGTTGTACCGTGTGCAACAAGTACAAATTATACATGTTAACCCATATTTTGGTAAAAAAATAACATAGCCACAAAAACTGGATATGCAAATCCAATTATGGTTATATAATGTTATAATCCCAAACTTGCCTGCAATTATATGTCAGTAACCACGCTGTTAAGAGTTATGGGGTGGTGCATTAATGTATATATTCTACATTCCACTTCTATAGCAAACATTACTAATAAAATAACATGACTTGCAAGTTGCTCAATGTCGAGAACAGTGTTATGTATGTAAAAAATCTGTAATTTAAAATATCACGTGAATGAAAGTGCCTAATCATATGTTGTTATGTGTTAATTACATAATGGTTGATTGCAATGACTTTCATGTAATGCAATGTCCCCATATATGTGCAGATGTTGGAATTTCTAATTTGGTGCATCTAGTGTGGAGTCTACATAGTTTTTCATACATACAGGTTATTAAGGACGCTATGACTATGTAAAGGGTATAATTTTTGTCAAATCTTTCATCCACAGTTCTATGTACTACATTTACAATACGTGCTTTGTGACATAGGGTTCAATTTTAGAGCCATAAATATATTGATGGTTATGAAGAGTTGATTTTATTGGTGCTCCTACCCATAAATTTTATGGTATTATTGTATTGTGATGCACCTTTGCCTCACTCAATGTTAACATCAAAACTTGTATTTAACTATTTTGGGGTTGTTATAAGGGGAATATTATTTGGTTGATCCCCCTGTGTGGACAGTACAGGGCAGGTGACCACACACTTTTATCAAAGGCTTAGTATGTGTATTAATGGTAGGGCGTGGTTTTTATATAAAACTAATGTTGTACCATGTGTTTGTTAGCCATGCTTATTGTTTTGACTTATAAACATGTTCATCAACGACACTATAAGGAGCACAGGCATGCTTGAAGGGCATGTCCACCCCTGTAAATAACTGCACATAGTAGGGCTCCTTCCCCCAGCCCCAACCGCTTTAAAAGATTTTTCAGAAAGACCCTAAAACTCTACTTACCTTCCCTCTTTCCTTACTGCCCAGCCCTCTTCTTGCATGAAACTGCAAGCAGGGGGCCGGACCGTCAGCCACATCCCTGATTGGCTGAGAGGCAGCCAATCACGGATGCGACTGCTGGCTGCACAAAACGCCAGGAGAGAGAGGGTTAGGGTTAGGGTTAGTTCTAATACCACACTGGATGTTGTGGTATTAGAAGCCAATGCTGATTTTCTGGCCCTTCCTGACAATTTTTGGAATATAGTAAATTGGTACAGCAATTTCTTCAATGTTTAGAAAAATATACACAAGTACAGATTGTTGATGCCGAGACTTAGTTAATAAGATGAGTGTACAGTGGCTATTTACCTATACACATTGGTGTAGGCATGTTATGAAGTAACATAGTATAGTATAGTATTTGAGTTTGAATAAAGACATACGTCCATCTCTGCAAGTTGAAAAATTATTAGGGATCTGGCTACCTGCAATGAAGTCTATGCTTGTGCCACCCCCTCCCCATAAGGAGCGATGACGGGGTCAGCACCAGAAGCATTTTGTTTCAGGTTGAAGTGCCAATGACTATATTGTGATCATGCACCCAAGAAAAGAATGCAACTAACATCCAAAAGAAGAAATATTACTTTTTTAATAATGGACCTGACAAAATGAAATGATTCTTTAACAAACATGGGGTTATCTGCTAGTCCTTAAAAAGTTACTTAATATAATTAATTATTTAAACAGGGTCATTACTCTTGTTAATAATATAGTATATTGTAATTTTACTAGCAAACTGCTAATTTTCATTTACATAGTTAATTGCATTGTCCCCCACATCTTTAACATTTTATGTATGAAAAGATCATAAAACCAATTTAAATTTTATTGAGTAAACCCATTTGGGAATAGGTGATTTAAAATTTTAATCTTCTGGTTAAAATATTGTAGTTTCTATAATCTTTAGTCCCCCATACAACAGGAAACACAACTCTGCTTTTTCATTTTGAAGTGGCATAGAGTTACATTTAAATGGTGTTAAGCTAATTAAGTCTTTAATCCCAGTGCGAATATGATAAAATTATAATTAATTATTAACTTTGACTTGCAGCCATCCTATTAATGTCTAGCAGCTAGAAAACTCTTCTAAGTGAGGAATAAACATGGTCTCTTTTAATTAAAAATCTAATAATGCCAGGTTTTGCTATATTGCACAAGAAAATTCTTTATGTGCATTAGTTTGCTTATAAACCTTCCAATCAATATTAATAGTAGTAATTTTGTATTATAGTGTTTGTTCAAAAGAATACTGATTGTAAGTTATTTCTTAAATCAAAAATATTAAATGCTTGAGTACACTGTAGTATTTGGATTATTTAGTATGATTAAGAAATATAACATATATATATCTCTTATCAAGACAAAAAAAACAACAAAAAACAACAATAGTGGATTTCCTCCTATAAGTGCAAAAGAATATACCATACTTGATCAATTCAACTTTGTACACAATACACTGCAGCTTTGTTTGAAACTATTAATACTCCATTACCATGTCCAAAATGAAGAATATCCATAGTGGGAAAGACCGTTCTTAAAACAAAATACAGACAACCATTATCCGAACGTGAAGACTTAACCTCATATTTCTCAGATCATTTTCAGCTATATACAGTTAGTTCCAGTAACAGTAGATGGAAAGAAAAACTCAGGACATTAAGGGATGCTTTTAGAAACATGCACCTTTTCACGCAAACTAGAACGCAATAAGGAACAAACAGGAGATCAATTGAAGTTTTATCGTTTAAAAGTGCTAATTTTCCCCACCAATCAGATCTTATTATAACATTAAATATGATTGGTTGGGGCAAAAAACACCACCTTTTAACACGATAAGAACTTTATTGAATACCCTGAAAGCTTCTGGGATTTACATGTTTCCATTGAAGCTCTTAGGATGCTATCTTTAAAAGACTTTTACAGCATTCCACGCTAAATGCAAAACCAGGTGCCAACTACAGACCAGTTTCGGCTTTATTGAGCCATCATCAGCGTAAGCAGGGCTCTGGTTTGCAGTGTGAGGCGCCTAGGGACAGACGTCACTAATACATTAAATAGGAAAGGAAGAGAATTCAGGCTTTTTGTGTTTTGTGTCTCCTCTGACATGTTCTTTTGGGGAACAATACCCCAGATAATTTATTGAATCATCGATTATAGGAATAGTTAACTCCCAAATTTAACTATTCCTTTAAAGGGCAACTGTGGTCTCAAAACAATTAGGGTTAAATAAAGCCTGCAGTATTTCCTTTACACTGAGCCAACATCACATCTCTGGCTGGAGCCTGTGAGAAATGATATGTGGGTGTATGTATCAACTTCCTGCTTCCGGAGTTGAGTGACTCACCTGATCTCTGCCGGTCCTTTCCTCCGGGAGAGAAGCAGTCTCAGTTGAACTTATTGTGCGGGGAAATCAGGAAGTACCTGAGGAAAAAATTGACAGTTGAGAAGGGGAGCCTATTAATGCAGACAAGCTGGCTAAAAACAGGAGAGTTCAACCAGGAAGTTACATTGCTGAACTTTTGCAGCAATACTTCCCACAAATTTTATCTAGAGATGTGATTTAGGTTATTTTGAAGGTGTGATGGAAGGCTTCTTATAAATTCTTACTAGTTTGAAGAATTTGAGACCACAGTTACCCTTTAATGTATTGATAAAGCCCGGTCAGTTAAGGAGCTATGCTTTACCTCCCGTCTTAATCAATTTTGGGCGCATGCGCTAAATTTGGAGTTCTGAAGCAGAGGATTGTTAGAAAGTAAATATACTTGGCTCCTGAGTTATTGATTGAAAAACAGGAGGTAAGGTATAGCTCCTTAACCTTCCGTGCTTCAATCAATACATTAAAAGAATAGTTCAATTTAGGAGTTAACTATTCCTTTAATGTATTTACACAGTGATCATATCCCCACACAAGTGCTTTTTCTCTAGTGTACATAATTGTAACTTATCCAATCTGTCTTCATATTCAAGCTCCCCCAGTCCCTTTATTATTTAGTTGCCCTTCTCTGAACCCTTTCCATTTCCAAGATGTCCTTTTTGAACTCAGGATTCCAAAACTGCACACATATTCCAAACGAAGCCTTACGAGTGCTTTGTAAAGAGAGAAACAATAATTTTCTCCCTGATCCATACCCCCCTTTATACAAGACTATATTTAGTTGGCTCAAGTTGCTGCCTGGCACTGCTTGCTACATACACTTAGCACAGAGCCATTAAAAGTATAAGCAGCATAAGGATCTTTAAGTCCAAATGCATCACCATTAATCAACATTGAATCTCATCTGCCACTTAGCAGCGCAATGTGACGGTGACTCAGTGGTTAGCACCCTTGGACTCATCTGTAAGGAGTTTGTATGTTTCCTCCTGTGTTTGCGTGGGTTTCCTCTGGATACTCCAGTTTCCCCCACATTCATAAAGACATACTGTAGGTTGCATCTGCAATAAATCTGCTTAGATTGTAAGCTCTTCGGGGCAGGGACTGATGTAATGTAAACATGTAATGTTAAGTGCTACAAAGATGCGCTATATAAATCCACATAATAATAATAATAATAATAATCTATCTAATTCTGCCTGTAATGATTGCACACCCGCTGAAGTTTTAGATGGTTAACAAGCACAAGTTTTGTGTTGTTTTGAAAAAAAGTTGTATACAAGTGTTTTGTTCTCAAATGTTATTCCGTTTCACCTGGGTTCATCGCCCCAGTTGTTGTCTGGCCCAGTAAGGGTTGCAAAAAAGAGCAAACAAAATTGGGTTCTGATTTTACGTTACAACATATATATGATAATATAACTTTAAAATAAGCTTGGGAATATTGATCATGATATAGTGTCATTAAATATAGTTACAAAAAACAGAAGTGCACTGTTAACAAAACTTTTAACTTTAGGAAAGCTAATTTTATGTTGTAAAAAGATCACTCCTGCTCATAGGCTGGGGATTTGTTTATAGGTAAAGATATTGAGCAGAAGTGGACTGCTTTTAAAGAGGTTTTAAACTATAACATTTCTAAATTTATAGAAAGCATTATAACAAGCTAAAATAGAATACAGCTAAAAATAAAATACACTCTAGCAGACAAAGCAAGTTTACACCAATTGTCTTTTAAACATATCAATAGTAAAAAGAGAGAATGTGGGACATATTAATAGTGGGCTGAGATGGTTATGAGGAGGCCAAAAAGGCAAGACAATCAACCTTATTGCACGATTGTCGTACGAACTGGAGGATCGTACGAAAGTTGTATGGTTAATGTGGCGACTTTGTCGTGTCCATTTTGTTGTGGGATTAGATTTTCACAAATTGGCGGGCTGGACCAAAATTTAATCGTATCCGACCTGATCGTTGCTGTGTATGAATGGTCGTACAATATTTGGTTGTGAGATCATGAAGCATCAAATCATGAAGCATCTCAAATGCGCTGATGGATGTAGATGATAGGCCAATGGCCTAGGTGATGGAGGCTAGAAAAGTATTTGTTCTTTGTAGTGGTTGGCAAAAGTATATATTACATACTCCTTCCATTCTGAATGATCGCTTGAACAGTGCTGTGTATCGAGTGTGACTCAAGCTTTCAATCTTTTTGTAGCCTAAGCCTGCTTAAATTTCTTAATAACTTTATCCTGACCTGTCTGGTGTGTTCTTTGGACTTTTGGTGTTGTTGCTCCCAAGATTCTCTAGACAACCTCTAGGGCTGTCACGACAGCTTATTTGTACTGACATTAGATTACACACAGGTGCACTCTATTTAGTCATTACACTCATCAGGCAATGTCTATGGGCAACTGACTGCACTCAGACCAAAGTGGGGCTGAATAATTACGCACACCCCACTTTGCAGTTTTGATTTGTTAAAAATGTTTGGAATCATGTTTTTCATTCCACTTCTCACGTGTAAACCACTTTCTATTGGTCTTTCAAGTGGAATTCCAATAAAAATGAATTATGTGTGTGGCAGTAATGTGACAAAATGTCGAAAACGTCAAGGGGGCCGAATACTTTTGCCAACCACTGTACATCTTTCACAGTGTCTGTTTATTCAGCAAAGCACTTTCAGTCTTTTACCGTTCTAAGCTCCAGAAGTTTCATCCAGGGCAATACTGTAGCTGACAAACATGATTGAGTTGTTATTCTCTGTGCATTTTGAGGATACCTGTGTGGAGTGTTGGAGTTGAATAAGTAGCATTGTGTTACTTTTTTTATGTTCATGACCCATAACATATAATATAGTTTATATTGTAAAATGACCCAATTCATGTGCATTGTACCATAGTCTTTGGTGTACTGCAAGTGGCATTGCAGAAAGAATTTAAAGGATGTGAATACTGTGTGCAATCTCCGTGTAGTGTATGGAATTTTGTTTTTACCTCAAATCTGTTAACATTATCTACATTCTACATTCTACATAAAGGTGATAAATTTGTTAGTATGTGTACCCAAATAGCCATGCCTTTTTAAGGGATAAGTGCACTGTAAATCAGTTATGTTCATTTGGAAGCTGCAGCTTTAAAATACCGTTGCCATATTTTTTTTTACCTATGTCCCTCAGAGCCTAGCTTTGTGCCTTGAAAGTTGCTGACATCTTGTTACTGGTTTGCTGAATGTTAAGCTCCGCCCCTCTGAGATTTCCTCTCTTTCTCCTCTTGAGCCTCAAACATAATGCAAGTGAGTTCCGTGCACTCTCCTGCTTGAGCCTCAAACAGTAATGCCTGTGAGTCCGTGCACTCTCCTGCTTGAGCCTCAAACAGTAAGCCTGTGAGTTCTGTGCACTCTCCTGCTTGAGCCTCAAACAGTAATGCCTGTGAGTTCTGTGCACTCTCTTGCTTGAGCCTCAACAGCGTGCACGGAACTCACAGGCATTACGTTTGAGGCTCAAGCAGGAAAAAGCAGAGGAAATCTCAGAGGGCGGAGCTTAACATTCAGCAAACCAGTAACAAGATATCAGCAACTTCCAAGGCACAAAGCTCTGGAGGGACATAGAAAAAAAATATGGCGCAGTATTTTTAAAGCGCAGCTTCCAAATGAACATAACTTGATTTTACAGTGCACTTATCCTTTAAGAGTGTATAAAAATTATTGTGCTATAATATTATTAATCCACCCCTTTCATGGATGCCTATGGGCTAAACTGTAAATAATAATCTTATAATCGGTGCGCTACTACGTAGTAGCGCGCCGATTATAACTTTCCGGAACTGCCTTACCCTTTTCTCTCTTGCCTCACTTCCTCCACCTCCGTTACTTTCCCCTTTAGGTTGACCGTGTTCGCCATACACAGTGATGCGAAGCCGCGTAACTCAGTTATACACATTGCGAACACGGTCAACCTAAAGGGAAAGAAAACGGAGCTGGGGGAAGTGAGGCAGGGGGAGAGAGAGGGCAAGGCAGTGTACTCACTGACAGACAATGCGAACACGGTAAACCTGAAGGGGAAAGTAAATGGAGCTGGGGAAGTGGGCAGGAGAGAGGAGAGGGCAAGGCAATGTATTCAATGGCAGACAATGTAAAAGAAGGTAACCGAAGGGGGAGAAACAGAGGTGGGGAAATGAGGAGGTGGGGGAAAGATAGAATAGGATAAATGACAAAGTTATTCCTATTCCTCCTCCCCATCCTTGCACAGGGGCCCGGATGGTTCTCAAATGAGGGGGTGGATTATACTAAATATACACCCCCTTCTGTAAATATTCGGATATTAGAATCCCTATTTTAGAGCCATAAATATATTGATGGTTATGAAGAGCTGATTTTATTGGTGCTCCTACTAAATTTTATGGTATTATTGTATTGTGATGCACCTTTGCCTCACTCAATGTTTACATTAAAACTTGTATTTAACTATTTTGGGTTGTATAAGGGGAATATTATTTGGTTGATCCCCCTGTGTGGACAGTACAGGGCAGGTGACCACACACTTTTAAAAGGCTTAGTAAGTGTATTAATGGTAGGGCGTGGTTTTTATATAAAACTAATGTTTGTACCATGTGTTTGTTAGCCATGCTTATTGTTTTGACTTATAACATGTTCATCAACGACACTATAAGGAGCACAGGCATGCTTGAAGGGCATGTCCACCCCTGTAAATAACTGCACATAGTAGGGCTCCTTCCCCAGCCCCAACCGCTTTAAAAGATTTTTCAGAAAGACCCTAAAACTCACTTACCTTCCTCTTTCCTACTTTACGCCCGGCCACTTTCTTGCATGAAACTGCAAGCAGGGGGCCGGACCGTCAGCCACATCCCTGATTGGCTGAGAGGCAGCCAATCACGGATGCGACTGCCGGCTGCACAAAATGCCAGGAGAGAGAGGGTTAGGGTTAGTTCTAATACCACACTGGATGTTGTGGTATTAGAAGCCAATGCTGATTTTCTGGCCCTTCCTGACAATTTTTGGAATATAGTAAATTGGTACAGCAATTTCTTCAATGTTTAGAAAAATATACACAAGTACAGATTGTTGATGCCGAGACTTAGTTAATAAGATGAGTGTACAGTGGCTATTTACCTATACACATTGGTGTAGGCATGTTATGAAGTAACATAGTATAGTATAGTATTTGAGTTTGAATAAAGACATACGTCCATCCAGTCCAACTCCTCTAGCAATATCCTCATTTCCTGCATAACTGTTGATCCAGAGGAAGGCAAAAAAAAACCCCCACCAAATTTATGAAGAGGGAAAAATTCCTTCCTGACTCCAAGTGGCAATCGGAAATTTCCCTGGATCAACTCTGCTTTATGAATCAATACCAGTAACTTGCAACATTCCTTGTTTGCAGAAACTCGTCCAGCTTTTTTTTTTTAACTGACCAATGAACCTGCCATAAGAAACGTCCACTGGAAGACCGTTCCATAGCTTTACCGTTCTCACAGTGAAAAACCCTTTCCGAACTAGCCTAAACTGTTTTTTTTCAAGTCTTAAGGGATGTCCTTGTGTCCTCTGACATGTTCTATTGGTGAACAATGCCCCAGATAATTTATTGTATGGCCCGTTAATGTATTTATACACAGTAATCATATCCCCACGCAAGCACCTTTTCTCCAGTGTACATAATTGTAACTTTTCCAGTCCCCTTATTAATTTAGTTGCTTTTCTCTGAACCCTTTCCATTTCAAAGATGTTCTTTTTGTACACAGGATTCCAAAATTGCACTGCATATTCCAAATGAGGCCTTACCAATGCTTTGTAAAGAGGGAGAATAACATTTTCCTCCCTTGAATCCATACCTCTCTTTATACAAGAAAATACCATGCTGGCTCTGCCTGTTGCCTCCTGGCGCTGCTTGTTACCTTTAAGTTTGTTATCCACCAAAATTCCAAGATCCCTTTCCAACAGGGATTCACTTAACACAGAGCCATTTATAGTATAAGCAGCACAAGGATTTTTAAGTCCAAAATGCATCACCTTACCTTCATCAACATTGAATCTCATCTGCCACTTAGCAGCCCAGTGTGACAATCTATCTAGATCCCCCTGCAACGATTGCACATCCTCTGAAGTTTTTAATGGTCGACAAAGTTTTGTGTCGTCAGCAAACACAGAAATACCCACTTCCAAATCATTAATAAATAGATTAAATAGAAGCGGCCCCAACACAGAACCCTGTGGCACCCCACTTAGCACTTTAGTACATAATGATGAAGCCCCATTTACAACTACTCTCTGCATCCTATTCATTAACCAATTTTCTATCCATGTACAAATGTGACTCCCCAGACCAACAGACCTTAGCTTATATCAAAAGCCTTTGCAAAATCCAAGTAAACTACATCTACTGCTATGCCAGAGTCTAAATTTCTACTTACTTCCTCACAAAAGCCAAGTTAGTTTGACAAGATCGATTCCTCCTAAATCCATGCTGGTTACTACTTATAATGTCAGTCCTTGAAACATACTCTAGAACGTATTCGCTTATTAAACTTTCCAGGATCTTTCCCATCACTGAAGTTAAACTTACAGGCCTGTAATTACCCAGCTGTGAACGACTACCATTTTTGATTATTGGAATAACATCAGCCTTTTTCCAATCCAGAGGCACACCACCGGACATGAGGGAATCTGCACAAATAAGAAACAATGGCCTAGATAAAACTGAACTTAGCTCCCTAAGTACCCGAGGATGTATTTTACCTTATATATTTCTTTCTGTACCATATCCTCGGCTAACCAAAGTGCACTTAAATCTTTTATACCATTATTGCTACTATACTCTATGATATCTGTACTTGGATCTTCTATAGTGTATACAGAGGGGAAAAAAGTATTCAAGACATTTGCTTTATCACCATCCTCCGTAACTAATTTATTCCTATTAATTAATGGTGCCACATTCTCAGTCCTCATCTTCTCTTCTTACTATTAATAACTTCATTATTAATTTTAGCTAGTTTGATTGCTTTCTTACACTCCTTGTTACAGTTTTTATAATCCCTAAAAGCCCTTTCCGTTCCCTCTGCCTTAAAGGTTTTAAATACCTTTTTCTTCCTTTCCATTTGCCTCTTTACATCAGAATTCAGTCACATGGGCGCGGATTTATTTTTTTTACATTTATTTCCCAAGGGTATAAATTTAGATGTGAACTGGCTTAAAATCCCCTTGAACACAGTCCACTTCTGTTCAGTACCTTTACCTGATAATACATTATCCCTGTTGACATTCTGAAGAGCTGCTTTTAACCTGGGAAAATTTGCCTTTCTGAAATTAAAAGTCTTTGTTAACCCAGCGCACTTTTCCACTACTCCAATCAATGTCAGGGTAATTAGTCCCCCATAATGAGCACACTCCCCAAAATTGCAGCCCTTGCCAACTGCATATGAAGTTGAGTCACCTCCTCTCTGCTAGCATTTGGCGGCTTATAGCAGACACCAACAATGACATTACCCCCTTTCCTGTTGCCTAATTCCACCCATATTACCTCCACTTTAACATCCATATCGCCAGTTATCTCTTCTTTAAAATTTGGTTTCAATTCTTTTTTAACATAAACACATATTCCTCCCCCTTTCCTTTTTTCTCTGTCCTGCCTAAACAAGGCATATCCTTCTAAATTTACAGCTTAGTCATGAGAACTGTTCAACCACGTTTCTGCTATGCCTATTACATCATACTTTTCATTCAATGCCATAATTTCCAATTCACCCATTTTGTCAGCCAGGCTTCTCGCATTTGCAAACATACATTTTAGATTATGATCTTGTAATTTATTCGTACACTTTAATACACATGCCTCCCTATCCCCTTTGCTAGCCCTACCCCCCTTTCCGCCAGCCACTGGCCTATCTACACCCTGCTTTCCTCCTGGGCTATCTATCCCAGTGAGACTGCTAATACCCTCTCCCCCAAACCTAGTTTAAAATCTACTCCAACCCTCTAGCCATCTTCTCTCCTAAAACAGCTGCATCACCATCAGTGAGGTGCAACCCATCCCTACTAAAGAGCCTGTAGCCGACAGCAAAATCTACCCAGTTCTCTATAAACCTAAACCCTTCTTCCTTACACCACCCTCTTAACCATGCATTAATGCTCCTAAGCTCCCGCTGTCTCTCTGGCTTAGCACATGGCTGCGGTAGTATTTCTGAAAACACTATCCTAGAGGTCTCTGCTTTTAACTTGGCCCCTTTGGAAATCATGTTTAAGGACCTTACCTCCTCCTCTAACTTTGTTATTGGCACCAATGTGAACCAAGACCGCCGGGTCACACCCGGCCCCACCTAAAAATCTGTCCACACAATCCACTACATGCTGAACCCTAGCACCAGGCAGGCAACACACAGTTCGGCATGTAGGGTCTTGGTGGCAGATTACCCTATCTACATACATGGCATATGCAAAGATAGGTATATGTCCACTATTAATACAAGCATATTTAACACTTAGGCCATGTAAGTTATGTCAACATGCAGAGATTGTTGGTTGGATTAAGCTACGTATTTATTTTTGCATGTAGTCCTTGTATTTCTGTAGCTGTGTGGTGCGATTGAACAAACGTCAAACGTACACACACGACACAGATGGCAGCCTTGCATGTCAAGGTGACACATAAGATTTTACTTACTTTTCTCAATGGTTTTACAAATTGATTGTAACTACATCTTCTCCCGCTGTTTTAAATCAGACCATCTTTTGCCATTGGTCTTTGGATCACTTGATGCCAAATCTTTTGGATATACAGTAAATTACACGTAGCAGAAATTTGTCCTTGTGTTTATTTTGGTAATGGTATGTCTTTTTTAGACAGTCATAATCCAATTTATCCAATTGCTGAACCATCAAAACCATCTCTTCGCAGCACATTGGAGAGGCCCTCTATTGGAAGTCTGTCATTTTCAATTTATGGCTGGATTTCTTTTTCTTGTGCCTAATTTTTCGTGACACTCTTTCTGCCTCAGGAACAGTGTTGTCAGACTCTTCTATCTCTATAGGCAAGTCTGGAAATAGAGGACTAGGACACAGCTCACAGTCGCACACAGACTCAACATCTTGCTTCTCCATGGTGGAGCTGCTCAAATGTAAGTAAAGGAAATGACGTATGTGGATTACATGAGCATGGGCGTGGTTTACATTGTGCATCCAATGGTGCACTCGTACGTATTTGCGCTCATGCATAGGATCGTTCGTACGTAGTTGTGCTTGTGTGCAATTCAGGCCGTGCGTAAACATTGAGCATATCATTCGGAAAACCTATTTCATACATGGCGGATTGATTCCCGTTCAAACACAACGAAAGTGGAACTAACATCTGAAATATTGCATGCTCAACAATGTCTAATGGTAAAACTTGTTTTCATTTTCGTGTAGGAAAAGTCTATGAAACAAGATATTTTACCTCATTCGCCTATATTAATCAGAACACCTATGTAATTGCTAGGTCCAATTAGATTACATCACATAGTCAACTACAAGGCGATTCCACTTATTAACACAAACCGAAGCAATATATTTTATAAGGTAATATAGTGGATACTGCACCCAGAAATTTAACATATATAGTGAAAAATGCAACCCCCACTGTAAATTATAAGGATATTATAAGTAACTGAGGAATTGCATGCCCATAAACAAGTACAAAGCCGCAGCCCAAGTACCTTTGATACAGGGCACGGATCGCAAAAATGTATATATTATAATATCCTGATAAAGTACAGTTTGGGTTGCTTTAAATAATGTAACCTACCCCTTTGTGGCTTCAGGTTTCCTTCTCCTTCTGGTTCCTCCTGGAACTGTAAGAGTAAAAGGCTATAATCTTCCAGTTTGTCCCATACAAATCCACAACAAAGGTAGGTTATATAGTGGATAACGCACCCCAACTGTAATTTAGAAGGATATTAGAAGTTTCCGCGGAGATCCGTGACCATATAAAAGTAACAGGCCACAGGACAAATACATTTTATACAGGGCATGCCACTCCAAGGTGACTTCTACAATGCCTGGAATTGATATTTCTGAGTGTCATGTCCTATGGACAGAAAGCCAAGAGATTTCTGTTGTTTGTGTATAAGTATGTTGTAATATGTATTTATATTTAATTTCTTATGCCATCTAGTGGCCAAAGTTGATAATTCCCCAGGGTTTAATATGTTTAATATAGCTTTAAGGTATTAAGCACCTCCCTTCTCTGCTAGAGCAGAATGGTTTATGGGTAGAAAGAGGCCTCCATTACATTCCAGCCTCATGGTAGCAGAGACAGCTATATGTAATGTGTTCCCTGTTGAAAGCATTGCCGGTAAGAAACTTTATAACTGGATTTCACCATTTATCATTACCTTCTAACTGTTTGATGTGTTAGTTAGTTTATATTTCTATTTTTTACTAATATTCCAGTTACTGTTTCTACAGTCTAGCCTATGGATAGTAGTTAGGTCACAGTGCTTAATATTGTTAGATGTGTATTGCAATTTACTCTGGTAGGTGTATATCTTTTAGATTGTATTTCTGTGTCAGTAGTTATATGTATTTTACTGCACTAGCTTAGTGTGGCAGATATGTTCTACTATTAGTATGCACAGCTATTGATGCCATTTGTTATACAGATTATTTTATACAATCTCTATATTTCTTATACTGTATCTACTGTTGTTTTTCTTCAGTTTACCCATTCCTACGACCGGTTAATAAAGCTACAGACTTCAATCCAGTCTCAATTATTGATCTGTGGGAAGGTGTTTAACTGCCTGTTGAACTTCATATAGACCCCGGGGGTACATGAGTGAGAGTAGGACAGTAAACGGCAACTTCATCGAGTGTTGTACAACAGAGACTTAACAAAGACCACTTCAGCCCACGCAGTTGCCTGCATTCGGCCTTCACAGTGGCTTTATACAGTCTAATATCTGCCACAGCACCATGTCTCGAAGCCAGGCATCTTCTCATTGGACAATATCACAAATCTCTAGTTCTACCAGATCATCATCGGTCAGTAATGCAGCAGCTATAGCCCGTGCAAAGGCTGAAGCAGCAAAGGCACGTGCTACCTTTGCTGAATAAGAATTGGAGATGAAAAAAGAGAAAGCACAGCTTCATGCAGAAAAAATATGCAGAGAGGCCGAGAGAGCTCAAGAGGAGGCATCCTTTGAAATGAAAAAAGCCCTCGTAGAGGCCAATCTAGAGAAACTAACGATAGAGAAAGAAAAAGCAGCCGCCATTGCTGAAGCAGAAGCTCTAGAGGAAGCTGCATACCCTGAGGGTGAAGGAAGTATCCGCAGTAATGTGCTTGGCCCAGAGTACGTTTACCTAGATTTGGTACGCCGGACTGCAGAGTATGTGTATCAGCACTCAACACAGGCAGCAACTTTGGTCAGCTACAAGAAACAAAAAAGGTAATTGGCGAGTCAAACAAGACATGCCATACAGAACAGCAGGAAGCCGTTTTTCAACCCCAGTTACTCAAACAAGAGATTACTGACCAAGGTGACACTGCAGGCATCAATGTTTCTACACACCAAAGAACCAAGTCTTAATTCCAGCATGCAGAGACCCCCTTTACTTCAAACAGATACAACACCAGTTGGCCTAAGCGAGAGACTATTAGCAGGTATGATTACATACCAATCCACCACCTATAAACAATAGGGTTAACCACGGCAAGATCTTATCACAAAAGGAATTGTAAAGTTTAATGATCACCCTGAAAACTATAGAGCCTGGCGATCCTCCTTCCAGAATCTAATCAGAGACTTAGATTTATCATATAGCCAGGAGTTAGACCTATGAATAAAGTGGCTCGGAAATGAATCTGCAGAGCATGCTAAAAGGATCAGAGACATAAATACAAGATACCCAGAGACCAGCCTTAAAATGATTTGGGACAGATTAGAAGAGTGTTATGGCTCAGCAGAGGCTATAGAAAATGCATTGTTTAAAAGAATTAAAGATTTCCCTAGAATAAGTAATGAGAACTTTCAGAAACTCAGAGAACTAAGTGACCTGCTAATGGAATTACAGGTTGCCAAGGCTGAAGGGGATCTGATTGAACTTGCATTCCTTGATACAGCCAGAGGCGTGAACCCTATAGCACAGAAGTTACCTCCAGGAACAATGGGTCACACATGGTTCTAAGTATAAACAAGCTCACAATGTACCATTTCCTCCCTTCAGTGTGTTTGTAGAATTTGTAAAGCAACAAGCAAAAACTAGGAATGATCCCAGCTTTGATTTTACTCATGTGCTACTCCTGGTCCCAAGTATTACAAAGCACCAGTGGCAGTGCACAAAACTAACATTTCTTCAAAAGATTTTTCTTACAGATCATCAAGTGCCTCTCACCTAGAGAACAAAGTCAAAGATCCTGGCAAGCAATGTCCTCTGCACAAGAAGCCACATCCACTTCTCAAATGCAGAGCCTTCAGGGAAAAATCCATAACGGAGTACAAAGCCTTCCTGAAGGACAATAACATCTGCTACAAGTGCTGCTCACCCACATCACACTTTGCCAAGGACTGCAAGGTCAGTGTAAAATGTATGGAATGTAACAGTACAGAGCATAATTCAGCTCTACATCCTGGGCTACCACCATGGATTTTACAGCAGTCTAACAATTTCATTGAGCATGGTGGGGTGGAAGAGAACACTTGTACAGACTGTGCACAATGCACTACAGTCTGCAAAGGACTTATAGGCAGCAGGTCTTGCTCCAAAATTTGCTTAGTCAAAGTTTACCCAAAGGGGTGCAAAGATAAAGCTATTAATGTTTATGCCATACTGGATGATCAAAGTAACAGGTCTCTAGCCAAGTCTACTTTCTTTGACATCTTCAACGTTAAAGACCCTAACATTTTATATTATCTAAAGACTTGTTCAGGTATTTCCGGAATGGTTGGGAGGAGAGCCACCGGTTTTCAAGTTGAATCCATAGATGGTCATACATGCTTACCCTTACCAACAATAATTGAGTGCAATCAAATCCCTGACAACAGATCTGAGATACCTACACCAGATGTAGCAGTACACCAAAGACATTTAAAGTGCATAGCTTATCTCATACCAGAAATTGATCCTCAGGCTCAGATAATTCTGCTTCTCGGAAGGGATATCTTACGAGTACACAAAGCAAGAAACCAGATAAATGGTCCTCACGATGCTCCATATGCTCAGAGACTTGACTTAGGGTGGGTGATTATAGGAGATGTTTGTTTAGGGAGAATACACAAACCAACCTTAGTCAGCAACATGCTTACAAGTATCCTACCAAGTGGCCGTCCTTCCTTTTTCCAACCATGTCAGAACAATTTTCTTGTAAAAGAACAAGCAAGTGACAGTGATACCTGTGAAGGTGACCAAACCCAACTTGGGTGCACAGTCTTTCAGAGAACAAAGGAGGATAAATCCTATGAGGACAGGCTGTTCTCAGATATAATGGAAAATTAAATAGTTAAGGATAAGTCCAAAAGTTGGGTCGCACCTCTTCCCTTCAAAGCCCAAAGACCTTTCATGCCCAACAACACAGAGCAGGTGTATAAGCGTTTTTTGTCTCTAAGACGCAGTTTCTAGAAAAAGCCAGAAACCAGAGACCACTTCTTTTCCTTCATGGGAAAAATATTTGAGAATTCTCATGCAGAGATAGCTCCTATACTTAAAGACTCTGAAGAATGCTAGTATCTTCCCATATTCGGAGTATACCACCCTAAAAAAGCCTGGTCAGATTAGGGTTGTTTTTGATTCCAGTGCTAAGCATGAAGGTATCTCTTTAAACGATGTCATACTCACATGTGCTGACCTTAATAATAGACTTCTAGGAGTACTTTTACACTTTCGTAGAGACTCTATTGCATTTATGGCTGACATCCAACAAATGTTCCACTGCTTCTTGGTTAAAGAGGAACATAGAAACTTTTTAAGATTTTTTTGGTTCAAAGATAATGACTCTACCAAAGAAATTGTAGAGTAGCGCATGAAAGTACACATTTTTGTCAACAGCCCTTCTCCCGCAGTTGTTATTTATGGACTAAGACATTCAGCGAAGGTAGATGAAGCTGAATATGTGTCAGATGTAAGACTCTTCGTAGAAAAAGACTTATACGTTGATGATTGTTTAAAGGCACTGCCTTCAATTGAGACAGCTACTAGCCTCCTTAAGAGAGCACAGGATATGCTTGCCCTCTCAAACTTAAGACTTCACAAGATTGCCTCTAACAGCAAGTAACTGATGAAAGCCTTCCCCTCCCAAGATCATGCTAATGTCCTAAAAGATTTAGATTTAGGAGCAGACTTTCTTCTGATGCAACGCAGTCTTTGTCTTCTTTGGGACCTTAAATCTGACACCTTTACCTTCCAAGTCAGCAGGGGAGAAAAACCCCTTTACCCGTAGAGGTGTCCCGTAGAGGTGTTTTGTCAGCCATAAACAGTCTATACGACCCTTTAGGGTTTGCAGCTCCTGTCACAATTCATGGTAAAGCGCAACTTAGGGAACTAACATGCTGGGGGATCTGACTGGGATGATCCTCTCCCTGCTGAGAAAAAGAACACGTGGTTGGAGAGGAGAAAGTCTCTAACAGCTTTGTCTAATCTTCATATTTCACGCACATATGCCCCTGTACCATCTACAGAAGTGCAAATACAAAGACTTTGTGTATTCTCTGATGCTTCGACGAAGGCAATTGCTGCAGTAGCCTATCTTAAATCTATTGACATCAGAGGACACTGGCACATAGGGTTTGTCATGGGCAAAGCAAAACGTGCACCACTTCCAGAGCATACAATACCCAGACTTGAACTTTGTGCAGCTGTATTAGCTGTTGAGATGGCCGAACTAATCACAACTGAATTAAAGGGCATGTCCACCCCCAAAACTAACTTTTTTTAATTTATTTGGCCCAAATAAGTGCTCCAAATCAAACTTTACAGCATGTAAATCGGTCCAGTGGTTCAAAAGTTACAGACCTTTGTAGCTGGCTTAATCCTGCAGCATGGACCAATACAGCGATGAACAGAGACAGGTTACATTACCTTGCCTCTGTTCTTTTCATGTTCTTGAGCATGTCTGTTAACATCCAGCAGTGAGAACAGAGGAAGTTGCATCAGTAATGGTCTGACCCCTGGATCCCTGGATTTTCCCTCTCAACCAATCACAGCTGTAAAGTTATGTGTACTGAAGAAATCCAGGATCAAGAGCTGCAGCCAGACAGCCCAGGAGAGAGAGAGAGAGAGAGAGAGAGAGAGAGAGAGAGTGAGACACACACACACAGGCAAGAATTTTTTTTTTTTCCTAAGCTGCAGCTCGGGGTCATCTAAAGAGGAAGGGGAGAGGAAGTGCAGCCTGATATATATCTCATTAAATATCAGGCAAGGCAAATGATTTTTAGAAAAATGAACATGGCGTTTGAGGTTGGTGCTATTATATAAAGAACATATAAAAAGTTTATTTTTGGGTGGACATACCCTTTAAACCTCGAAATTAAAGACACCGAATTTTACACAGACAGTAGAGTAGTTTTAGGTTACATTTATAATGAAACTAGACGTTTCTATGTCTGTCAGCAATAGGGAAATTGAGAATTAGAAAGTCTACCTGTCCTAAACAATGGCAATTTTATACCTACAGATCACAATACTGCAGATCTTGTTACCAGATCTGTTGCTGCCAGTCATATCATGGAGACTATATGGTTTGTGGGTCCTAAATTTATATACAAATAAGAACATAGTGGTTCTGTTCAAATTTGAACTGGTGAATGCAGATCAATATGGAGAAATCTGTCCTCAAGTGTCCGCACTGCATACTGTAACTTTGCAAAATCAGCTCAATTCCCATCGTTTCAGCAGGTTCTCCAACTGGAAGTCACTTGTTCGGGCTATCACTTGCTTAGTTCATATAACTCACTCTTTTAAAACTGATTTATCAGCATATAAGAAGAAATGTAAAGGTTGGCATTATTGTAAAAGAGTCTATTCAGTAGCTGATCTAGAACAATCAAAAAATTTGATAATTCGTTCCATGCAACAAGATATTTTTGCTAAAGAATTTGACTGTCTTGCTAGTGAAAAACAGTTTTCTTTTTAAACTTGATCCATTCTTAAATGAAAATGGCCTCTTAAGGGTAGGTGATCGTCTTAAGAAATCCATGATTGACTTTAATGAAAGGCATCAGCTAATAATTTCAGGTCAACGCCACATTGCTTCTTTACTTGTACATCACTACCATAATCAGGTAAAACATCAAGGCAGATTATTTACCGAAGGAGCTTTACGATCTGCTGGGCTATGGATAGTTGGAGCAAAGAAATGTGTGAGTAGATGTATCTTTAGATGTGTCACTTGCCACTTACAAACACAAAAGATGGCAGATCTTCTATCTGAAAGACTTAATACAGATCCTCCTTTCACCAATGTTGGTTTCGAAGTTTTTGGACCTTGGTCTGTTATTGCCCATCAAACTAGAGGAGGCCAAGCCAATTGTAAACGTTGGGCAGTCATATTTACCTGTATGTCCATTCGAGTAGTCCACATTGAGGTCATCGAGTCAATGGACACTTCTAGCTTCATAAATGCTCTCAGGCGATTTATTGCCATCAGAGGCCCTGTGAAACAAATCTTTTCTGACAGAGGTACAAACTTTGTTGGGGCATCTAACGAACTACAAATGTTTTCAAATCTGAATAGTGTACTTGGACTTTTAACCTTCCTCATTCTTCTACATGGGAGGAGCATGGGAAAGAATGATTGGCATAGCCTGCAGAATCTTGAATTTTATCTTTTTTTCAAGTGGGTCATGTAAAGTTATCTCATGAATGCCTAACAACTTTTATGGCTGAAGTCTCAGCCATTATCAATGCAAGACCTTTAGTTCCCATTTCAAATGATTTTGATGATCCAATTTTGCTTACTCCTGCTACCCTACTTACTCAGAAGACCGGGACTGTTGGTGCCCCTCCAGGGGAATTTGATACTAAAGATCTTTACAAACGTCAGTGGAGGCAGGTACAAAATCTTGCCAATACTTTTTGGGATAGATGGAGGAAGCAATATCTTCCTACCTTGCAACCATGGAGCAAGTAGCAAACCAGTAAACCTAACCTTAAACCTGGTGACATTGTTCTTGTTAGAGACTGCCAGATTCAACAAAATGATTGGCCATTAGGTCTCATTACAAATGTATTTCCAAGTGAAGATGGGTCGAGGTAAAAATTGTGAAGCAAAACGTGACCAACCTATTCATCAGACCAGCATCTGAACTGATACTGCTAATAGCTTCTGATTGTCTTAATAGTGACATCAGTTGATGTCAGATGGGGAGTGTCATGTCCTATGAACAGAAAGCCAAGAGATTTCTGTTGTTTGTGTATAAGTATGTTGTAATTTATATTTAAAGGACAACTAAAGCCACAGAACAACACTGAACCAGAAGGCAGAACACCTTGATATAAAGCCAGTAATCAGTGTCTTACCTCTCATTTTGATATGGGTGCTGGGAAATTTCCCTAAATAATATATGGTTTGTGCTTAATATTCTAATATCACACAGTCTGGTCAACGACCATTATGTTCTGCCCATGCTCAGTCTTTAGCTATGGCAGAAACTTGTTACAGTTGGTCACACCCATTAATAATCTCTATCCAATCCTTTTACAGGACAGATAAAGCAAGGAAGCATGTGACTGAGGCAGGAGGTGTGGTCTGACACTGCACATACACACAGATACTTCATCCAGTTCTTAACAGGCTTACATTTATTTTAATGCAATTTACAAAAGTCATATTATATAGCTTATTGGTGTTTTTAGGGGGGTTGTTTTCAGATTCTGGAGTATAAAAAATGGATTTAGTTCTCCTTTAATTTCTTATGCCATCTAGTGGCCAAAGTTGATAATTCCCCAGGGTTTAATATGTTTAATATAGCTTTAAAGTATTAAGCACCTCCCTTCTCTGCTAGAGCAGAATGGTTTATGGGTAGAAAGAGGCCTCCATTACATTCCAGCCTCATGGTAGCAGAGACAGCTATATGTAATGTGTTCCCTGTTGAAAGCATTGCCGGTAAGAAACTTTATAACTGGATTTCACCATTAATCATTACCTTCTAACTGCTTGATGTGTTATAGTTAGTTTATATTTCTATTTTTTACTGATATTCCAGTTACTGTTTCTACAGTCTAGCCTATGGATAGTAGTTAGGTTACAGTGCTTAATATTGTTAGATGTTTATTGCAATTTACTCTGGTAGGTGTATATCTTTTAGATTGTATTTCTGTGTCAGTAGTTATATGTATTTTACTGCACTAGCTTATTGTGGCAGATATGTTCTACTATTAGTATGCACAGCTATTGATGCCATTTGTTATACAGATTATTTTATACAATCTCTATATTTTTCTTATACTGTATCTACTGTTGTTTTTCTTCAGTTTACCCATTCCTATGACCGGTTAATAAAGCTACAGACTTCAATCCAGTCTCAATTATTGATCTGTGGGAAGGTGTTTAACTGCCTGTTGAACTTCATATAGACCCCGGGGGTACATGAGTGAGAGCAGGACACTGGGTGCATTATTTATTATAACCTACCCATTTGTGGATGTTGTTTTACTTCTCTTCCTGTAAATGTAAGAATTTAAGGCTATAATCTTACAGTTCCTTCCAGAGAAATCCACTACAGGGGTAAGTTTTACAGTTAATAAACACACCTGCATTGGATCTGCATCTAGGGAGGGAAATGTAATATTATATCCTTATAATATTATAGTTCCAGGAGGATAAGGAAAACAGAAGCCACAAAGGGGAGGTTATAATAAATAATGCATCCAAAACTGTCAATTATCCGCATAGTCAAAGTCAGCTTGGAGATTCGTGGCGTGTATAAAAGGTACTTTGCCTGCAGCCTCGTACTTGTATATGGTCACGCAACTCCTCGGTGCCTTTTAATATCTTTATCATTTACAGTTGGGGGTGCATTCTCCACTATATTATAACTCATCCATGATTTGCATTAACATATACAACGTAAGAGCCCAGGCACAGTACCTTTTATACAGGCCACTGAACTACAACGTCCCTTGTAATATCCTTTAAATTTACATTTGGGTGTGGATTATTTATTCTAACGTGAGCCTTTCTGGCTTCTGGTTCCCTTCTCCTTGAACTGGAAGATAGTAGGCTTTCTTATAACAGTAGATCCAACTAAATCAATATGTCAATCAAAACTGTCAACTAAATCAATATGTACTTAAGTGTGCCAATCCTCTTTGCTGTTTGCCACATATATATGCAATATATATTTGTAATATTTTCAGTAATAAACAATCAATGTGTAATTGTCCAATTATTTTTGACAGACTTCGGCAATGCACAGATTTTCCACGGCATGCAGCCCCAGTGTTGACATAACACAAACAGCATGCAGCCCCAGTGTTGACATAACACAAACAGCATGCAGACCCTTTATGTGCTTTACTGACAACCACATATGGTTCACTCCCACCTTAACACAACAACAAGCTCAAAAAGAGCAGTGTCACCCAGGAATCCAGGAGTCAACAGCCACATTTGTTATCAAGCATCGGATCTGTGCATAGACTTTCTCCAAAACGTTCATGTGTCATAAAACTTAAAAGGGACTATACTGCTAGTGATCACACTGATCAGGGAGGATGAATTCAATTGTACATCATTAGCACATACTCTAACGCTAATTACTTAGGCATACAAAAGTTAATTTGAGACTAGCCTGCAAAAAACACCAAATTTACTATTACAATTAATGGTAAACATAAACAGTTATATTCTGTATCAGCACATTACACACAGCAAACCATCACAATCACAGATGGCAAGGTATGTGCACAAGATGGATCAACTGAGTTCATTAACCTACCCAATCAATTCATAACTTCAACATAACTTTCATGTATTTCAAAAAAAATACATGAAAAATGAATAGCCACAATCCACCATTTTGGGTTTTGCGTTTTTACATAATTTAGGTTACACTTCAACAATATTTGTATCTCATCCTGTTTGTTTGTTGTGTTGTGCTTAACCATGAAGCCACTTCCACATCATATCATCCCTTTTACAAATGAGGCCTGCATGTTAGTTGAAAAAGTGTACAAAGTACTATATTGCTTAAATACATGTATTGGTGCAGAAATGGTAGGCTTGTAATGTGTGTAAGTTTATTAAATGAAAATTAAAATTGCATTCTTTGCATATCTCTGCACTTAGTGAGTGAGTAGATGGCTACCTTGGTTAACATATGCATGTGGACAATCTAAAATTACATAGCCCCTCATGTTTAATGAGCATGGGGATATGTGAAAATTGCAACATGTAGGCATGCATAACTGTAATTGAATTGCAAAATATGTGACAAACCAGAATTCTAAATTGTGTGTGAAGCAACATAATACCAATGTATTCAGTAATTGGGTACTTCCAGTATGCCTGAAATTGGATTAGATGCAAACAGAATATGGGGCATATTTATAAAGGGGCGAAAATATGCTCAGAAATTACCGCCACACAAAAAAAAATTACCGCCGCGAAAATAGCGCTATCACCTTATTTATAACGGCGAGCGACATCGCCACGATATGTATCGCGGACGTGATGTCCGGCGGTAATTTTAAGACCCTTTGCGGCAATACTGCACTTAGCGCAATGCGCTAAGTACAATATCGCTGTGAAGGGACTTAAAATCCCTTCCTGGTGCCTCCACTACAGGGGCAGGGCATACGCCCACCCCACCCTCTACCCCCGCGGCGGTGGCGACCACCCGCCGCCGCTTTCCAGCAGCCCCTCTTGACCCCCAACCCGCTCGTGCCGAACATATGGAACAGGAGGCTAGGAGAGGCTGCTGGGAAGGGGCCGCAGCAGGTGGTTGCGACTCATTAGGACTAAACATATAGTATAGTATAGTATTTGAGGTTAAATAAAGACATACGTCTATCCAGTTCAACCCATCTAGCAAATCCTATTTCCTGCTAACTGTTGATCCAGAGGAAGGCAAAAAAAAAAACCCCACCAAATTTATGAAGAGGGAAAAAATTCCTTCCTGACTCCAAGTGGCAATCGGAAATTTCCTTGGATCAACTCTACTTTATGTATCAATACCAGTAACTTGCAACATTCCTTGTTTGCAGAAACTCATCCAGCTTTTTTTTGAAACTGAGCAATGAACCTGCCATAACAACGTCCACTGGAAGACAGTTCCATAGCTTTACCGTTCTCACAGTGAAAAACCCTTTCCGAGCTTGAAGCCTAAACCTTTTTTCTTCAAGTCTTAAGGGATGTCCTCGTGTCCTTTGACATGTTCTATTGGTAAACAATGCCACAGATAGTTTATTGTATGGCCTGTTCATGTATTTATACACAGTAATCCTATCCCCACGCAATCGCCTTTTCTCCAGTGTACATAATTGTAACTTTGGATGTGATGATATCAAGTAATGAAAGACTGTTGGTAAAAAAATTCAATCTACATTGACATTGAGCATTTAGTTTATTTACTATTAAATGTTGAAAAGCAAGTAATAACAACAACAATACATAAACATGATACCTTCATTTAAGATGCTTGCAAAACATCAATGAGAGCTGCACAAGGTTTGATGCAACCAAGCCGAGATACCTGTGGAAAATCCCCCAGGGAACGTCCGGTTGCCAGAAATCTCAATGTTGCCACTAATCTCTGCTCAGCAGATATGCTCTTCCTCATCAACATGCTTCGTTATCTTTGGAGATACCATCCGCAACAAAAACTGAAAATTCTCATCAGACATACAAAGATAATTCCGAAAATCATCAGCATTGTTGTCCTTCAATTCGCTCAATAGCTGCATATGAGAGAGAGAGTCTCGCTCTAACAGCCACTGCTTGGTCCAGGAAGACCGTCTACGTTTCCTATTTTTCGAATACATAACCAACACTGCTGAAGCCATCTTTGCACACAAATCACACAAACATTTATTTTGGACAGTAGCAGTAGAAATGTCTAGTCTTCGTTTGTTTTACGAACCCACAACGTTCCACATGCGAATACAAACATACAAACAAAAGTGTTTGCTCTTCGATCCACCCACTATTCACATCATCACCATGCAGGAAGGAGAAAGATGCATTTACTTACGCATTATTTCCACTTGATTACAATGCCGCCACAAGCAGATCATACACAATAAAAATCTGCTTATTGACCATAAAATAGCTACATACTTTAATGTAATTGTCTATGGACGAACGTACGACGATCTTGACCAATTTCCATCTAAACGATCGTATATATCGCACAACCAAATTGTCCTGTCTATGGGCCTCATAGTGTGCTTAAGTCCCTATAGCAGGGCCTGTAATAATATGAAAGGTATAAATGAGGAATATTCACTCTGGCTGACAGAGGATATAGTATGGAAACAATTAGACAAAGTTAATATCAATAAAGGCCATGACCGGATGAAATATATTCTCGGATCTTAAGAGAGCTTTGTCCAGTTTTAGCTAGAACCACTTTCTTATATTTTCAGATTCAGTTTTGTCTGGCGATGTGCCGCTGGATTGGAAAAAAGCCAATGTAAATCCAATATTCAAAAAACCTGGTAAATGGGACTTCATCAACATAAGTTTTAAGTGGAGTGCCTCAGGGTTCCATACTGGGGCCACTTCTTTTTAATCTGTTTATAAATGACTTAAAAGGGGGCATTGAGAGCAAGGTCTCTGTGTTTGCTGATGACACTAAACTATGCAGAGTTTTGGAAACTTTAAATGATGTGCAATTACTACAAGTATACCTAGATAGATCATCAAAATTGGCAGCAAAATGGCAGATGAGATTCAATGCTGATAAATGTAAGGATGCATTTGGGGCTTAACAATCCTGGTTCCACCTACACCATAAATAACTGTGGGTTAAAGGGCAAGTCCAGCCCTAAACTGAAAACTTACATACAGGTAAATCACCCCCCAAAACCCTAAATGGTAGTAGTTTCATAATGTGAAATATGTAAGTCTAACCTGAAATCCTGCACAATGTCCTGTTGCCCGTTTCTGCTTCCTGGTTCTTCCAGTTAGTAACTGTCAGTTATGGATTTGACCAGGGTCGGATTTACTCCTCAGGAGCCTGTAGGGCCAAAGAGCCTGGTGCCCTTTGACCCACCCCTAAACACAGACCACACCCTTAAACCACACCACTTTTTTTGTTGAATTGGTGGGAGGAGATTGACAGCCACCCCTCCAAGCTCATGCGCCCCTAGGCGCATGCCTAATGGTAAATTCGGCCCTGGATCTGACAGTTGACATCACAACCAATGGCTGAATGGTAATCCCCTATCTGCCTTTTCTGAGCATGCCCAGGCTCAGTACAGGTTTCTAAATTGCTCAGTTTCCATGAGGCACCCACCTATGATATATCATATATATATTTTAAAGAGCCATTCTTCCAAAAGATGTTCTTATGAGGGTGGAGTTGTCCTTTAAGTGGAAAGGACAGTTTCTGGTAGATAACAGACTTAGCTGTAGCAAACAATGCCAGACGGCAACAGCTAGAGCTAGCAAGATATTGGCCTTTATATAGAGGGGAATAGATTCAAGAGAACAAAATATTCTCCCTCTTTACAAGGCCTGGGTAAGGCCTCATTTGAAATATGCAGGGCAGTTTTGGAATTGCATAAACAAAATGCACATCTTGAAAATGGAAGCAGTTCAGAGAAGGGCAACTTAAATATAAGGGAATATAGGGTCTTAACTATGCAGGCAGATTAGGCAGGTTAGGGCTGTTTACATTAGAGAAGAAATGTTTGCGTGGGGATATGATCACTTTATACAAATATATTAATGGACCATATAGTAAACTCTGGTGCATTGTTCACTAATCAGTCATATCAGAGGACACATGGACATTCTTAAGATTGGAAGAAAAGAAGTTTCATTTTCAGGTTAGAAAAAGGTTTCTTTACAGTGAGAATGTTGAAATTGATAATTGCAAGTTAATTGAACAGCTTTAAAGGGTACTCAACTGATAAAAGTCACCTGGGTTGTAAGGATAGATATGTGTAAGGTGGATATGTACCTGCAGTATCCTGTGTCTTTCAGCAGTAGTTTAGGAATAATCCAATGAGTTTCCCCCAGAACGTTGTGGATGGTGCAGGTCCGCACCACCTTTCAGTAACTGCCTGTCTGGGAAATGTCCGACGCACGTTTTCCTTTAGTGCATGCGCAGAACGTGAGAGGATCCGTCGGGACTGCTGTCTGTGTGATCTGACTGGTTGGTCGATTCAATCACACACACACACACACACACAGTGTGAAGCTCGCTGGATTAGGAAGCTAGACACAATGTCCCCACAAGGACTAAATGAACAGCTGTCACTCAAGCTTTCTGTGAGTATGCCTCCACTGAGTGTAATTGTAACCCTTTAAAATGGTAACTTAAGTAACGTTTTTGACTTAGACAGTAGATGGTTTTCGATACATTGTCCTCTATTGCATTAGTTCTCTATTGCATTGAATTTTCTATGACATAAATTGTTTTAAAGTGTACATTACCTGTTTTTTAAATTATATGTTATCTGTGCTTTTGTACATTTGTTGTAGATTGACCGGGGGTGGGAGGGGTGTGTGTCTGTACTCTATTTAGTCAAGTATGTAATTGTATGTCAAGTATGTAATTGTATGTACATTTTAGTCAAAATGTAATTGTATGTCCTGACGACGGCAAGATGAATGCCGAAATGCATTGATTCTTTTAAAAGTTATTTTTTAAAGAAAAAACCTGAAAAGTGCACCGTGAATCGTGATACATATAACTTATATTATATATATATATATATATATATATATATATATATATATATATATATAGTAGAAATAATAGATCAGGGCACTCCTTGGTCTTACACAAAAGCAAGTGGGTTTATTCACATCACATCAAACAGTAATGCCTGTGAGTTCAGTGCACGTGCGTGTGCACGGAACTCGCAAGCATTACTGTTTGAGGCTCAAGAAGGAGAAAGCAGAGGAAATCTCAGAGGGGCGGAGCTTAACAGAACGAGTGTAAAAACATTATTGTGCTATAATATTATTATAATCCACCCCTTTCATGGATGCCTATGGGGCTAAACTGTAATAATAATCTTATTAATCGGTGCGCTACTACGTATAAGTAGCGCGGCCGATTATAACTTTCCGAACTGCCTTACCCTTTTCTCTCTTTGCCTCACTTCCTCCACCTCCGTTTACTTTCCCCTTTAGGTTGAACCGTGTTCGCCATACCACAGTGATGCGGAAGCCGCTGTAACTCAGTTATACACATTGCGAACACGGTCACCTAAAGAAGGGAAAGAAAACGGAGCTGGGGAAGTGAGGAGGGGGAGAGAAGAGGGCAAGGCAGTGTACTCACTGACAGACAATGCGAACACGGTAACCTGAAGGGGAAAGTAATGGAGCTTGGGGAAGTGAGGCAGGGAGAGAGGAGAGGGCAAGGCAATGATTCAATGGCAGACAATGTAAAAGAAGGTAAACCTGAAGGGAGAAACAGAGGGTGGGAGAAATGAGGAGGTGGGGAAAGATAGAATAGGATAAATGACAAAGTTATTCCTATTCCTCCTCCCCATCCTTGCACAGGGGCCCTGAGGTTCTCAATGAGGGGTGGATTATACTAATAATACACCCCCTCTCTGTAAATATTCGGATATTAGAATCACCTTATTTTTAGGGCATAAATATATTGATGGTTATGAAATGCTGATTTATTGGTGCTCCTACCATAAATTTTATGGTATTATTGTATTGTGATGCACCCCTTTGCCTCACTCAATGTTAACATTAAAACTTGATTTACTATTTTGGGGTTGTTACTAAGGGGAATATTATTTGGTTGATCCCCCTGTGTGGACAGTACAGGGCAGGTGACCACACACTTTTATCAAAGGTTGTAAGTGTTTAATGTTTTAGGGCGTGGTTTTTATATAAAACTAATGTTTGTACCATGTGTGTGTTTAGCCATGCTTATTGTTTTGACTTATAAACATGTTTCATCAACGACACATAAGGAGCACAGGCATGCTTGAAGGCATGTCCACCCTGTAATAACTGCACATAGTAGGGCTCCTTCCCCATAGCCCCAACCGCTTTAAAGATTTTTTCAGAAAGACCCTAAACTCTACTTACCTCCCTCTTTCCTTACTGCCGGCCTCTTCTTGCATGAACTGCAAGCAGGGGCCGGACCGTCAGCACATCCCTGATGGCTGAGAGGCAGCAATCACGCGATGCGCGACGCGCTGCACAAAATGCAGGAGAGAGAGGGTTAGGGTTAGTTCTAATACCACCTGGATGTTGTGGGTATTAGAAGCCAATGCTGATTTTCGGCCCTTCCTGACAATTTTGGAATAGTAAATGGTATACAGCAATTTCTTCAATGTTTAGAAAATATACACAAGTACAGATTGTTGATGCCGAGACTAGTTAATAAGATGAGTGTACGTGGCTATTTACCTATACACATTGGTGTAGGCCATGTTATGAAGTACATAGTATAGTATATTGAGTTTGAATAAAGACATACGTCCATCCAGTCCACTCCTCTAGCAAATCCCTAATTTCCTGCATAACTGTGATCCAGAGGAAGGCAAAAAAAAAAAAAACCCCCACCAAATTTATGAAGAGGAAAAATTCCTTCCTGACTCCAAGTGGCAACGAAATTTCCCTGGATCAACTCTGCTTTATGATCAATACCAGTAACTTGCAACATTCCTTGTTTGCAGAAACCGTCCAGCTTTTTTTTTAAACTGACCAATGAACTGCCATAAGAAACGTCCACTGGAAGACCGTTCCATAGCTTTACCGTTCTCACAGTGAAAAACCCTTTCCCGAACTAGCCAACTGTTTTTTTTCAAGTCTTAAGGGATGTCACTTTTGTTCCTCTGACATGTTCTATTGGTGAACAATGCCCCAGTAATTTATTGTATGGCCCGTTAATGTATTTATACACAGTATTCAATCCCCACGCAAGACCTTTTCTCGTTAATACATAATTGTAACTTTACCAGTCCCCTTTATTAATTTTTAGTTGCTTTTCTCTGAACCCTTTCCATTTCAAGATGTTCTTTTTGTACACAGGATTCCAAAATGCCATGCATATTCCAAATGAGGCCTTACCAATGCTTTGTAAAGAGGAGGAGAATACATCTTTCCTCCCTGAATCCATCCTCTCTTTATACAGAAAAATACCATGCTGGCTCTGCGTTGCCTCCTGGCGCTGCTTGTTACCTTATAGTTGTTTATCCACCAAAATTCCAGATCCCTTTCCAACAGGGATTCACTTACACAGAGCCATTTATTAGTATAAGCAGCACAAGGATTTTTAAGTCCAAAATGCATCACCTTACCTTCATCACCATTGATCTTCATCTGCCACTTAGCAGCCCAGTGTGACAATCTATCTAGATCCCCCCTGCAACGATTGCACATCCTCTGAAGTTTTTAATGGTCGACAAAGTTTTGTGTCGTCAGCAAACACGAGAATACCCACTTACCCAAATCAAATAAATAGATTAAATAGAAGCGGCCCCACACCAGAACCCTGTGGCACCCCACTTAGCACTTTAGTACATAATGATGAAGCCCATTTACAACTACTCTCTGATCCTATTCATTAACCATTTTCTATCCATGTACAAATGTGACTCCCCAGACCAACAACCTTAGCTTATATCAAAAGCCCTTTGCAAAATCCAAGTAAACTACATCTACTGCTATGCCACGAGTCAATCCTAATTCTACTTACTTTCCCAAAAGCCAAGTTAGTTTGACAAGATCGATTTCCTCCTAAATCCATGCTGGTTACTACTTATAATGTCAGTCCTTGAAACATACTCTAGAAACGTATTGCTTATTAAACTTTCCAGGATCTTTCCCATCACTGAAGTTAAACTTACAGGCCTGTAATTACCCAGCTGTGAACGACTACCATTTTTGATTATTGGAATAACATCAGCCTTTTTTCCAATCCAGAGGCACACCACGGACATATAGGGGAATCTGCACAAATAAGAAACAATGGCTACGATAAAACTGAACTTAGCTCCCTAAGTACCGAGGATGTATTTTACCTTATATATTTCTTTCTGTACCCATTCCTCGGCTAACCAAAGTGCACACTTAAACTTTTATACACATTATTGCTACTATACTCTATGATATCTGTACTTGGAATCTTCTATAGTGTATACAGAGGGGAAAAAAGTATTCAAGACATTTGCTTTACACCATCCTCCGTAACTAATTTATTCCTATTAATTAATGGTTGCCACTTCTCAGTCCTCATCTTCTCTTCTTACATAATAACTCATTATTAATTTAGCTTAGTTTGAGTTGCTTCTTACACTCCTTGTTACAGTTTTTATAACCCTAAAAGCCCTTTCCGTTCCCTCTGCCTTAAAGGTTTTAAATACCTTTTTCTTCCTTTCCATTTGCCTCTTTACATCAGAATTCAGTCACATGGGGCGGATTTATTTTTTTACATTTATTTCCAAGGGTATAAATTTAGATGTGAAACTGGCTTAAAATCCCTTGAACACAGTCCACTTCTGTTCAGTACCTTTACCTGATAATACATTTCCCTGTTGACATTCTGAAGAGCTGCTTTTAACCTGGGAAAATTTGCCTTTCTGAAATTAAAAGTCTTTGTTAACCCAGCGCACTTTTCCACTACTCCAATCAATGTCGGGTAATTAGTCGCCCCATAATGAGCACACTCCCCAAAATTGCAGCCCTTGCCAACTGCATATGAAGTTGAGTCACCTCCTCTCTCGCTGCAGCATTTGGCGGCTTATAGCAGACACCAACAATGACATTACCACCCCTTTCCTGTTGCCTAATCCACCCATATTACCTCCACTTAACATCCATATCGCCAGTTATCTCTTCTTTAAAATTTGGTTTCAATTCTTTTTTACACTAAACACATACTCCTCCCCTTCCTTTTTTCTCTGTCCCTGCCTAAACAAGGCATATCCTTCTGAATTTACAGCTTAGTTCATGAGAACTGTTCAACCACGTTTCTGCTACCTCTTACATCATACTTTTCTTCATGCCATAATTTCCAATTCACCCATTTTGTCAGCCAGGCTTCTCGCATTTGCAAACAGACATTTTAGATTATGATCTTGTAATTTATTCGTACACTTTAATACACATGCCTCCCTATCCCCTTTGCTAGCCCTACCCCCCTTTCCGCCAGCCACTGGCCTATCTACACCCTGCTTTCCTCCTGGGCATCTATTCCCAGTGAGATCGCTAATACCCTCCCCCCACAAACCTAGTTTAAAATCTACTCCACCCTCTAGCCCATCTTCTCTTCCTAAAACAGCTGCATCACCATCAGTGGAGTGCAACCCATCCCTACTAAAGAGCCTGTAGCCGACAGCACAAATCTACCCAGTTCTCTATAAACTACACCTTCTTCCTTACACCACCCTCTATACCATGCCATTATGCTCAAGCTCCCCGCTGTTCTCTGGCTTAGCAATGGCTGCGGTATGTATTTCTGAAAACACTATCCTAGAGGTCTCTGTCTGCTTTTAACTTGGCCCCTTTGGAAATCATGTTAAGGACCTTACCCTACCATCCTCTCTAACTGTTATTTTTGGCACCAATGTGAACCAAGACCCGGCCGGGCACACCCCGGCCCCACCTAAAATCTGTCCACCAATCCACTAATCGCTGAACCCTAGCACCAGGCAGCAACACACAGTTCGGCATGTTAGGTCTTGGTGGCAGATTACCCTATCTACATACATGGATATGCAAAGATAGGTATATGTCCCTATTAATACAAGCATATTTAACACTTAGGCCATGAAGTTATGTCAACATGCAGAGATTGTTGGTTGGATTAAGCTACGTATTTATTTTTGCATGTAGTCCTTGTATTTCTGTAGCTGTGTGGTGCGATTGAACAAACGTCAAACGTACACACACGACACACGAGGCAGCCTTGCATGTCAAGGTGAACATAGATTTTACTTACTTTCTCAATGGTTTTTACAAATTGATTGTAACTACATCCGTCTCCTCCCGCTGTTTTAAATCAGACCATCTTTGCCATTGGCTTTGGATCACTTGAGCCAAATCTTTTGGATATACAGTAAATTACACGTAGCAGGAAATTTGTCCTTGTGTTTATTTTGGTAATGGTATGTCTTTTTTAGACAGTCATAATCCAATTTATCCAATTGCTGAACCATCAAACCATCTCTTCGCAGCACATTAGAGAGGCCCTCTATTGGAAGTCTGTCATTTTCAATTATGGCTGTGATTTCTTTTTCTTGTGCCTAATTTTTCGTGACACTCTTTCTGCCTCAGGAACAGTGTTGTCAGACTCTTCTATCTCTATAGGCAAGTCTGGAAATAGAGGACTAGGACACCAGCTCACAGTCGCACACAGACTCAACATCTTTCTTCTTCCATGGTGGAGACTGCTCAATGTAGTAATAGGAAATGACGTATGTGGATTACATGAGCATAGTGGCGTGGTTTACATTGTGCATCCAATGGTGTCACTCGTACGTATTTGCGCTCATGCATAGGATCGTTCGTACTCGTAGTTGTGCTTGTTGCAATTCAGGCCGTGCGTAACATTGAGCATATCATGCGGAAACCTATCTACATCGGCGGATGATTCCCGTTTCAAACCACAACGAAAGTGGAACTAACATCTGAAATATTGCATGCTCAACAATGTCTAATGGTAAAACTTGTTTTCATTTTCGTTGTAGGAAAAGTTCTATGAAACAAGATATTTTACCTACATTCGCCATATTTAATCAGAACACTAGTCATTGCTAGGTCCAATTAGATTACATCACCATAGTCAACTACAAGGCGATTCCACTTATTAACACAAACCGAAGCAATATTTTATAAGGTAATATAGTGGATTCCTGACACCCAGAATTAACATATTCTAGTGAAAAATGCAACCCCCACTGGTAAATTATAAGGATATGATGAAGGATAATGAGGAACAGTGCATGAACAACTTGTCTTTATTTTTCTCTCTTTTTCTTCTATTTTTTTCTTATTCGTTTCTTTCCTTTTGCAATATTTCTTCTTTTCGGTCTATTTCTTTGTTCCTTTGTCCTTTACGTTAGCTCCTCTCCTATTTTCTTATCCTTCTCTCTCTTTTTTTTCTCTCTCTTCCACCCCCCCCCGCTTCCGTTCTTTTTTCTCCCCCCCCCCCCCTTTCCCCGTTTTTTTTCCCCTTCTTCTTTTCCCCTTCTCTCCCCCCCTTCCCCTTTCCCCCCTCTTTTTTCCTCATTTTTCTTTCCCTTTCTTTTTTTCTGTTTCCCCTTTTCTTTTTTTTTCTTCCCTTTATCATACAAAAGTTACACAAGCCGCAGCCAAGTTACCTTTGACCCAAGCTCAGGGCACGGATAGTCGCAAAAAAGTATATATTATTAATATCCCTGATAAACGTACAGTTGGAGTTTGCTGTAAATACTGTAACCTACCACTTTGTTGGCTTTCAAGGTTTTCTTTTCTCCCTGTTATCGCCCTCTTCGGTTCCTCCTGGAACGTAAGATGTAAACGGCTATAATCTTCCAGTTGTACCCATACAATCAAAATTCAAAGGTAGTGTTTTGTACTATCAGTCTGCGATAAGACCCTCCAATCTGTAATTTCTAGAATTGGATTATCGACGTCTTGTCCGCGGAGAGCATCCCTTCCTTTTGGACCATATAAACATGTAACAGGCAACAGGGCCAAAGCATTTCATTTTTAATACCCAGGGAATGCCACTCCAAGGCCGACCTTCTACAATGCCTGGGAATTGATATTTATGGAGGTCATGTCCTAGGACAGAAAGCCAAGGATGATTTCTGTGTTGATCTAGATAAGTATGTTGTAATAGATGTTATATTTAATTTCTTATGCCAAGCTTAGTGGCCCCAAAGGTATATAATTTCACAGGTGTCTTTCATATGTTTAATATAGCTTAAGGTAGTAAGCACTCTCCTCTTGCTAGGAGCAGAAATGGTTATGGGTAGTATGACAAGAGGCCTCCATTACATTTCCAGGGTGGGGGGTTACTCATGGTATGCAGAGACAAGCATTACTGTAATTTGTGTCTCCCTGTTGAAAGCATGGTCCGAGTAAGAAACTTTGATAACGGATTAATTTTTCACCATATCATTATTTCCTTAACTTTTCTCGTTTGAGTGGTAGTTAGTTTTATATTTCTATTTTTCCACTTAATATTCCAGTTACGGTTTCTACAGTATAGCATATGGATAGTAAGGATTTGGGCACATTGTGCTTATATGTTACCGATGTGGATTGCATTTACTCTGGTAGTGGGTATATCTTTTAGATGTGTTTTCGGGCGTACAGTTAGTTATATGATTTACTGCACTAGTAGTGTGGCAGATAGGTCCCTCTACTATTAGTTGCACAGATATGATCTTTGACCTATTTGGTATACAATTCCATTATACCATTCTTATTTCTTTTATACTGCTACTCTTTAGTTGTTTTTATTCAGTTACCACCATTCCTACGGATCCGGTAATAAAGCTACAGACCTTCATAATCCAGTCTCAATTATTGACTGTGGGAATGGTGGTTTAACTTGCCGTTGAACTCACTATAGACCCCGGGGGTACATGAGTGAGAGTCGGACACGTAAACGGCAACTTCAGCGAGTGCTGTACAACAGATGACTTAACAAAGACCACTTCAGCCAACGCAGTTGCCTGCATGCCGGCCTCACAGTGGCTTCTAACAGTTCTCTAATATCTCTGGCCCCACCGCACCATGTCTTACGGAAGCCAGGGCATCTTCTCATTGGACATATCACAAATCTCTAGTTTCGTTACCAGGATCATCATCGCGTCAGATGCAGCGCTATAGCCCGGCAAAGGATTGAAGCAGCAAAGGCACGTGTGTACCTGTGTCGCTAACGATTGGAGCATGTGAAAAATAGAGAAACGCACAGATTCATGCAGAAAAAATTATGCAGAGTGTTGCCGAGGTCTTGAGGATGAGTTCAGAGGCGGCATCACTTTGAAAGAAAAAAAAAGCACCTCAGCTAGAGGCAATCTAGACTTGATCAATAAGAGATCAGAGAAAGAAAAATAGCAGCCGCATTCTAAGCAGACAGCTATTAGATGGACGAGCTGTACTGCAGCGGTGAAGGCAAGGTATACCCGCCAGTAAGTGTGGCCCGAGTACGTTGAACTAGAGCTTGGTACGCCGGCCTCGCAGTAAGTATGTCTGTTATCAGCACCCATACCAAGACGGCAGCACACACTTTGGTTAGCTAACAGAAACAAACAAAGGTAATTGGCGAGTGAGTCAAATCAAGACATGCCATATCATGGCAACAGCAGGGGCGACAGCGTTTTTCAACCCCAGTTACTCAACAAGCGATTACTGGACCAAGGTACACGAAGGCATTCACTTGTTTCTACACACCAAAGCAACCAAGTCTTAATCCTCAGAATGCATCTCCCTTGATTGTCTTTACTATCCTGTCTTCACCCTACCACCCCACCGACTAACAACCCCCAACCATGTTTTTCCCGCCCCGCGTACCTTTCTTGACTGTCTAGACGTATGCCACTTATCTCTAGCACGGTTACCCTTACCGAGTCCCACACCACCCTCAATTCCACACCTCCCCATCCCCTTCTCTATTTCCCCCAATTATACAGGCTTCTATCCTACCACTCCGGACAGACCCTCTCTATTACCTCACACATAACACGGTTTTTTCTCCCCCCTCCTCTTTTCCGCAATTTGTTTCTACTCTATGGTTTATCCCACCCTGAGCTACACCCTTTGTAAACACTATCATGATGTTTACTGGCGATCCCTTATCTTTCTACAGTTTATTCTAATACTACGCGCACTTCAGCACATTCTCTTATTCACTTCCTATCGCCCTTAGCGTTAGTCCTTTTAGCACTTTTAACGACACTAAATTTCCCGTGTACTCGGAAGTTGCCATTCATTACTCCCGTCTTACGATGTCATCTTTGCTCTAATTACGTGCTCTCCCACGACGACCCCTCCCCTTCCCTCCAAAATTGAGCCCTAGATATTCACCCCACCCCCCCGAGCATCACTCACTTCCTAAAGTATTGATCTTTGTCTTCAGCACATTGCATATTCTTCGCCGAGTGTCGATGGCCTCTAGCCACCCCCGAGCCGCTCAGGCCATTCACCGACCCCACCCTATTTGCATTTGTTAACCACCGCCATCCTTAGCTTCTACTTTATGCATATACCGTCCCTAATCCTTTGACGCTCACTTTAACTTTTTACTTAGAATACACCCCACCATCATGCGTAACCTTACGCTGACTCCTTGCCTTAATGGTCCATCATTCTACGCCTGTTTGGTCCCTCACACTTTTGTCGTCTTTTTCGATGGTGTGCACCTCTGCATTGAACTGCATCACCTTTTTCACACATCTGTCAGCTTTGCCTGTCGTAATTACCCTCTTGGTATTAGTTCTACCACCGCCACGCTCATCCTGTCTTACCACCTCCAGTGCTACAATGTGCTGTTCTACTATATGTCGTGCTTTCCACCCGTAATAACACCCAAGTGCCCTCCCATATACACTTTTCGTCTTCCCTTGTTCTTAAGCCAGTTTGTTGCCTTGTTCTAGACTATCTTGCTCGAACACCCCTTTCCTTCTCTTTTCTCCTTTCCCCCTCTCTCTTCTCCTTCTCCTTGTCATACTTCATATGGCATAACCCAAACTAGGATAGTGATCCCATGCATTTGATTTGCACCTATGTGTCACCTCCGGGCGTGCCGCACCACAGAGTCATTTACCATTACCCTAGCATATCCCTGTTGCGGCCTTACAGCCCTTGGCAACCAAAAGATACATACGCTTCTTCCTGAAAAGACTTTTATCCTTATACCCGATCAGCATATCGTCCTCTTCTTCCCACCCTCTTCCTCATTGGTTCCTTCTCTCTTTCCACTTTGATACTAGTAGTATAAAAGCTCAACCGATCAGTCCATGTATTCACCTGTCCCATCAATTGGCTAATGCCAGCAAAAGAAGTATAATAATCCCCATCGATTCCCCCGTCAAAATGGAGAGCAGTCATCCTTTCTTCCTTCTACCTATTAATGCAAGTTTCCAATCTCGTTATCTTCTCTCAACGCTCTCCACCTACACAGACGATCAACCCTTTTTTCAATTTTTAATCGGTCTTTCCCCCCAACACACAACCTCCATCAATTTTTATTGTTTCCTTCCCCCAATCCTCACACCATCATATTTTCTACTGTCTGTCTACTCCCTCTCCAAACACCCACCTCCTTACCCATCACACTTTTAACCCTCTCTCTTTTCTCCTCGTATAGCTCCTTTACCTTCTCCAGCCCTTCTCCCTTTTCCGGCTTTATTCTCTCTCCCTACACTCCTCCTACCTTTACCTTTTCGGAAACTTTATCTGGCTTTATTTTCTTCCACCTACCTAACTTATACTCCTATTTTCCCTTCCCCCTTTTCTTCCTCTTCCCCTCCCCTTCTTCCCCTCACTCCCCCCCCTCTCTCTTCCCATTTTCCTCTTCTCTCCCCTCCCCCCCGGCGATCATCACAAACACAATTACTACGCATCAACAGGCAGTACACATACACCAGAGCTCACTTTCCTTTTGTCCCTTACAGTGTATCTTCCACTACACTTAAATCTGCTTATTCACACCCAGTGTGCCACCTCACTCATCCCACTCCCCACCCCACTCTCGTCCGATATTGGATCTGCTCACATCATTCCTTTTTCCTCGTCGTCACACAGTTTGCCTACCACCACAATGGTTTTCCTAGGCGACTCAATCTTCCCCCTTTCGGTTCCCTGTCCTTAACAGTACCACTTTCGACCGCCTATTAACTTTGCACACGTCCTCCTATTAATCTATCGTGGTCTTTTCTCGCTCCACCACCCCCTCCGTGATTTTTACCATCACGCCCTCTACACCCCCCCCACCATATTTCATGATCCGCACTCCTCGGTCCGGGGCTTTTGTGCTTAGTTAGCAAGACTGTCCCACCCGATGTGCTCCCATCTCCCCCATTCGCACACCTACAGTCTGCAACACGGCATCCCTTATTGACCTGTTTCTGCACGCCCTATGCGGTTCTCTGCCTTCCAAAATATTTTCTTTCGCGGGCCTTAGTTCAAAGTTCTTCTACCTCATCCACCCGTCGGTCCCTTCACCCTAGCTATCTGCTTCCAGTTCTCACCCTGGTGTCCCGTCCCTTCACTATCGGATGACCTCCAACCAGTGCCCCACCCGTCTTCCCTGTTACCCAAGTTACCTTTATGTGTCTTTCGTGAACAAGGATCTTCTACACGTCTGTGTCATCAGATCCACACATCTTATATCTTCTCACAAGACCTTTTTCTGTCCCTCCCCCTTGGCTTGTATTTCCGGACTACAGTTTGGCTTGGCTGCGTATCGCAGGAGCGCAGACCCCCCCGGCTTTTACACAGTTTTTGAATCCCCCAGAGATGGTCAGCAACATGCTTTATCACCTTTCTACCAATCTCTCTATTATATTGCCGGCCGCCTCATAGTCCCTGTTACCATTCGCACTCTGATCCGTCATCCAAGTTACACCCTTAGCCATCTTCTCGCTCTGTCCTCAGCCTCCCGAAGTAACCAAAGACTCATTTCATCTGGTCAATCGCTCTCTGATCTAGCTGATCAGTTCTACCCACACCATGCAATCATTCTTCGATTCCTCCTATCCCCACCACCGGCTCCGATCACATTCTCGCCCCACTCTTCTTCCGGATCGCGTTTCCTTTTTCGTGCTTCGCTTTTTCCTCCTCTCCTCCGCCCCCTTCTCCGGGCTTTTCCCCCTTCCTCCCTCCCCCTCCTTTCTTTCCCTTTCCCTCTTCTTCTCTTCTCCCCCCCCCCGCCAACAGTCTTAATGCACGTAGATCCTACCCACCAAGCCAGAACCCGCATTATGTAACTCGTGTCCACTACACCTGACCTGATTTGACTCGCACTTCCCACTGATGATCGTACCCCCCCCACCCCCCCGCCACGACCTGCTGGCACTCCCTCTAGGACCGCTGCCCCCGGCGCGCTTATTTTATCACTGTTGAGCCACTCGGTTTGTTTTCAGCGGTAGTCACACTTCCCACAATCAACACCCAACCCTTCCTAGACACCACGTACCAATGCCTCCTACACACAACTCGGTATCTACCAGTGGCCGTCCTTCCTTTTCCATCTTTTTACATTTTAGTTATCCCCCCCCCTACTCCTCTACGACCCGGTTTTCCCTTTCGCTTTCGTTATACGAATTCAATGATTATTGGTTTGTCATTCACTCAGATTTAACATTTTACCCTCTATTCCTCTGCTCCACCATCCACCCAGCTCCCCCCAATTTCATCAGAGACACAGACATACGTCGCCCCTCCCCTCACCTTGCTATTATTCCTCGTTGCACTTTCTCTCTATGCCCGCCTGTACACCCCCAACACCTCCACCCAATCCACCCCTCCAACCCTCACACCATACTTCTACCGCAGTCCGCCTCTTTCCACGGGCACCACCATTAAGTCTTCTACCCTTTTTCTCACTGAATTACCAAAGGCAGCCCCCCCCCCTCCCCCCTCCTTTCCCCTCCACCCCTTTTCCTCCCTTCTCTCTTACCCCTCCCCCCCCGCCAAACACCCATTCCCCTCCTTCTCCATCTGCACCCTGGATTTACTAAGTGTCCCCGTTTCTTTCCATGATATCATCATCTGGACCAACTCAACCTAACCACCTAACCCGCTCAAGGCTCTACTGAACGTACAACCCCACACAGCTTTCGTCCCTTTCCTGGTCTGATAACCTCTCCCTCCTATTCAAGCCTACCCCCACATTAACTACCCCCCTCTCTCCTCAGCCTAGCTCCCACGTCCACCACGCCTTCTTTAAGCTTCACTGCGCAAGCTAAAGGTGCCCACACAATCCCTTACTACAAAGCACCCGCCCACCGCGTTCCATCGGTTCCGGCCCATAAAACGCTACGGCCCAGCCAATTTTTGTGTGCATCGCTCCGCAGATATACGCAGTTTGTTCCCTCTCTTAGTATAAACAGTTCCCACCTTCCCCCCCCTCACTTTTCCTCCCTCACCTCTCCCTTAGTAGTTCTCCCATATCTGATCACCCACTCCAGCCCCAGTCTACCCAACCTACACAGTACTACCCCCACCCTGCGCCCCGTGTCCACCCAGGGCCATATCTACCCACCATCCTTTACTTATTTGACGTATTCATTCCTTCTCACCATCCACAGCCCCCACACCACTCCACGCACCCTACCCTATACTTTATAAACGACATCTGACCCTCAATCTAGTTCCCCTTTTCCCCCCCCTCCTTGAATGTCCTAGTAGTAGCTCTATGCCGCCCACCCCATCTCGGATGCCCACCACCACCCCTAACCTATATCCCCACGTCACCTCTTTGTCTCTTGCGTCTTCTAGATAGTTCCATCTGCTCTGCGTTTTTTTGATCTCCCCCACCCAGTCCGGGTACAAAGCCTATGACACGGCTCTCTACAACCTCTCCCTGTCCATACTCACTCACTGGTCTTGGCCTGAGTTCTCCTTTTTGTTACTATACTGATCCTTCGACTTGTATAGGCGTTCATGCTACTGACTTTGACCCTTCATTCTTATGTTGTCAGTCCTTGTGACGACTACTCTACCTTCTTTGCCCATCTCCATGGTTTCCCCCTGTTCAACATACCCTATACAACTCTACCTCTCTCTTCGTCCCTTCCTTTCTACTTTCATTTATTATCGACTTATTGCGTGTACCTCATAGAAATCTCTTTAGATTTTTTTTGGGTCGTTCCCCCAGGAATTAGTGTTCCATTGTACTGCACTCCTATACACACCCCAACAACTTGTATAAACCCTGCTAGCGGTAGGTATGTTAGAGAGGTATACTTCTATCCTATAGGCCCCCTCACTTTTTTTGTTTGTCTCATATTATCTGAGGTCCACTTCTGACTTCCTCCTGGCCTAGGGTGCTAATTGCTTTCTCTTTCTCCCTTTTCTTACCCACTGTTGGGACAGTCTTGTAAACGTTGAGTGGCATGGTGTCAAGGCTGAATGTGGTCGGTAGATGCACAGTAGACCTATGTCTTTTGTTTTCAGATCTGTACGCATATTGGTAGGGTATTTCCCAAGTGATAATCATGGGCTTTTTATTCCATATTTATCGTCTTCATTGCTCAGCCCACACAAACCGACCTATACCCGTTTGACCTGATCTTGGCCCCCCCCTCACCTAGTCGCATCTGTCTCTCACACCTATGTGTTTTTCCTCTTTCCTTCGAGTACAGTACTGACGCCCTCCCCCCCCCACCCCCACTCCTCCAACGTTGCCCGAGTATCCACTTCCCCCGTGATGTCATGTCTTCTGGCTCTTCCAGTGTTCCTCTTCTCACCCACATCTACTTTCCTTGATATAGGCTCAGTCCACCCACCCCCCCACCCCCCTTAGATGGCCTCCTTACCCTCAACCTAGTGCATGTCCATCCAGCTATATCCTACGTGTTGTTAGATGTGAGCTTGTCCCAGTGTTTTTCTTTATATTAGGTACGGTTGTTGCTTTTCTTTGTTCTTATAGTCTTTCCCACACGTGCCCACACCGCAGGTTGTATTGCTGGTTGGAGTTGGAGAACAGTGTTTCAGCTTGGGTGTCTATAGAGTCCCCCCGTTTTTTCCCGTTGTTTTATGTATTTTCACCCCTACCTCCACTAGCTTTCTCAGTATATACCACCCCCCGCTACCCCACTTTATGGGTTGAGTTACAGTGCCCTAACAACCTCCATCTTATAGATATTTACGACTGACCTTATTTCGCCCGAGCAAGTACTCATCCCCCTTCCCCCCCCTCTTCACTGCACTTTTCTGCCCAACCATGTCCTCCCCCTTTATGTTCCCTTTTGTTATCCTCTCCATGTTGTGTGTCACACTCACCCCCCCCCCCCCCCCTCCCTTTCACTAAATCCCATGCTGTACTCACAATTCCTATCTTACTTTCCCATTCACCCGCCCCCCCTCACCGCCAGGGCCCTTTTCCCCTTCCCCCTTTTCTTTCCCTGATTCTGTCTACTAAACTCACCACACCCCCCCCCCACCCCCCTCCCCCTCTACCTTCCCACGGTACCGCACCCTGGCTTAGTGCCACCCCTGTTCTTTGTCCCTTGAGAGTGTAGCTTCTTGTCCAGTCCACTCACTTTTTCACACCCCCCCCCCCCCCCACGCCTCCTACTTTTCATGACACCCCTTTCTCACTGTGTGTTTCTTTTCCACGCCTTTTATTGTGTCTTCCTCTATCCTCTGTCACTCTCACCACATCCCTGCCCCCCCCCCCCCTACTCTTTCGGTTGACCAAACGCCTACCCCCTGACATACTCTTGTTATCCCCTGTTTTGTCCGAATTCCTTTCCTCACACCCCCTCCACCCACCCCTTGCCCCCCTTGCTTCGGCTGCGCCCTCCCCTTTCTTTATCCCACCCTTGTACTTTGTGCCCTCTTCTCTGTACTGCATCCCCCCCCCCACCCCCCTCCTTTTCCCCTGATTGACCCCCCCTCACTACTCCTGCCCCTTTTCTCCGCTAGTTAAAATTCACACGAAATCTCCACCCACTTACCGCCCTTGGCCCTTTTCGTCTCCAGTTTATCCGTCGCCAGCGTAATTATGTTCACTTCCACCAATTATGTCTCTCATTTCTTTTCTCCTCCTCCAGCCCCCCTCCCCCTGCCTTACCTCCCCTTTTCTTTTCCCTTCTTCTACTGATCTCTTACGCCCCCCCCACCACATTTCCCCTACCGCTCTCTTTCCTGCCTTTCCTACGCACTTCCCACACCCCTCCACTCTTATTTGCCCTTGCCTTTTGCCACCGTTTACTCTCACTCATTACCCCCCCTCCCCCCCCCCCCCATACCCCCTCACCTTTCCTACCCATTGACTATGTCTCTGCCCCATATTCCCTTCTTCCACTCCCCTCCATCCCCCCCCCCCCCCATAAAGCCAACTCCCACCTATACGTCACCTTCTCTCATGCCTTCCCTTTTTCCTCTCCTTTCTTCTTGCTCCGCACCCCCCCCCCCTTCCCTCCATCTGACCCGTCCTTCTTTTCCCTCCCCCCCCCCCCCGTCTTCGCTACTGTATTACGTCCCGCTTTTTTCTCATCGTTATTTCCTCTTCCTCCTGCCCTGCACCCCCCCAGCCTCCCCAGTCTTACCAGCTATCCTTTTCCCCCTCCCCTATATTATAATTAGTTTTTCACTTCCTCTTGTATTCAACTTCTATTGTACGGCACAACCCCCTCCCCTGCGCACCCATTATACGCCGCGCAGTTCGGCATTGGGCACATATACGCATACTTATAATATTTCTCCCCTTGTTTCCGCGTTGCTTTTAACCCTCACTTATCACCCACCCCGCCCCCCCACCGTCCTCCACTACCATTCCTTACCTCACTCCCTCTTACAGCCACACTCTTGCAATTCTTGTGACCTTCTTTCCTCTGGTCCCCTTGCCACACCGCCCCCCCCCCCCCCTCTCTTCTTTCTCCTTGTCATCACATCGCACCTCTGTTTGACTTTGATCCCTGGTCTTCTACCGTTACTTTCTCTCCCCCCTCCCCCCCTCTCTCGTACACACTCAATCCAACAACTGATCACCCCCTATCACCTTTATTTTAACCCCAATTGTTCGCAGCTATATGCCATCCACTCTACACCCCTTCCTCCACACCCCCCCACCCACACCCTGTTCTTAACTCCCTTTTCGTTATCGACACCCGCTTTTTTTCTTTTCTTCGTTGGGTATAACCTACTTACCTTATCAAGTGTTCCTCCCACCACACCCACCCCCGCACCCCCAAACTCTTCCTCTCCTTTGAATCACACCCCCCCGTCTATCTGTGTTCAAACCTATTATCCACGTGTCTCTCCCTTCCCCCCCCCCCCGACACCCCCCACCGCTATTGGTCCCTTGTCACCACAAATAAGCCTTGTACACGACCACCCTTCTGTGTAGTCCTTGGTCGGCTTACCACTTCTCTAACTACTCCCTGCATGCCACTTGGACCACAATACACGCGCCCCTCCTCTCCTATGAATCCTACCTTATTTTTTCTCGCTATCGTTGACCCTACATCTCGGTCTTTCTACCTACCCTTCCACACCCCCCCCCCTCGCCCCATTCTTGTCCCTTTTCTTCATGTTTGATCGCCTACCCCATGCTCTCCCCCCCCCCCCCCTGGTCACAACTATTGGTACACAGCCCTAGCCTTTTATCCATTCTCCGAGCTACAAGTCACGGCCTATTATTTCCCTCTCTTCCCCTCTGTCCCTTCCCCCATCACGTCCCATAGCGTTCTGACCACCCCTCGCCCGTACTCATACGGATTTCGTCCCCCTACCCTCTTTGTTCTAACATTCAATCCTTCTATTCTAGCTCGTCTTACCAGAAGTTCTATCGTCGCTCCCCCCCCCACTGAACCCGCAACCATTCTCCATCGGACTTTCAATGCCCACTAGCATCGCTTTTCTTTCTCCCATTTGTTCCCCACTGATCTACGCCTTCCATGCGACTTGGAGTACTCGACCCGCACGCCCCGCACCCCGAGTTAACGATCGAGCCTGCAGACTGACGCCCATTGTTGCCAGTCGACTTGTACTACCACCTCCACCACACCACACAGCGCGACAACAGATATATTGATCTTTTTGACTTTGACCACTAACTCCCGCATGCTAGTTCGGGGTTTTGTCATCTCCAAACATTGAGTGTCAACCGGTGTCTTCTCTCCGTACGTCACAGCCCGCACCAGCCCTTACCGCCGCCTCACCCCGAATTCACTACCATATTTCACTTAAAACTATCACGGTCACCAAGGCAAATGATTGTTTTATAGTTTTAACCTAAAATGAGTTCCCTCCATAGGCGTTTCGAGGTTCTGGTTTCGCATCACCCCAACCCCGATACAAACACCCCATTATTAATATACCAACGTTACTTGTTCCTTTTCTGTACCGCCCCCCTTCCCCCCCCCTCCCTGTGGACTACCATTTAAACCTTCGCATTACCACTATTAAGACTACCCCCCCATCAGACATCTTTTTACCAAGTGCTACCCCTTTTTAGGCTTAGCTCACTTGGCCTTACGTCCACACTTTTCAGGTCTACCCCCCATTTTGCACACATCGATAACACTACGTCCAGTTTGTCTACTTGTCGTGTCCCACGCCAACTATTGCCGCGGTAATTTCATGTGAGCTGATCCTCCATGAAAGTCATCCCCCCCACAACACGCTCACTTTAAACTATGGCAACTTACCTTTTTTCCTCTCCCCCTTCCCCCCGCCCACCCCCCCCGACCACTATCAGATTTACCACCATACATCTGCATGACCTCCGCCTGTCACATCAGCTCTGTCTTGCGTGGCCCACAGTGTGCATATCATTCGAGATCTATATGTTGGGCGTGCTGTCCACATACACTTATACACCACACCCTCCCCAACCCCCCACACGCTAACACTATTCGGTTTCCTTGTTCAAAATTTGTATACCTGCGTTGAACATGTCAGATCACACATCACGATGTGCAAGAATATCTTTCTGTCTAGAATAGTAGTTCCCGCATTCCATTCCTCTATTGCATACGACCTGTGTGTGCAATAAACGCCAAGCCTCACATTCCCAACCTCCCCCCCCTATCTCTCCTTCCCTTCTTCCCCCCCTTTTCTTTTTTCTTCTTCCCCCTTTTCCCCCTTCTACTCGCACTTCGCGCTTCCCACCCATGCGAACCCCGCCTCCCCACCCAACTCCGCTTCGGCGTCCCATTCTCATCGTCTGCTCCCTGCACCGCTTCATGTTATTGTTAACTCACTCTTCTTTTCTACAAATTTTCTCCCGTGTATCTTTACTCATCGTCATGTACTTCTATCAGCAAGAACCCCCCGTGCTCAAAACGCTTCTGCAGTTTTACACCCTTGGTTTGACAACTGATAGACGTTCCTACTCTCAGCACTAGATGTCTGTGATCTAGATTAGTTTACACCAATGACCACACCACACCACTAATCTCTTCTCCCGTTTATTAAGTTTCGTTTCTCCACCCACGTCGCCCCATTTACTCTATACGTCCATGCAACAAGATAGTTATTGTGACTAAAGAATTTGACTGTCTTGCTAGTGAAAAACAGTTTTCTTTTTAAACTTGATCCATTCTTGAATGAAAATGGCCTCTTAAGGGTAGGTGATCGTCTTAAGAAACCATGATTGACTTTAATGAAAGGCATCAGCTAATAATTTCAGGTCAACGCCACATGCTTCTTTACTTGTAAATCACTACCATAATCAGGTAAAACATCAAGGAAGATTATTTACCGAAGGAGCTTTACGATCTGCTGGGCTATGGATAGTTGAGCAAAGAAATGTGTGAGTAGATGTATCTTTAGATGTGTTCACTGCCACTTACAAACACAAAAGATGGCAGATCTTCTATCTGAAAGACTTAATACAGATCCTCCTTTCACCAATGTTGGTTTCGAAGTTTTTGGACCTTGGTCTGTTATTGCCCATCAAAATAGAGGAGGCCAAGCCAATTGTAAACGTTGGGGCGTCATATTTACCTGTATTGTCCATTCGAGTAGTCACACATTGAGGTCATCGAGTCAATGGACACTTCTAGCTTCATAAATGCTCTCAGGCGATTTATTGCCATCAGAGGCCCTGTGGAAACAAATCTTTTCTGACAGAGGTACAAACTTTGTTAGGGCATCTAACGAACTACAAATGTTTTCAAATCTGAATAGTGTACTTGGACTTTTAACCTTCTCATTCTTCTACATGGGAGGAGCATGGGAAAGAATGATTGGCATAGCCTGCAGAATCTTGAATTTTATCTTTTTTCAAGTGGGTCATGTAAAGTTATCTCATGAATGCCTAACAACTTTTATGGCTGAAGTCTCAGCCATTATCAATGCAAGACCTTTAGTTCCCATTTCAAATGATTTTGATGATCCAATTTTGCTTACTCCTGCTACCCTACTTACTCAGAAGACCGGGACTGTGGTGCCCCTCCAGGGGAATTTGATACTAAAGATCTTTACAAACGTCAGTGGAGGCAGGTACAAAATCTTGCCAATACTTTTTGGGATAGATGGAGGAAGCAATATCTTCCTACCTTGCAACCATGGAGCAAGTAGCAAACCAGTAAACCTAACCTTAAACCTGGTGACATTGTTCTTGTTAGAGACTGCCAGATTCAACAAAATGATTGGCTATTAGGTCTCATTACAAATGTATTTCCAAGTGAAGATGGGTCGAGGTAAAAATTGTGAAGCAAAACGTGACCAACCTATTCATCAGACCAGCATCTGAAACTGAAAACTGCTAATAGCTTCTGATTGTCTTAATAGTGACATCAGTTGAGTCAGATGGGGAGTGTCATGTCCTATGAACAGAAAGCCAAGAGATTTCTATGTTTGTGTATAAGTATGTTGTAATTTATATTTAAAGGACAACTAAAGCCACAGAACAACACTGAACCAGAAGGCAGAACACCTTGATATAAAGCCAGTAATCAGTGTCTTACCTCTCATTTGATATGGGTGCTGGGAAATTTCCCTAAATAATATATGGTTTGTGCTTAATATTCTAATATCACACAGTCTGGTCAACGACCATTATGTTCTGCCCATGCTCAGTCTTTAGCTATGGCAGAAACTTGTTACAGTTGGTCACACCCATTAATAATCTCATCCAATCCTTTACAGGACAGATAAAGCAAGGAAGCATTGTGACTAGGCAGGAGGTGTGGTCTGACACTGCACATACACACAGATACTTCATCCAGTTCTTAACAGGCTTACATTTATTTTAATGCAATTTACAAAGTCATATTATATAGCTTATTGGTGTTTTTAGGGGGGTTGTTTTCAGATTCTGGAGTATAAAAAATGGATTTAGTTCTCCTTTAATTTCTATGCCATCTAGTGGCCAAAGTTGATAATTCCCCAGGGTTTAATATGTTTAATATAGCTTTAAAGTATTAAGCACCTCCCTTCTCTGCTAGAGCAGAATGGTTTATGGGTAGAAAGAGGCCTCCATTACATTCCAGCTCATGGTAGCAGAGACAGCTATATGTAATGTGTTCCCTGTTGAAAGCATTGCCGGTAAGAAACTTTATAACTGGATTTCACCATTAATCATTACCTTCTAACTGCTTGTGTGTTATAGTTAGTTTATATTTATTTTTTACTGATATTCCAGTTACTGTTTCTACAGTCTAGCCTATGGATAGTAGTTAGGTTACAGTGCTTAATATTGTTAGATGTTTATTGCAATTTACTCTGGTAGGTGTATATTTTAGATTGTATTTCTGTGTCAGTAGTTATATGTATTTACTGCACTAGCTTATTGTGGCAGATATGTTTACTATTAGTATGCACAGCTATTGATGCCATTTGTTATACAGATTATTTTATACAATCTCTATATTTTCTTATACTGTATCTACTGTTGTTTTCTTCAGTTTACCCATTCCTATGACCGGTTAAAAAGCTACAGACTTCAATCCAGTCTCAATTATTGATCTGTGGGAAGGTGTTTAAATGCCTGTGAACTTCTATAGACCCCGGGGGTACATGAGTGAGAGCAGGACACTGGGTGCATTATTTATTATAACCTACCCATTTGTGGATGTTGTTTTACTTCTCTTCCTGTAAATGTAAGAATTTAGGCTATAATCTTACAGTTCCTTCCAGAGAAATCCACTACAGGGGTAAGTTTTACAGTTAATAACACACCTGCATTGGATCTGCATCTAGGGAGGGAAATGTAATATTATATCCTTATAATATTATAGTTCAGGAGGATAAGGAAAACAGAAGCCACAAAGGGGAGGTTATAATAAATAATGCATCCAAAACTGTCAATTATCCGCATAGTCAAAGTCAGCTTGGAGATTCGTGGCGTGTATAAAAGGTACTTTGCCTGCAGCCTCGTACTTGTATATGGTCACGCAACTCCTCGGTGCCTTTTAATATCTTTTCATTTACAGTTGGGGGTGCATTCTCCACATTATAACTCATCCATGATTTGCATTAACATATACAACGTAAGAGCCCAGGCACAGTACCTTTATACAGGCCACTGGAACTACAACGTCCCTTGTAATATCCTTTAAATTTCATTTGGGTGTGGATTATTTTTCTAACGTGAGCCTTTCTGGCTTCTGGTTCCCTTCTCTTGAACTGGAAGATAGTAGGCTTTCTTATACAGTAGATCCAACTAAATCAATATGTCAATCAAAACTGTCAACTAAATCAATATGTACTTAAGTGTGCCAATCCTCTTGCTGTTTGCCACATATATATGCAATATATATTGTAATATTTTCAGTAATAAACAATCAATGTGTAATTGTCCAATTATTTTTGACAGACTTCGGCAATGCACAGATTTTCCACGGCATGCAGCCCCAGTGTGACATAACACAAACAGCATGCAGCCCCAGTGTTGACATAACACAAACAGCATGCAGACCCTTTATGTGCTTTACTGACAAACACATATGGTTCACTCCCACCTTAACACAACAACAAGCTCAAAAAGAGCAGTGTCACCCAGGAATCCAGGAGTCAACAGCCACATTTGTTATCAAGCATCGGATCTGTGCATAGACTTTCTCCAAAACGTTCATGTGTCATAAAACTTAAAAGGGACTATACTGCTAGTGATCACACTATCAGGGAGGATGAATTCAATTGTACATCATTAGCACATACTCTAACGCTAATTACTTAGGCATACAAAAGTTAATTTGAGACTAGCCTGCAAAAAACACCAAATTTACTATTACAATTAATGGTAAACATAAACAAGTATATTCTGTATCAGCACATTACACACAGCAAACCATCACAATCACAGATGGCAAGGTATGTGCACAAGATGGATCAACTGAGTTCATTAACCTACCCAATCAATTCAAATAACTTTATTAAAAAATACATGAAAAATGAATAGCCACAATCCACCATTTTGGGTTTTGCGTTTTTACATAATTTAGGTTACACTTCAACAATATTTGTATCTCATCCTGTTTGTTTGTTGTGTTGTGCTTAACCATGAAGCCACTTCCACATCATATCATCCTTTACAAATGAGGCCTGCATGTTAGTTGAAAAAGTGTACAAAGTACTATATTGCTTAAATACATGTATTGGTGCGAGAAATGGTAGGCTTGTAATGTGTGTAAGTTTATTAAATGAAAATTTAAAATTGCATTCTTTGCATATCTCTGCACTTAGTGAGTGAGTAGATGGCTACCTTGGTTAACATATGCATGTGGACAATCTTAAAATTACATAGCCCCTCATGTTTAATGAGCATGGGGATATGTGAAAATTGCAACATGTAGGCATGCATAACTGTAATTGAATTGCAAAATATGTGACAAACCAGAATTCTAAATTGTGTGTGTGAAGCAACATAATACCAATGTATCAGTAATTGGGTACTTCCAGTATGCCTGAAATTGGATTAGATGCAAACAGAATATGGGGCATATTTATAAAGGGGCGAAAATATGCTCAGAAATTACCGCCACACAAAAAAAAATACCGCCGCGAAAATAGCGCTATCACCTTATTTATAACGGCGAGCGACATCGCCACGATATGTATCGCGGACGTGATGTCCGGCGGTAATTTTAAGACCCTTTGCGGCAATACTGCACTTAGCGCAATGCGCTAAGTACAATATCGCTGCGAAGGGACTTAAAATCCCTTCCCGGTGCCTCCATACAGGGGCAGGGCATACGCCCACCCACCCTCTACCCCCGCGGCGGTGGCGACCCCCGCCGCCGCTTTCCAGCAGCCCCTCTTGACCCCAACCCGTCGTGCCGAACATATGGAACAGGAGGCTAGGAGAGGCTGCTGGGAAGGGGCGCCAGCAGGTGGTTGCGACTCATTAGGACTAAACATATAGTATAGTATAGTATTTGAGGTTAAATAAAGACATACGTCTATCCAGTTCAACCAATCTAGCAATATCCTCATTTCCTGCCTAACTGTTGATCCAGAGGAAGGCAAAAAAAAAAACCCCACCAAATTTATGAAGAGGGAAAAAATTCCTTCCTGACTCCAAGTGGCAATCGGAAATTTCCCTGGATCAACTCTACTTTATGTATCAATACCAGTAACTTGCAACATCCTTGTTTGCAGAAACTCATCCAGCTTTTTTTGAAACTGAGCAATGAACCTGCCATAACAAACGTCCATAGCTCCATAGCTTTAACGTTCTCACAGTGAAAAACCCTTTCCGAGCTTGAAGCCCTAAACCTTTTTTCTTCAAGTCTTAAGGGATGTCCTCGTGTCCTTTGACATGTTCTATTGGTAAACAATGCCACAGATAGTTTATTGTATGGCCTGTTCATGTATTTTACACAGTAATCCTATCCCCACGCAAGCGCCTTTTCTCCAGTGTACATAATTGTAACTTTGGATGTGATGATATCAAGTAATGAAGACTGTTGGTAAAAAAATTCAATCTACATTGACATTGAGCATTTAGTTTATTACTATTAATGTGAAAAGCAAGTAATAACAACAACAATACATAAACATGATACCTTCATTTAAGATGCTTGCAAAACATCAATGAGAGCTGCACAAGGTTTGATGCAACCAAGCCGAGATACCTGTGGAAAATCCCCAGGGAACGTCCGGTTGCCAAGAAATCTCAATGTTGCCACTAATCTTGCTCAGCAGATATGCTCTTCCTCATCAACATGCTTCGTTATCTTTGGAGATACCATCCGCAACAAAAACTGAAAATTCTCATCAGACATACAAAGATAATTCCGAAAATCATCAGCATTGTTGTCCTTCAATTCGCTCAATAGCTGCATATGAGAGAGAGAGTCTCGCTCTAACAGCCACTGCTTGGTCCAGGAAGACATCTACGTTTCCTATTTTTCGAATACATAACCAACAACTGCTGAAGCCACTCTTTGCACACAAATCACACAAACATTTATTTTGGACAGCAGTAGAAAAGTAGAATGTCTAGTCTTCGTTTGTTTACGAACCCACAACGTTCCACATGCGAATACAAACATACAAACAAAAGTGTTTGCTCTTCGATCCACCCACTATTACATCATCACCATGCAGGAAGAAGAAAAGATGCATTTACTTACGCATCATTTCCACTTGATTACAATGCCGCCACAAGCAGATCATACACAATAAAAACTCTGCTTATTGACCACAAAATAGCTACATACTTTAATGTAATTGTCTATGGACGAAGTACGCGATACTCTGACCAATTTCCATCTAAACGATCGTATATATCGCACAACACAAATTGTCCTGTCTATGGGCCCATAATTTGCTAAGTCCCTATAGCAGGGCCCGTAATAATATGAAAGGTATAAATGAGGACAATATTCACTCTGGCTGACAGAGGAATTATAGTATGGAAACAATTAGACAAAGTTATATATTCATAAGGCCATGACCGGATGAAATATATTCTCGGATCTTTGAGAGCTTTGTCCAGTTTTTTAGCTAGAACCACTTCTTATATTTTCAGATTCACGTTTTGTCTGTTGGTGATGTGCCGTGGATTGGAAAAAAAGCCAATGTAACATCCAATATTCAAAAAAAACCTGGTAAATGGGGACTTCATCAACATAAGTTTTAAGTGGAGTGCCTCAGGGTTCACATCTGGGCCACTTATTTTTAATATGTTATAATACTTTAAAAGGGGGCTTGAGAGCAAGGTCTCTGTTGTTGCTGTGATGCCACTAAACTATTAAGCAGAGTTTGGAAACTTTAAATGATGTGCCAATTTACTACAAGTATACCTCGATAGATCATCAAAATTGGGCAGCAAAATGGAGGATGAGATCAATGCTGATAAATGTAAGGATGCATTTGGGCGTTTCTTAACCAATCCTGGTTCCATCCTACACATTACAATAACTGTGTGTTAAAGGGCAGTCCAGACCTAAAGAAAACTTACATACAGGTAAATCACCCCCCAAAACCCTAAATGGTAGTAGTTTCATAATGTGAAATATGTAAGTCTAACCTGAAAGACTCCTGCATAAGTCATGTTGTCGTTCTGCTTCCTTTTTCCTGGTTCTTCAGTTAGTAACTGTCAGTTATGGATGTTGACCCAGGGTCGGATTGGGCCAAAGGGCACCAAGGCTCTTGGCCTACAGGCCTCTCCTCCTCAGGAGCCTGTAGGGCCAAAGAGCCTGGGTGCCCTTGACCACCAACCCTCAAAAAAACACACACCCTTACAAACCACACCACTTTTTTTGTTGGAATTGGTGGGAGGATAGTGACATGCCACCCCTCCAAGTCATGCGCCCCTAGGCACATGCCTAATGGTAATATCGGCCCTGGATCTGACAAGTTGACACATCACAACCAATGGCTGAATGGTAATCCCTATCTGCCTTTTCTGAGCATGCCCAGGCCTCATCCAGGTTTCTAAGCTCAGATTCATGATCTGGAACCCCCACCTATGAGATTTCCCATAAACATATTTTTTTAAAGAGGCCATTCTTTCCAAAAGATGTTCTTATGAGGGTGGAGTTGTCCTTTAAGTGAAACTCTAGTGGAAAAAGATTTGGTGTTCTGGTAGATAACAGACTTAGCTGTAGCCAACCACAACATGCCAGACGGCAACACGTATGAGCTAGCAAGATATTGGCTTTATTACTAGAGGGGAATAGATTCAAGAGAACAAAATATTCTCCCCTCTTACAAGGCCCGTGGTAAGCCTCATTTGAAATATGCAGGGAGTTTTGGAATTGCATAAAACAAAAATGCACATCTTGAAAATGGGAAGCAGTTCAGAGAAGGGCAACTTAAATTAATAAAGGGTAAATAGGGGTCTAACTATGCAGGCAGAGTAGGCAGGGGAGGGCTGTTACATTAAGAAGAAAAATGTGTGCGTGGGATATGATCACTTTATACAACTATATTAATGGACTCAATATAGTAAACTCTGGTTGCTTGTTCACTAATCAGTCTCATAAGGAGGCACACATGGACATCACCTTAAGATTGGAAGAAAAGAAGTTTCATTTTCAGGTTAGAAAAAGGTTCTTTACAGTGAGAATTTGAAAATGATAATTGCAAGTTAATTGACCCCCAGCTTCTTTTAAAGGGTAATCACTCAATCCATGACTTCAAACGTGCACGGAACTCGCAAGCATTACTGTTTGAGGCTCAAGAAGGAGAAAGCAGAGGAAATCTCAGAGGGGCGGAGCTTAACATTCAGCAAACCAGTAACAAGATGTCAGCAACTTTCAAGGCACAAAGCTAGGCTTTGGAGGGGCATAGGTAAAAAAAAAAAATATGGCAACGGTATTTTTAAAGCTGCAGCTTCCAAATGAACATAACTTGATTTTACAGTGCACTTATCCTTTAATGCCCTGGGAGATTTCATCCTGCTGACTTTTTAGGGCTTAATTAGCTTATTCACTTCTTGTATTGTAACTCCTATCTATATATATCTGTATAAATCTCAAATGGAACATTGTATGTTGTTGGTCTCACTGGCCCTGTCAAGACAAGATTTAAAAAAATAATGTCTGGAATATGAAAATGAGTTCACATACTTATAGGATTACCAATAACTCATGGTATGTTATGCTTACAGGAATTATAGAAAACATTCATTTAAGTAAAGACTAACTGACAGGGAAATATGAGACAGCCAATGCATCACACTGAAGCTCTAAGCTTTTCTGAGAAAATTCAGTTCCCAGGCAGATAAGGAGATAGATTAATTGAGTGTACCTAGAACTTCTAGACACCAGGAAGCCTATCCCAGCACCACCGTGCTGGGAACATGGCAACTTTCTGTTTTGATATGGCATTGTGATTATTGATGGGCATATCTTAAGAAAGAAATACAGATTAACATTTAGATTTTAAATATCCCATTTTTATGAAAACAAAAACATGTGCATTCTATTTCTAATTTGGTTTTCAATTTCCTGTACAGTAAATGCTACACAGATCCAACGACCATTGGTTGACAGAAGGTCATTGTAAGTGAGTGTGACAGGATTTGATTAATATCTCAAAAACTAAGTTTAGAATCAAAACAATATATTAAAAAAAGTTTAAAATTCCGATGCTTGTCTATGACATTTTTTAAAAGATAACTGTTTTGTCTCTAACTGTCACTCGAAGCTAGCATGCGAGAAAACACTCCTCCACCCACCCTTTATCAGCTTGATTATGTTGGCTGTATCCTAGCCACAGGATATTTCAAGTTTGTTTGACTGGCAAAGGAGGAGGAGAGAGGTTGTAATAGACATTCCCACCAGCCAATGACAAGTATTATGTTAATCATGGCCCTGTGCCGTCTAGGAGGTGGGCTTTTAGCACTCATCTTTGCTGTGTGATATCTAAGGGAGGGCAGCACTGCTGTAAATCTAAGTGAGTGATTTCAGCTGCTGAAAGTGTGGACATGTAACAGGGGTGATTTTATTTTTTTTTGGATAATGTTGTCCTTTAATGTTTCTCATAAAGTAGGGCTTGGTAAAGCAGCTGTTCCCTGAAAGTTTGAACCTTGCTACTGTTTAAATATAGTGAATAAATATGGTCTGTAGCCATGCTAAACAACACTGCATCCATAATAGGTACCATAGTGACTTTTTTTTTAGTAAAGGTGAACATGTGACAATATTCTGAAATGTCTTGGATTATGGTGACTGCCTTACATAGGTCCCATTACATTTTATTTCAGGGAATATAAAACAATATAAATATGAAATATAAAACAATCATGCAGCAAATTGTATTGCCTTTTCTTTGATGTGTTGGCAGATCCATTCCAGAAGTCAGTTTCTGGGCAATTAAACTCTTCATGATTAAGGCTTATTGCTGAGCCTCTACCTCTTCAATAATAATATGAGCTTATGTGTAGTTATTTGTGTTTAAAACTGCAATTATGTAGAGAAGGATTGTCAGTTACACACAGATGCGCTGCACTCATTTTACCACTTACTACAAAATAAATTCAAAGTAACCTACATTTGGTAAATGTCATATATCTTTGCTCAATGCTATTAGCTTTTTACAGTTATATTTCATCTGCTTTAAATAATTACAGCAAGATTTGCAGGTGTTGACTATATTACCATTTCAATACATTTCAAACTGTACATTCGCTATTTGACTGATAAAAACATTTAAGTAAATTAAACAGTGTCAAACTTTTCTTTATTTACCTCGGAAATCATAGCAGGAAAGCAAATTTCTCTCCCTGTTGGCATAAAGCGTGCCAGACTCTTAACTGCCAACCGTAAGCCTAAAATTAAAAACTTCTAGGATGAAATGACAGCATTATTTGTTTAAGATGTCATTAAGATAACTTTTTATTAGTTACACTACATTAACATTTATGGATGCTAAAAATTACATGAGTGGAATTTGACAGTTTCATTATGATTTGGAAAGAAAATAATTTAATTTTTCTCGAGCTCCACTGGTTCTATAAATTATAACAGAATTCTTCAAAAGGACTTTAATACACAAACCTTGTCTGGTAATAACATCCCTTAACCAAGTCTTGATACAAAAACAAATATATTGCATAGCACATTATAACAGTGTTTTAAACTCCAGCAACAATTTCCAGCATCCTCATTCCTGTTGTAAAATTCTGTATTTTACAGTTAATTTTATCCAAATCCCAATGGGTTGCTGCTGGGACATTTGATTATGGAAAAACGGCAGTGTTATTACTGATTATTTTGTTATAATACATAAGGCTATGGACTTTTAATAGGGAGGTGCAGTGGAATATATCCTTATAAAAACCTCTTAACTACATAGTTAAGTGGTTTTTATAAGAATATATGCCACTGCACCTCCCCATTGAAAGTCCTGTCACCATTAACAATAAAAGATTTTAGTTACTTCCTTATAAAAAGCTATTAGAGCGGCATAGATCTGAACAGCTGTATATCTTCCACCAGCCACTGGATTACTTTTCCCTGCTGGTGTCCGGAGTGATTTACTCTGCATACCTTTTCTTTAACAGACTTTAAAGGGCAAGTCCAGCCCCAAAATGCAGGTTAATCACCCCCCAAAACCCTAACCGGTAATAGTTTAAAATTTTGAAATATATAAGTCTGAACCTGAAATCCTGCACAATGTGCTGTTTGCCCCTGTTTCTGCTTCCTGGATCTTCCAGTTAGCAACTGTCAGTTATGGATTTGACAGTTGACATCACAGCCAATGACTGAATGTTAATCCCCTTTCTGCGTCTTCTGAGCATGCCCAGGCTCAGTACAGACTCAGTACAGATTTATAAATTGCTCAGTTTGCATGAGGCCTCCAGAAACATAGCCGGCATACAGTAATGCATTCATAGAACAAACGATGATATATCAACATATTTTAAAGAGGCCATTCTTTCTAAAAGATGTTCTTATGATAGTAGAGTTGTCCTTTAATGGCTGGGTCCATTGCTGCTGCCTTAGAGACCAGGAAGTGGAGTTCTCCTTTAATGGCTGGGTCCATTGCTGCTGCCTTAGAGACCAGGATGTCTTATCTATGAGTCATAGACAACACATCCGGGTCTCCCAGGCAGTAGCTATGGACCTGGCTGTTAAAATCGGTTAAAGAAAATGAATGCAGAGTTAATCACTCCAGGCAGGGATAATGGGTTGAAGTAATGCAGTGGCTGGTGGAAGATATACAGCTATTCAGGTTCTGTGCCGCTATTATTGTTAATGTGGAGAGCCTGTGTTTAAACTATTATGTTGGGGGGTTAATTATTTTAAATAAAAAAATGGCCCAACATTTTTTTGTATTTAAAACAATTAAACCTTATGTATTATAATACACCCAATTACAGTGTAATATAAGGTTTATAAAGTCAACTCGGAGTTCCCTGCCCTGTATTAAAGCACTCGGTCTGCGGCCTTGTTCTTTTATGTGGTCAAGGAACTCCTCTGTGACTTTATATTCTTATTTTACTCTGTAAGGGGCGTATTATTCCTTATATGATATGAAATACTGAATATTGCTGGTTCATTAGATTAATAAAATAGAATAATAGAAAATGTTTATTCTTTGCAACTTGTGCTGAAAATCGTGCTGTCACTTTGAGACACTGTAACTGTCATAACAAAAAAAATCCCATACTGAGCTCTCCTTAAAGGTTAAATGAGTTCATTGAGCGTTAGATACAGACAGTGAAATGCAAGCTGGCAGAAGGCCTAAACTTATCGTTAAAAATGGTGCTAATTTTGCCCCAACCAATCAGATCTTGGCTTTCAAATGTTAAATAATATCTGATTGGTTGGGGCAAAATTAACACCATTTTTAACAATAAGAACTCTTATTGAATCTCCCTGTAAGTCGGCAGACAAAGGAAAGTATTTCAGTATAGTTTATTGTGTATGATCCCTTAAGGTTTCAGTTTGTATGTCTCAGTGGGTCTGGATACAAGCAATAGGTGTTTATTTTATAAGCCTCTGCTAGATACACAGTTCACACACACTTAAAGGGCAATTGTGGGCTATGAAAAAGTAAGAATTTAATTAAAAGCCTTTCCAGCATACCTTTAAAATAAACCCTGTATTGCATCTCTAGGTAAAAGGTTTAGCAATATAACATCCTGATTTCACCAGCTAGCCATTTGACCAGTCCCTGCATGCATTTAATAGCCCCTCCCCCCTCTTAACTGCTGGTTAAGCATTACATTTTAAGTGAGCATGCTTAGACTCCGACAGGTTATGTTAAAATGTACTGCTTCAAGTAGCTTGAGTGACATTTTCTATAACACTCAGTTCTTTAAGCATTCCATTCTATTTATAACTTCAAAAACCTTAATAGACTGGACTCATTTGGAGTTGATTTCAGTATGGAAACCATTTGAATATTTTTAAACAAACATATAATCATTTATGTATGCTTGTGAATGTAATGTTGTAATGTTAACATACTGGCGAAGGAACGTGACTGGTTCAAGAGAGGTGTTAAGGAGGCCATTTATGTGAAAATAAAGAAACCAAGCCTAAATAGAGGTGGGGGGGTTCGACACCAACTGTCTGCCATGTACAATGCTGTTTTAACACCTTACTCTGGGCGTTCCTATAACACCTCTTAGCCACTATCTAATCACACCCTTAACACCTGGCTGTGATATGCTAATTGGGGTACATAATTGCCACAGATTCTTGTACAAGTTATTCTGAATTGAGAAAGCCAGTCGGATGACTAGCGAAACGTCTTTAAGAACTACATTTCAAGTCCAGTTGATCTAATTGAATACAACAGATAAATCATTTATGTAATTTCAGGGGGAACTAAGCCTCACCTTCCAGTGCAAATATTTCACAGTCTCCACCACAAAAAAAGACCCACTTTGGTCACTATTTAGAAAGGATCGTAGTAGAGTGGCAGATGAAATTCAGCGTTGACAATTGTAAGTTGATGCATTTGGGGTTTAACAATCCTTGTGCCACCTATACAAAAATAGCTCTGTGTTAAGTGAATCTCATTTGGGAAAATATTTGGGAGTTCATGTAGATCAGACCTAGTGGTAGCAAAAAGTGCCAGACAGCAACAGCTAGATTAGACAAGTTAGGACTTTATACACTGAAGTGGCGATTGCACAGGAATATGATTACTTTATACAAAAAATAAAAGAGAAAATGGAAAAAGTATATAAAGGAGCAATTAAATTAATAAGGTTAGGACAGTTTACATTTAAAGTAGTGCTTGCACAGGGATATGATCTTTTTATACAAATATACTAATGCGCATTGTTCACCAAATTGTCATTTCAGAGGAATAGCGAACATCCTTTATGATTAGAGGAAATGTCATCTGTAGGTTAGGAAAGGATTTTCATTACCAGAGAATCACTCTGTGGGTGAGATAGCATGTCTCACTCTCCTAAAAAGCAATACAGCCTCAGTATTTTTGGAGTGAAATATAAAAATCCTTGAAGCCACATATTTACCTGCTTTGTACCTACATATTTATCTACTCAAGATATATGTGGCAATATGAAATAAGGTTTTGTCATATTTGATTATCTGACACTGTAAACTGACAGTTTTAAGACCAACTACTATAATATTTACAACACCTGGTATTAAATATTTTAATTTGAGCTAAATTTCAGATGGTAATGTGTTTATAACATGTATTTTTTTTCTATTAAACTTGCTGAGTATGTGACAACCAAAAAGTATGTACTTTTGGTTGTGATTTGTAGTGATACATTCATATATATCAATCAGCAAATATAGATAAAAAGACCCCGTTAATACCCGGGGCTCACAGCCCTTGTGGTACTCCCACTACATATAACATACCCAAATAGCTAAACAGTGAGGCAAATAACCTGTTCTAATAAAGATTATGCTTTTATTCTTTATGTTGGGCATCCATCCCCCTTTATGGTTCATGTTTATGAGGTTGTTTGCCTCACTGTTTAGCTACTGTATTTGGGCATGATATATACAGTGGGAGTGCCTCAAGGGCTTTGAGCGCCAAGTATTACCTGGGTCATTTTCTCTATTTTTGTTGCTTAATATGTATTTTTTGTCAAGGTTTGCACCCACATATCCATGATGCTGCTTGTGCTAGCCATATGAAGATATAATGCTTGCTTATGTACCTAGATGTCAGCCCCCAAATTATTAATTGGCTCCATGGGCCATTTTTAGTGATAGGCCACTTAGGCAAAGAGCTAGGGTGCCTATGTTAAACCAGGGTGCCCAGTGTTCTCCCTAGCATCACCCTAGCAACACAGCTTTTACTTGTTGTGTTAAATCTGCTGCTGTAATTTGCAACATTGTGTTTAGTAGAGAGCCTAAACTCAGCTCACTCTACTTGGAAACAATGTTGCAAATGAACTAAAGGTGAAGGAAGGAGGGGGAGGATGAGCTCAGCTAAAAGGACTAAGGAGAACAGTCCCTAAAACTGCAAGTAAAAGCTGCTGCAGTCTTGCTGCAGTAGCCCCTGTGACCCTATCCCTGCCTCCTTCTTCCTTCCACCCAACTCTCCAATTTGAACTTAGAGTGGGTGAGGAGTGAACAATTCAATGGTGGAGACCTGGAAAGCAGGTACATACGGTATATCATGTTAATGCTGACACTGAAAGTGTTAATGGCAATTCTCTGGGAAAGTGCTGGCATTGAAAGGATTTGGATCTGATCACGCTAGGGCACCAAGATGGCTAGAAATGGCCCTGCATTTTAGTACTCTTTTCTTGGTCAATTCTCTTAATGTACCCTTATGTGTACATTATGTGGTGTCATAAAAATTTGGTGTACATTATGTGGTGTCATAAAACATATTGTTATATGGTGTGTTTTAGAAATCTGGTGATTGTATGAAATTGTATCTAATCCTTTATGTGTTAATGCAATGGTGGTACCACTAAATTGCATCAGGTGTGCATTTTCCAAGGGATGTAATGAGCCAAAAATAACTAACTTTATGACCAATAATAATCAATAGGCTTGAATGTGCTCCATTTTTTTTAGGTCACACTGAAACGATTTTAAGTGTGATCTGATCACGCTTTTAAAAGTGCCCGCTAGTGAGGCCCAGTTGATGTGGCGATCCATTAATCGGAGTGCATGCAATCCACATTTGTGCACAATCGCATTCAGTCCAATGCTGAATCTTTGGGCGATCGCATGTTAACACGTTCAGGAGGCGGGTACGCGCACAATTGCGAGCGTTAACACATGCTTCCGTTATTCAAATTCAAATCAAGTATTAAAGGACAGCTCCACCCTCATAATAACATCTTTTAGAATGAATGGCCTTTGTAAAATATGTTAATATATCTTTTTCCTATGAATTCATTACTGTATGCCTGCTATGCTTCTGGATGCCTCATGGAAACTGAGCAATTTAGTGACCTGTATTGAGCCTGAGCATGTTCAGAAGAGGCAGATAGGTGATTAGCTTTAATTGGCATTCATTGTGATGTCAACTGTCAAATCCATAACTGACAGTTGCTAACTAGAAGAACCAGGAAGAAGAAACAGGGACAACAGGAAATTGTGCAGGATTTCAGGTTTGACTTATAGATTTCAGATATCAAAGTATGTCAGTTTAGGGTTTTGGGGGGTGATTAAACTGTACACAAAATGCATTTTATTTAAATCATCACTGAAATAAGACTAGTAATATTTAAATGAATTTTACAGGATTTTGATTTCAACTATGTATATATTTTGTTGCAGACAATACACACAAATTACAGTAAGAGTTTAGTATTGCTTATTCTTATAGGAGTAATTAGTTCCATTTCTACATGATAATATGCTCTAGTGATGACTGGGCTGTTAGAATAAACAAAATGCTTCCTCCGTACATGCACATATTAGATTTATTAATGTTTAATACTCTGCAATTCCCTTTGATTGTGAGAATGATGACTTATATATAGACCTAGGTCTATTTAATGATTGTTTGTTTGTTTAGAAAATGGAGAGTAAAAATGAAAAGACAAATAGGAGATTCAATATGCAGAACTTGGACTATTTAGCTTTGCGCAATCCCACGTTACAATACCAGGTGTAAACGAGATTACGTCTGGTATTGCTTCGTGGGATCGCTTAAAGATAAGAAGCTTTGATTGCACTGCATTAAAGTCCCCATACAAAGCCCTGGTTAAGTTTCACGCTAGGACGTAGTGGATGTAGGGGGTTTGTATTGGGTGTACTGTGCTATTTCCACAAAAAAAAAATTAGCAAATGTCACAGTGCCTTAAAATACATGGTTTTACACGGATTTGAAGAATATTGAATCTCCTTGCATAAGTTAAAAATATAAGACTGCCTAAAGATAAGGCAGAAATCCAATATTTGATTTGAAAATAATGCAAAGTAATCATTTAAAGGCATGTCCACCCCCCCACCCCTAACTACAATCTGTAGTGTTGCTCTTCTGCTGCATATGGTTGCCCTCCAGAGCCTGATTAAAATACAGGAAACTAAAGAGTAGGAAGCCTCTCTGTGTGTAATCCTTTTCTGCCTCTTCCCGTGCCTCTGAGAGGTTTGTGGCATGTGCAGTGGAGCTCTCCCATTTCTCCCCCACCCCTCCCTCTGTCTCCCTTTTGATTAAGCATTGCATTTTAAACCCACCTAACCCAGAAATCGGCTCCAAGGTGTCCTTCCATTCCTCATACTCTCGGCTGCCTTCTGCTGCTCTTCTATACAAAATCAGTATAAGTGTGGAAGAGCAGCATAAGAGGCTGGGAACGAGGGCTGGTAAGTACCTTTAGGTGCCGATTCCGGGGTTTTAAACCTAGCGAGCTCTAGGTTTGGGGGGCTTTCCTACCTTCTATGGATTTTGGGTATGGAGATACCCTTTGGCCATAGGAAGTATGCCATCCATGAAAAAAAGATTTTGTAGGACACTGTAGAGGTTTTGACTGACTTTATTAAAAGTTATGCTCAGTACATGTGAACAAAATGTAATATCTCCTGCCTAATTTCTGCAGTGTACATAACAAGATAATTGGATTACAATCTTAATGTATATTCTGCTTTAGTTCTCTGCCTAAGGCTATAGCCTGGTCCCTCCTTAGTAATCCTTCTATAAGAGTGTGTCTGTTTCTTTTGCTTATTCCTATCTCTTTAACCAACTAAGCAAATCATTACAATGGTTTGGCAGAAGCATTTCTTATCAATACAATCCATCTAAAAATATTATATTTATTAACACAATTAATGTATTGAAATATTAATATACTGTAGTGCTCCTTATATATATCTCTTAGCTATACTGTACAAAAGTGTGTCCTGCTGTGGTCCGTACTGTATTGGTTACGGATCCTCTGCAACATTCTTTACACTTTTTTTTATGTAATTTTGTAAATTCTACCTTAAGAGATACTAACAGTATTTAAAGAGCATGTCCACCACCAAATCTAAAATTTGCCCCAGTGCTGGCCAATCTGTATATTTTAAAAAATCCTTACCTTACACCCTATATATGTATAGCTGTATTCTCCACCTCGGCCTATATGAGACATAATAGGCAAGGTTTCTTAGGGGCCATATTTATAAAGACACAGTATCATTAAACTGATTGTTAATTTCCAATCAGTTTAACAAGCATTATTTTACGATCGCTACCATAAATTAATGCGAACGATCATAAATTAAAGATAACGATCATAAATGTACGATAACCTGATGCCCATAGAATACCATTGCAAACGTTTACTACCACCGCATGCTATTCTATGACTGAATGTTCGTTAATTAAGAACGTTCGCTGTAAATGTACGACCGCGGACATAGATTTACGCCCGCTGTTGTTTGGCTCCCTTCCTTACACATGTTCAGATATGGAGGCTTGTGGAGCAGTGACATCATTTGTCATGACTGCCATGACTAAATTATACTTCCCAGAAAAACCCAGGGCAGTGAACACCAGGTTAAAGCATATGTACACTGGGAAATGTCTATGTTTAAATTGCCCATTACTGGAAACTATAATTCTTCCCAACTATCAGTGTACCATTTTTTTTTTATATCTGTCCTATGTTTCTTTTGATATTCAGTTTGAACCATCTTACATTTTAGTTTTCAATCAAGTGCCTCAGTATCATTATCTCTTCTGTTATGTATAATTTTGATGTAGCTACAATGGTGACAGTTGGTACGTGAACTGCATGGTTGGGAATTCCCTCTCTTAGTGCTGCTTCATAACGATTACTGAGCGTGCTTGCCCTCACCTAGAGTCAGATGGTCTGGCAGGGGTATGGGGGACTGAGGGACTGAGATTGAGCAAAACAAGTCTTGGATTGTCATGAAGTCATTCAGCAACACAAAAACATAAAATGGCCATACATTAGTATGATTTTACTTACCGTATATACTCGAGTATAAGTCGATCCGAGTATAAGTCGAGGTACATATTTTTACCTGAAAAATTTGTAAAAACTGATTGACTCGAGTATAAGTCGAGGGTAGAAATTATCACCACTACTGCCTTCTGATTCTGTGTTGTTTTTAGGCTTTAGTTGCCCTTTAAATGGACAGCAGAATTTCCATACATGAATCCCATACAGTAATAGCCAAATCCAGTACCAGTAACCTCTTTGGCACTCCAGATGTTTGGTAACTACAACTCCCAGCATGCTTTGTTGCTGGGAGTTTCAGTTTCTAAACATGTGGGGTGGCAAGGTTCAGTAAACTTTTAATTAAGCTTACCATCATTTACAATTCTCCTGAACCCCATATAGTAAAGGGCCCTCTGAACCCCATATAGTAAAGGGAACTCTGACCCCCATATAGTAAAGGATTCTCTGACCCCAATAGTTAAAAATGTCACCTGAGAGTTGTAGTTTCAAGCTCTCATTTGCACTGAACTAGCAGCTGTTTTTTGCATCAAACTGAGGAGACCCATCAGATGACAGCATCCAGTGACAGTGCTGAGTGAGTCCAGCAGGCAGAGAATACAGAAAGCAGGAAGTGTAAAGGCAGTCAGCTCCTGTAACTTTCTATACAGGTTAACCACAGCGCCACCACTGCGTTACTATCTGTAATTGTTGGATCTAAATTAGGACTTGACTCGAGTATAAGTCGAGGTTAGGTTTTCAGGCTAATTTTAAAGCCTTAAAAATTCGACTTATACTCAAGTATATACGGTACCTGACTGAGTGATCCCACAACATTAATCCAATCCTGACGGAGCTGCCTTTCCGGTTCTTCTTTGCGACCCACATGCGAATGCAAATACCATTCATTTTGCGATTGCATGTCGGTCACAAAGAAGAACGGTAAAGGCAGTTCCGTCAGGATCAGTTGCCATCAGGAAGCAGTAATGCAAAAAAAAAAAACTGTCAGGATGTACTGTCAGAGACTGCTTTCTTGCAGTGATGGGAATTAGGTTTCCTAAAACTGTTAAACAGTAATGCTACTGTGCTTTTCTAAATGAAAATGTATGAGAATTCATTTTGTATCTGTGTGGTGGTAATTAGATAGATAGATAATTACACCCCTGGCTTTGTCAATTTTTTTCATTTGTTTGCTGGTCGAATTGTATTTTTTAATCTACTGCATCCCACACAGTCTATAACATGCCTCCCTACCCCTTGAAACAGACAGAAATCACATCTTTCCAGTGGCTAAAATGCTCATGCACTGGGAAACTTTAATTGTCCAGCAGGGAGAAAAGTTCAGATAGGAATAACTACATTCTACTAGCAATGTCGTTCAAAATAAAAGGTTAAATTATGCAGTAATGCATTATATGCTATCCCTGAGGCCATTAAATGAATGTCTGTTGCTATTTATTAGATTACAAATGCCACTCTATGTTCTTATTGTTCCAGATCGAATGGATGCCATATGTATACTTAAACCCCAAGTGAATATCCAGATTCCAGTTTTGCTTGGGGTCTGAGAGAATTACAGGTCAATAGAAAATCAGGGTAAACATTTTCACACTTATAATATATATATTTTTTTAAAAGTAATAAGCCCAAATGTTCATTACAAATAAGGTATGTACGGGTGTATCTCTTGTCAGCTAAGAACAGAAACCTGAGCCTGCAATTTGCACGGGCTCACCAAAATTGGAATGCAAGATTCGGAAAATGTTGCGTGGTCTGAGGAATCTCTATTTCTGCTGAGACATTCAGATGGAAGTGAAGTTTTTGAAGACTTCACTTCTAATGATAACAGCAACTTCTTGAAATCCAATGTATGCATTTATTTTCTTATATAGCGCTACAAATTACATTGTGCTTTACAATAATTTTATCCATTCATGCACACCTCATAATGAGAACACACAAGGGAGCGTTCCTGCTGAGCCAATGTGCTGCCCTCCCTGTACCTACACATGATTCATTGTTATTTTTCTCATTGGTTCATCCATCTTTATTTAATGTAACAGGTGGCTGTTTGCTCTGTACAGGATCATTTATGATTTTTTATTTTTTTATTTTGTGAATATAAAATTGGCTTTGGAAAGATCAAAAAGGCTGGTTTTAAATTATTTCAGTTCTATCTTTTTCATTAGAATAGTTCCTAGCATACGTTTAATTCATTCAGATGATCATGTTTTTTTCTCTCTTACAGCTTTGAAATGATACACACCTTTTCCATTTAATCCCAGAGGGATACTGTTTATATTTCTCACAAACATTTTGAACATGCCAGGTTGACTTTTGCATAAACACCAACTTCACAACAGAATATTTCTCTTGCTCCTAGTAGTGTTCATAATGAAAAGGAAATACAGTCAGATGAAGACAATGAATAATGCAAAAACATTTCCTTGAGGGTTTGAGTCATAACAATAACTTTAACACTTCAATATTCTATTTTAAGTGTTTGGAATAAATAGTATTGACATGGGGTAATTGACCTAATTCAGGAATAAACGCGTCTTTTCATGTGATACTGGATATTCTCTTTATCACTTCTGTAAAGGATTTTATAACCTTGAAAAACAAAACAATACACACATGCAGTGCTACAGTATTTCTATAAAAGGAATGTTATATATGTTAATAATGTGCCTTTGAAATAGCAGCAGGGGTGGATCAGGAGCCCTAAACTGCGGCTGGAATTCAGGGAAAGCATGTTGCTCTCGTTCTGTTTCTCTTGGTGACCTTCTCCAGGTGCTGAAAATAAAAGGCTTGTCAATCTGTGTTACTGCTACTTACTATATAATTAAAGTAGTAGAGTATTTCTATTCTCCCTTTTAACTCTTAGACACATTCCAGCATCCTAAAATTCTCAATTCTTGAATTAAATGTTTACTTTCTAATAATAATAAAAAACAGAATCAGACTAGTAACATTTTTTGCCAGACCTAGGGAGCCATTGTGACTAATCCCTTTCAGTAATACATACGGTCATTATCCAAAAGGGCGAGATGGCACACATACAGATCAGCTCTTCCTGCTGCCAGACCAATCAGAAGGGGGACAAAACACTACATACATCGTAACATAGTAATTGAGGTTGAATAAAGACATACGTCCATCTAGTCCAACTTTTACACCGAACTTTTTAAACCTACCTAACAGTTAATCCAGAGGAAGGCAAAAAAAAAAAACTGCTTAAAATGGGTGGGGGGTGGGAACTCCTTCCTGACTCCAAATGGAAATCGGAAAGTATCCCTGGATCAACCAGAACCAGAAAGTTTATATTAATACCGGTAATTCTCAATATTATATAGTTTTAGAAACTTATCTACCCCACTTTTAAAGCTATTCAATGAATTTGCCATTACCACATCTGCTGGACAGTTTCACTGTTCTCACTGTAAAAACTTTCCTAACCTGAGGATGAAACTTGTTTTTTTCTACTCCTCTAATATGACCTATTAAAACCAATAATACCAATATTCAAAAAAGATAGTCGTTCACAGCCTGGTAACTATAGACCTGTAAGCCTAACATCAGTGGTAGGGAAGGTGCTGGAAACTTTGTTACGGGATCATATCCCTGATCTTATTAGTAGTAGTCAGCATGGATTTATGAGAAATCGATCATGCTAGACAAATTTAATTGTTTTTTCAGAAGAAGTGAGTAAGAATTTAGATTCAGGCACAGCAGTGGATGTGGTATACTTGGATTTTGCAAAAGCTTTTGATACTGTGCCACATAGGCGACTAATGTATAAACTGAGAAATGTTGGCCTAGAAGAAAGCATTTATTCATAGATAGAGAATTGATTATTGGATCGCAAACAGAGAGTGGTGGTAAATGGAGCTACATGTATGTGGGCTAAAGTTCTAAGCGGAGTGCCTCAGGGTTCTGTACTGGGGCCGCTTCTTTTTAATCTGTTTATAAATGACTTAGAAAGGGGCATTGAGAGCAAGGTCTCTGTGTTTGCTGATGACACTAAACTATGCATAGCTTTGGAAACTTTAAATGATGTGCTAGTGATGCAAGCGGACCAAGATATTATCAAAATGGGCAGCAGAATGGCAGATGAGATTCAATGTTGATAAATGTAAGATGATGCATTTGGGATATAATAATCCCTGTTCCACCTACACCATAAATAACTCTGTGTTAAGTGAATCTGTAATGGAAAGAGATTTGGGGGTTCTGGAAAATAACAGACTTAGTTGTAGCAAACAATGCCAGGTAGCAACGGCTAAAGCTAGCAAGATATTGTCTAGGCCAACAGTTCTCAGTTTATACATTAGCCGCCTTTGTGACACAGTATCAAAAGCTTTAGCAAAATCCAAGTATACTACATCCACTGCTATGCCTGAATCTAAATTACTCACTTACTCACTTCTTCATAAAAAGTAAATTTGTCTGGCACAATCTATTTCTCATAAATCCATGCTAACTACTACTAATAGGATCAGTTCTTGAGACAAAATCAAGGATATGATCCCTTAACAAAGTTTCCAGCACCTTCCCTACCACTGATGTTAGGCTTACAAGTCTCTAGTTACCAGGCTGAGAACATCTATACTTTTTTGAATATTGGTATTACATTGGCTGTTTTCCAATCCAGCAGCACATCACCAGTCAAAAGTGAATCTGAGAAGAAAAGAAACAGTGGTCTAGATAAAACTGGACTAAGCTCTCTTAAGATCTGTGGATGTATCCCATCCTGCCTTGGGGCTTTATTGATATTAACTTTGTGTAATTGTTTCTGTTCCATATCCTCTGCCAGCCAGATTGAATATTCCTCATTTATACCCTTCATATTAGGATTCCCTATAATGAATACTAAGGGGAATTTTTTTTTTTAGCACATTAGCCTTTTCTATATCTGTTGTATTCAATTAGATCAACTGGACTTGAAATGTAGTTCTTGAAGACGTTTCGCTAGGCATTTCGCTAGGCTAAGAATTCTGAATTGAGAAAGCCAGTCGGATGACTAGCGAAACGTCTTCAAGAACTACATTTCAAGTCCAGTTGATCTAATTGAATACAACAGATATACCATGACCTGGATGAATGAGAACCTTCACAAAATTAGCCTTTTCTGTATCTTCTATAACCATCTCAGTCCTCATCTTTTTACTATTGATATACCTAAAGTAATGGTGTTGGATGATGTTAGCATTTAAGCTCCATTAGAAACTTTGGGGGGGCTTGTAATCTGTTTTAGCCACGTGTACTTTTCTTAATTTAACTACAAATTTTGGTAAAATAGAAAAGTTTAACAGGTAGCAAAAATGTACCACTTACAAATGTATAATTTTTTTAAACTACTGATGGTTAAAACGATATGTTGTTTAAAGGACAACAATAATGTCCATTTTACCCACCTTTTATTTGAAAGTACCCAGAGTGAGGACCTGAACCTCTAGGTCCTCACCTCTGAGTTGAGCTGATTACGCTGACTTACCTCTTAAACTTTCCCTCACCGGTGTGCTCTTCTCCACTTTCCTCTCCCAACCTGGGTCTATACCAATAGGGAGACGCGCTTCTTAAACAGTGTGTCTTCCAATTGGTTAGCTCGCAGACAAGAAGTAGGAAGTGAGGCAGGAATGCCGGGGAGGGAAAGTTTAAGATGATTTGTTTGGATGATTTCCAGATACTCTTAATCAAAATAAAAAAAGGAGAACAAAAGTGACCTCAGCATCTACAGGAATCAATCTAATTACATGACAGTACAGCATCTGTAGCTAAGGTTTAAAGTCATATGAACAAGATGAATCTTAGTTAATATAAGTCAAAGTCACATGAACAAAATATATCCAAGTTAAAAAGTGCTGATTTGTATCTAAAAATGACTGGCACATTATTGCTTTCTTTGAAAAGTTTATTTTAAGCTGCAATGTGGTAGCTTGTGTGTTTGGAGGAAACTGCATGAAAAATAAAGAATAAAAACATCTGTTACATTTTGTTATGAAACTATATGGATACTTAAAATGGAAAAAGGATCAAGGCATTTCCCTCCCTATTAAGATACCCATCATTAACCAGCAGAGGAGATAAATGTTTATATGGCCCAATAGAAATGTAATTGCTATATAAAGCTTTTATTTCATCTGTGGTGGAGGAAAAAAAATCACCAAACAAAATCAAGTTCTCTACAACCCCTCCCCCTCTCCATAAACCATAGCTGTCAATTGACTACTTTATGGCCTGCCTATTACCTCTATGTAAGCAATGCTGAGCAGCATTTGGTAATGACTAAGAAGAAGGGCTGAGGAAATCCACTCGTGGGTGCCGTGGCCCCACCCACTCGAGTCACCTTCACAATTAAGGATAATTACAGTATCTTCTACTGAAAATATTAGGGGTGAGAGTTACAGTTTTTTTTTATTTATATTTTAAATTTAAAACTAAACCCCTAAACTGGGACCTAGTCCACCCTTCTCTATATCTATTGACAATATGATCATTAACCCAGTTGAAACTGCATGCTGCCTTGGAGTAATTTTTCTTTACTTCCATCATCACATTAACAATGTTACCAGGACATGTTGTTTTCTCCTTCACAATATTACCAAGATCCGCCCTTTTGTCTCTCCCTCCACTACTAAAATGCTCATCCCTTATGATCTCACGACTTGACTACTGTAACATTCTACTACTTGGACTCCCTGCCTGTCATCTCTCTCCTCTCCAGTCTATCTTAAACTCGGCAGCTCAGATCATCTCACTCTCTTCCAAAAGAGAACCTGCAACCCCGATACTTCAGTCCATAGACTTCCCATCAAACAAAGAATCATATTCAATAACCTTCTTTTAACCTATAAATCCCTTCACTCTACTGCACCTCCCTACTTATCTTCTCTCTTGGTCTCTTGTGTTCCTGGCCGTGCCATCCGTTCCTTGCAAAGAAATCTCCACAAACCCCCAACAAACACTGTTTCCTCCTGTCTTAAACTATTCTATTTTGCTGCTCAATACCCTTGTAACTATCTCCCTCTCACTTCGCCAGGTGACATCCATTAATCTAGATTGTTATCCTACCTTTTTGAGCACCAGCACAACAAATGATTGTTAGCCACCTCAAGCACTTTGTACCCAAATCCCCCACTTGTATCTGTATGTTTTCCCACCCACTTACATTGTAAGCTTTTAGGGGCAGGGATCTCATTCCTAATGTATCAAGGCATATCAATTTATCCATAATTTATATATATGTATTCTTAACCAATGTATGAAATTGTATTTAGTTCTTTATCTGTATAATTTCTTGCACTTATCCCCTTGTTTGTATACTCTGTATATCATAATGTTCATTGGTTTGTACCCAAGTGGTGCTTTATAAATAAAATTACACATACATACATACATTAATATTGACAATCCCCATTGGCATGTTGAATCTGAGGAAAAGACTAAAGTGAAACTACCATTAACGATTGGCTGTTTTGTTATTTAAAACGGATATAAAGTAATGGAGGAGGGCAGGATACCAATCCATTTAAATCAACTCCCTTTTCCTAACCTGGAGTTGGTGACTGCCCAAAAGGCAGAATTATGGTCATAGCTGCCATACCTGGATGACTTCTTTTTCAAAGTCATCCATGTTTAGTGATTGCCTACATTTGTAACATAGGGGCATACTTATAAAGGTTTGTTAAACTTTTCCCCTTCTTTAACGTTGCCTTTTCGCCAATTTGGATTTTTTGCTATAAAGCAGTGATAACCAGTCGCGAAAGGTCATTACCGCTACTTTTCACTTTTGACCATACATCGCTGCGGTAACCGCTCAAGCATATTAATAAAATGGAGAAAAGCGTATATTTTTGCGATAAGTTCAGCCATTCCAATTCACCATGTCTAAGGTGGCGAAAAAGCATAAGTGGCCATTTAGTTAGCCTGCCAATGGGTTCATGGAGGTGTTAGTACATTGTGCAGTGTTTTTTAATACTAATAATTACTCAGGGGGGTGTTAGACTATTTTCCAGCATTTCCTGTAATTCGATCTGCGATTTCGCTTTTTTAAGGTTTATTTTTCGCTTTTTTTCCCCCCCGATTTTCTTTATTTACCAATAAACTCAAATGGGGTTCTGAGGGACATATTTATAAAGGGGCATTCTTTTGGAAAATTATGTAGCAAAAAGTAGCACTAATAATGCTGAAAAAGCTCAGCACATATGATGGTAAATAGGTAATACTCCCTGGTGATTTTTCAAAGTAGTACTAAATTGGTTAATACACACTGTTTTTTTTTTCAGCCAAAGATATAAGAAATAGTGTAAAACTCAAAAGGCAATTTTTTTCTATTTCATTAATAGGATATGGTAAATAGTGTAAAACTCAAAAGGCAAATTTTCTTAATTTTATTAATAGGACATGGTAAATAGTATAAATCTCAAAAGGCGAATGTTCTCTATTTTATTAAAAGGATGATAGTGTAAAACTTAAAAGGCGAATTTTCTCTTTTTTATTAATAGGGCACATTTTTTAGTATTACTTATTTTCAGCAAACAGCAGCTAATTTTTGCAGTTATAAAATTGCAAAAAATGCAACAAAAGGAGTGAAGGTAAGGTACTTCCCCGATCACTCGCTCCTCCGACACATACTCTGATAGGTCCTGACGGACTTAACACTAGAATTACCAACTTTTTTAGTTTCTGGTGCAAGGCTCACCCCTGCTGAGATTTTCACAGGTCTTCTGCTGTCACTCACTACCTAACTGTGTGCCTTTACTGATTGTAAACCAGCTGTATTTTATGCTGATCCCTGCTACTTTCAGTAAGTACAGTATTAGCCAGGGGCGTAGCTAGAAATGACTGGGCCCCATAGCAAAAAAAATTATGCCCCCCCCACGACCTTCCAACCCCACGGACCTCGGACCTCCCACCCAAACATTTTGTGGGGAAATCAGTGTGGTATAGACGTGTTGGACCAAATGGCACGGATGTATTCCGTAAGAGCAGCAACACGCAGGTGTCCAGTAGCAGTTTTTTACAATATGCTGGACCTGGCAGCGGTGAATGCCTACATTTTGTACAAGGCATGTACAGGGTGGACAGGCAAAAGAAGATTGTTTCTGAGTCTTCTAGCTAAAGAACTCCGTTGCCGATTCATGCAGCACAAGGAAATATTGGCACAAAGGTGGGCTGCTGAAGCTGTTGCAGCTGCTGTGCCAGGGACTGTACAGACAACACAGTGCCAGGTCCAAGAGAGCTGCAACAGGAATCGCAGCAGGTTTACCTGTGCAACATGTCAGAAATTCACCTGTGCCAAATGCAGGGACGATGGACACTGGGTCTGCAAACTCTGTAAAATTTGAAACACTTAAAAATAAAACAGACTTGTGTATCCATATATTGTGAATGTGTCTTTTGTATAAATATGGCAGGCATTTCTGAAGGTTTCCACACACAAAGATTCAACCTTCCTTGGTTCAAGCTAATAAATGCAAATGTGCCAGGCCTCACAGGTAATGGGTGTATTTTCAGAACAAAAGAAAGAGAACAATGGAGCTGATAGCATGTTAAACAACTCAGCAGGGGTGCTAGTAGATATGAGGTCCAGGGAATTTACGCAAATCTGCGCAGGCCTGGTAAATCTAGTGTTAATACTCTAGGCGGTGCGCAAGTATGATGCGCATAGAATACAAAGTCCGTCAGGACCTGTCAGAGGACACGCTGGAGAAACGAGCGATCGGGTAAGTACCTTCGTTCCAGGCTCCTGCAGGTTTTATTGAAAAACTGGAGGTAAGACACAGCTCCTTTACCTCCCATTCGTCAATAAAATTGAATACCAATTTTTTTTTTTTTACCAGTGGACATATCCTTTAATAGTCCCACAATCTCAGTCCTCATCTTTTTACTATTGATATACTTAAAAGACATTTTAGGGTTGAACTTACTTTGCTATCCATATTTTCTTTTCTTTTTTAGCTAGTTTAAAGGAACACTAAACTGCATAACGTCATTTTTATAAGTATATTCCATCCGTTTCTATTATTCACAGGGAGGTGAGAACACTCATTTCCTGTGAATAATAGGACGCTCAGGGTACACTGGAACTTACCTTACCGCCGCTCCACTCGCAATCTGCTTCTGCACTGACAGCCACGCTGTCCTGACCAAGCTCCTATCTTAGGCGCATGCGCGCCAATACAAAAGATGGATGGATGTACATGCCTCCTTATCCTTTATGTTGCCCCATCTCCTCCCTCCATTATCTTATTAGCCCCTGATCCCTAGCCCCTCTATCTACCCATGTGTAGTCCAACGTACCCCCCTATACCTAGATTTAAAATCTCCAATTCTCTAGCAGGATAATTTCAAAAATCACCCAGCAGCTACAGATGAGACAGCTTGTTGTATGTTTGCGAATGTGCTCTGTCTATTGGGAAAATGTTGTATTTTTAGTTATGTTCCTGACGAGTGTGTTAATTTATTCTTTAACCCCTTTTGGTGAATGCTGTGGTATTAAAGGGACACCTTTTTGGTAATTCAGCTCACAACGTGTGGATGTTGGTGCTGCCAAATCTAGGTTGTAACATGCTGGGGCCCAGGTCCAAATTTTGCATTAGTAAGATGCAATGGAGCAAATCATGTAAGTAAACTGAATCATGATACAAGTGCTAAGGGTGCGCCATAGACCACCAAAACTACTGTAGTAATAAAAATAATGGTTGTATAGTAGAGGGGCACCACTAAGATCTATAGTCAGCAGCATCAACTCTGTAACATACAAGGTGGCAAAATACCTAGCCAACATCTTAAGACCATTGGTGGAAAGTTCTAAGCATCACATCCAGAACTCCCAGGATTTCACCAACAAGACTGAAGATATAGTACTTGGTGCAGAAGAAACTATGGTGTCCTATGATGTGACATCTCTCTTCACCTGTATACCCACCAAGGAGGCTGTTGACATGGTGAGAAAACAGCTAGGCCAAGACAGCACTCTTACCAGCAAAACTGATTTCAACCCAGAACAGGTGTGTTCCTTACTGGACTTGTGCCTGAATACCACCTATTTCAAATACCGGGATACATTCTATAAACAAAAACATGGATGTGCTATGGGATCTCCTGTTTCACCCATTGTGGCCAACCTTTACATGGAAGAGGTGGAAAAACAGGCGCTTAAAACCTTTAAGGGAATAGCACCCAGCCACTGGTTCAGCTATGTGGATGACACCTGGGTTAAAATCCACCAGAAGGAAGTAAAAGCTTTCACAGAACACATTAATGCGGTAGACCAAAACATCAAATTTACAATGGAAGAGGTACAAAACAACAAACTGGCTTTCTTGGACTGCTAGGTAAGTCAGAGAGAATGGTAAACTGGAAGTAGAGGTTTACAGAAAACCAACACACACAGATCAGTATTTGATGTTTGACTCCCACCACCCTTTAGATGACAAGCTGGGTGTCATCAGAACCCTGCAACACAGAGCTGAGAACATCCCCACTAGCACAGAGGCGAAGGATAAAGAAATGAAACCTCTCAGAGGAACCCTTAAAACTTGTGGATATCCAGACTGGGCCTTTGTCAAAAGAAGTAGAAGGAAAGAAAAGAACAGGTATACCAACAGTGAAGGGGAAAAGCAAGACAGGAGAAAGAACATGGTCATGCCATATGTAGCAGGGGTCTAGGAGAAATTAAGAAGAATTTTCAATAAACACTGTATCCCTGTCTGCTTTAAACCAAGCAACACACTGAGGCAGCAATTGGTACATCCGAAAGACCCAATACCGAAGCACAAGAAAAGCGTCATCATATACACAGTGCAGTGAAGTATGCTCTGATTTGTATATGGGGGAGACCAAACAGCAGTTACATCAACGTATGGCCCAGCACAGAAGAGCCAATTCCTCAGGTCAGGACTCTGTACCTGTATCTTAAAGATAAAAGACATAACTTTGAAGATTGTAATGTTAACATATTGGCAAAGGAACGTGACTGGTTCAAGAGAGGTGTCAAGGAGGCCATTTATGTGAAAATAAAAAAAACAAGCCTAAATAGAGGTGGGGGGAGTTCAACACCAACTGTCTGCCATGTACAATGCTGTTTTGACACTTTACCCTGGGCGTTCCTATAACACCTCTTAGCCACTATGCAATCACGCCCTTAACACCTGGCTGTGATATGCTAATTGGGATTTTCCAGGGTACATAATTGCCACAGATTCTTGTACAAGTCATTCTGAATTGAGAAAGCCAGTCGGATGACTAGCGAAACATCTTCAAAAACTAAACTTCAAGTCCAGTTGATCTAATTGAATACAACAGATATGGTATAGTAGAGGTATAATAAGTAGTGGAATTTTATGAAGCTTACAGTTAGTTTAATGCTGCTTAACCATCAATGAATAAATCTGTTTTAGATTGAGTTGTGCATCAGTGTTAGGTCCACTTTCGAAAGCTTCTAGTGGTCATGCTTGTTGGGCTGGGTTATAGTTTAAAGGGCAAGTCCACTCAATAAAAAACTTAAGCTAAAAATGTAGATTACCCCCCAAACCTAGGTTTTGCATTACTAACTTATGCTAAAGATTCTCCTGAACTTCCTTACCTGACCCGGTGGCGCCCCTGCTCCTGTTTTGAGCTTGTTTCGAGCAAAAACAGGAGCAGTGGGATTCTGCTCTGACAGCCGCTCCACTTCCTGGTTGCGGGTGTCAGGCGATTAGGCGTGACATCACGTCGCACCTTTACTGACAGCCGCAACCATGAAGTGGAATGGCTTGCAGCAGCAGAGTAGGAACGGCGAGGGATCGGGTCAGGTAAGGAAGTTCAGGAACATCTTTGGCATTAGTAATATGAAACCTATTTTTTGGGGGGTAATCTACAATATTAGCTAAAGTTTTTTTTGAGTGGACTTGCCCTTTAAGCTGCTGCACTCACTGCTGCTTCAAACACTGCTTTGATGTCAACAACTCGTGCTTTAAACTCCACAGATAATGGTTTCTTTGCTTTTGCTAAGGGCATATTTATAAAAGAGTGGAAATCTTTTTCATTTCTGTTCTCCAGGCATCACTATTGCAAGTGGAAAAACAGCATAACGTGCCGTTAGATGAAAATATGTCAATAGCTTAAGCCAAAATACATTCAACAGGGCATGCTACTGTAAACACAGCAGGGGGAAGTAATTAATGACTGAAAAACCCTCTATACACATTGCTGCAGTTATGATAATTATTTTTACACTCCTGGATAGTGGTGAACCTTTAGTTGTTATTTTTTTATATCTATTTTTGCATTTTTTACTGTAAAAAATGAATTGAACATTGTTGAAAAGCTCTTTAATATTTCCACTGGATCTGTGTATTTTTTTCAAAACCAGCAGTTCTGAAACAAACCAGGATCGTTTAGACACCAGGACTCCTCTCCTGGACACTTTTTACACCCTTCCTATAAAATAATTTCTATAGTTTGTGAGAGTTAGGAAATGCTAAGTAAAGAAATGGGGAGTAAATTGTGTATAGATTGGTATAATATAGGTTGCTTATTGGTATAGTTAAAGAACCTATAACTTCATGGTTGGGGAATATACTGGAAAGTTTAATAAGGGAACATATTCTAGAGTATCTTTCAAGGACTGACATTATAAGTACGGTATTAACCAGCATGGATTTAGGAGGAATAGATCTTGTCAAACTAACTTGTTTGGCTTTTATGAGGAAGTGAGTTAGACTCTGGCATAGCAGTAGATGTAGTTTACTTGGATTTTGCAAAGGCTTTTGATACAGTCCCCGATAGGCGACTTATGTATAAGCTAAGGTCTGTTGGTCTGGGGAGGCACATTTGTACATGGATAGAAAATTGGTTAATGAATAAGATGCAGAGAGTAGTTGTTAATGGGGCTTCATCAATATGGAGTAAAGTGCTAAGTGGGGTACCACAGAGTTGATGTTGAGGCCGCTTCTATTTAATCTGTTTATTAATGATTTGGTGGTAGTGGGTATTATCAGTAAGGTTTCGTGTTTCCTGACAACACAAAACTTTGTCGACCATTAAAAACTTCAGAGGATGTGCAGTCGTTGCAGGGGGATCTAGATAGATTGTCACATTGGGCTGCTAAGTGGTAGATGAGATTCAGTGTTGATAAATGTAAGGTGATGCATTTTGGACTTAAAAATCCTTGTGCTGCTTATACTATAAATGGCTCTGTGTTAAGTGAATCCCTGTTGGAAAGGGATCTTGGAGTTCTAGTGGATAACAAACTTAAAGGTAGCGAGCAGTGCCAGGCAGCAACACCTAGAGACAGCATGGCATTGTCTTGTATAAAGAGAGGTATGGATTCAAGGGAGGAAAATGTTATTCTCCCTCTTTACAAAGCATTGGTATGGCCTCATTTAGAATATGCAGTGCAATTTTGGAATCGTATGTACAAAAAGGACATCTTTCAAATGGAAAGGGTTCAGAGAAGGGCAACTAAATTAATAAGGGGACTGGGGGAGCTTGAATATAAAGAGAGACTGGATAAGTTACAATTTTGAATGCTAGAGAAAAGGCGCTTGCGTGGGGAAATGATTACTGTTTATTAATACATTAAAGGCCATACAATAAACTATCTGGGGTATTGTTCACAATAGAACATGTCAGAGGACATGCAGACATGTCTTGAAAAAAAGAAGTTTATGCTTCAAGCTCGGAAAGGGCTTTTCACTGAGAACGGTAAAGCTATGGAACTGTCTTCCAGTGGACGTTGTTATGGCAGGTTCATTGGTCAGTTTAAAAAAAAAGAGTTTCTGCAAACAAGGAATGTTGCAAGTTACTGGTATTAGAGTTGATCCAGGGATAATTCCGATTGCCACTTGGAGTCAGGAAGGAATTTTTTTTCCCCTTCATAAATTTGGTGGGATTTTTTTTTGCCTTCCTCTGGATCAACAGTTAGGCAGGAAATTAGGGTATTGAAGGATGGGTTGGACTGGATGGACATATGTCTTTATTCAACCTCAAATACTACTATACTATGTAAATAAGAATTCAGCATGGAGAGGCACAGATTTTCTAGCTGTTTTATGTACAGCAGGAATGCATTTCGGTAGATTAGCAAAAAGCATGTGATATAAGTGATGTCAGTTATGAGTCCACATTTAAAACATTAGCTGTGAGCAAATATGTGACCACATGCTGGAGAACTTTCCATAGATGACATTAAAGGGAATTTTCTTTCCCAAAACTAAAACTTAACCCCATACTGGCCCCACTGTGCAGTGTTCAAAAATATTTACCTTACATCTCTGCTCATTATGGTTCTTCTGCAGTGCCTGTTCAATGTCCAGGAAAGAGAAGAGTAGGAGCTGTCAGTGAGTCACCCGGTCCCTGCTGCTTCCTTAACCTCAGTAAGGACAGGGACATGCGCAGGAGACCCCTCCCTCCAGATACCATTTGGCTGCTCCTTGTCCAAGATTAAAAGACTTTTACTATGTTCAGTGCATCCCACCTCCAACTCTCTACTTTTGCAAAGAAAGCCCTAGAAAGATACTTATAGACCTTTGTTCCCCAAGTGCTCTGCAAAGCCAGTAGCCGTGTCTGTGATTTCCTTCTGGCTAGCCAATCACAGACACAGCTGCCGGTCCCACACCTCTCTGTTGCTTCCGGCTAGCTGAGAACAGAGAGCAGAACACCGGCGGAACAAAGGTTTAAAAGTATCTTTCTGGGGCTCCCTTTGCTAAAGTAAGTCAGTGGTTGGGGGTGGGATGGGGTGCACTACACAATGTTACAAGTTTATTTTAGGGATGGTTATTTTAAGGGAGATACCCTTTAACATAGGAAACTGAAGCCTTTACTGCTGAGAGTTTTGATTTTATTCTGACTGCTGGACTGTTCTAATTTGCATTTATCCCCATTAAAGTGATAACTGTTTTATGGTATGCTAGATTTTTCTTCACCTCTACCTTCCTGCAAAGTATAGCTGTTTCAGTGCTCCATAAAGTGCACTCTTTGGATAATGAATAGTGACTGGTACACTGCACAGGGGGTCAAAGGGTGAAGATGTAATTTGAGCTGCTATCGGCTAAAAAGAAGTTAAACCCACACTTTTACGTGTGTTTGAGCCTTAAATCAACAAAGCATTATCTTCAACAAACTAGGATCAATATTCTAGAGTAGCCCAGCCAGAGCCCAGACCATCATCCAATTTAAAATCTGTGGGGGGACCTAAAGAGAGATTTGTTTGGGGGATGCTTCATTTTTTGTGTCCAGCATTACAAAAAAAACTTTTTATAGTCTGGTAGATGATCCCTCCCAACCCTATTTTTGCGTTCTTTAGAAATCTTAAAGATGGCTCTGAAGGGATTCACCTGACCTGGTCCCTCGCCGCCTAGGTGCCATCCCCTGCTCCTGTTTTGAGCAAAAACAGGAGTAGAGAGGCTCTGCGATAACAGACGCTCTACTTCCTAGTCGCAGCTGTGAGATAATTGGGCTTGACATCACGTTGTGCCTTGAATGACAGCCCCAACCAGGAAGAATAGTGGCTAAGCTGTGCTGAGCGGTAAGTTCCTACAGAGGCATCTTTCAGATTTCTAAATAATGCAAAAATGGGATTTGTGGGGTCCTCTTCCAGACTATTAAAAGTTTATTTTAGTCTGGACATGCCCTTTAAACAAAACCCTGCATTTTTATAAGTTGTTATTAGACTTTTTATATTCACTGTATCCACACACAGTAAAACATACTTACTAATCATTCCCATGTGCCACAACAGGCATATATATTCAGTGACCCCTACACAACATAAGAAAATACATTTGTTTACTAACAGCTTCAATATTACAGAAATTTTAACTTCTATTCACATAAAACTATTACACCCAAAAAGTTTTTTTGTTTTTTTTTTAAGTTTTAAAAAAAAATGGTAAAATCTGGCATCTTCAAATTTAAATTCAAATCTTTATCAAAAATTCTTTAACAAATAATAGAAGAGCCATCATTTAATCAATTTGCCATTTTAGTGTTCTGGGTAACCCTTTTGAAATAATAAAATAACAAAAGTGGTATAAAGGTGATACCTAAGATAATCTTATCCAATCTTAGTCAATAAAGGTATTGACTTTATACCACTTTTGTTATAATTTTTTTATTTCAAAAGGGTTACCCTGTAAACATTTTGACTAGCTAACATGGTACACCACCTTTTCCTAAGTGTTCTGGTAAAGCAAAAATCATTCCAGATATATATTTAGTGATGAATTATTATACTTCATTATAGTGTAACTAGATTGTAAACTCTATGGGGCAGGGGCCTCCTTACCTCCTGTTGCAAAGCTCTACCACTTATATTTATCTATGTATTTGTTCCCCTTGTATGACTTTATTGTATGAACACATCAGGTTCAGATAGATCAGGGGTGGGCAATTGAATTTTACAGAGGGCGCATGGACTGTCATCAAGGGCCGTGAAGAGGTTCAACTTAATTCTCACAATGCCATTTAGCGTGGGTATGATGTTTTTGGGCATGGGTGTCAGGTTTGGGGGTGTTGTGTTTGCTGGGTATGCCTGGGATGTTTGGGGGCATGGACAGGATGTTTGTGGATGTGGGCGTGATTCTGGGATGTACCTGTAATGTTTGGGGGCATGGCCATGATATATGGGGGCACACCGTCATTTTTTTGGGGGGGGAGTGACCACAATATCTGGTTGCATGCCCACTACATTTGGGGGGCATGGTTGCAATGTTTGGTGGCATGGCAGTTATCTTTGGGGGTGTGGCCTTGATGGTTATGGTATGAGAAAGACTGTGATGTTTGCGGGTGTGGCCATGACAGCAATATCTAGGGGCATGGTCACATTCCAAGAGGCTCTGCTTTAAATCTCTTGATGACAATAACCACAAATATGATTCATATCACCAACAGCAACATAGTCTTTCCAGGGTTTATATTTGTATATAAATGAGATTCATATTACCAATAGCAACATAGTCTTTCCAGGGTTTATATTTGTATATAAATGTCATTAATATCACCAATAGTAACATAGTCTTTCCAGGGTTTATATTTGTGTATAAATGTGATTCATATCACCAATAGTAACATAGTCTTTCCAGGGTTAATATTTGTATATAAATGTCATTCATATCACCGATAGTAACATAGTCTTTCCAAGGTTTATATTTGTATATAAATGTCATTCATATCACCAATAGTAACATAGTCTTTCCAGGGTTTATATTTGTATATAAATGTCATTCATATCACCAATAGTAACATAGTCTTTCCAGGGTTTATATTTGTGTATAAATGTCATTCATATCACCAATAGTAACATAGTCTTTCCAGGGTTTATATTTGAAACCTTCCAGGAGCAAATTGTGATGTCTTACAGACCTTAAGGGAAATGTCTTATTACCTCTGTTATAGAAGCCGATGTCTGTGTTTTTGAAGTCAGGCAGCTCATGGATTGACATGCAGGATTTTTGTTGTTCAAATTGGACATTATGTGGATGCATTCAGGGGTGTGGCTGTGAGGTGAGCACATGCATACATACACATACATATACATACATATATATACATACAAGATTTCTAGTTTATATAGTAGAAGATGGTTCTGAAGCCTGACAGAAGCAGTTTTCTTTGTGCAGGTGTTCTTCACAGAAACGATATTGGGAGGTAGAAGTTATCAATGCTGCCTCCCTGCCCCAGGTACTTTTCATTTAAAAATGTATTTAAAGAGCATGTCCACCCTAAATTTACATTTTTGGTATGCCATTCCCCATTTGCCCCCGCCCCCACCCCATTATTTTATTTTTTTTTTAAGCCCCCCAAACTCTACTTACCTCCCCTCCTTCCTCCGACGCGCTCCCGGCCCTCTGCTTGCGAGGAAATGCAAGCAGAGGGGCGGGACCGGCAGCCGCGTCTGTGATTGGCTGAGCGGCAGCCAATCACGGACGCGGCTGCCGGCAGCTCACTTCAGCGTAGGAAAGCGGAGAGGTAAGTAAAAGTTTGGGGAGCTTTATAAAAATAAAAATTATGCGGTTGGGGCTGGGGGACATGGGGGATTACTACTCTAAAGGGGATTTATGCTAGGGGGAGGGATAGCAGAACGGGAGGGAGGGGGAGGGAGGGGGGAGAAGGGCTGCAGTACGCATGGCAATGATCTCCGGGAGGCCAGGTAGCAGGCAGTGTCCTATATGGACCTGCTAGCCTCCTTGTGGTCAGTTTTTGGGACTTTGGGGGGGGGGACTATGGGAGAACCCTATGGAGCTGGGATGTGAGGTAAGGATTAAACTACACTACATGGTGGGGCCAGTAGTTGGGGGGATTATAGTTTTGGGGGTGGACATGCCCTTTAAAACAAAAACACTATAGCTGCCTTCCCATTCTCTATTATCACAGATTGGCACCCCCGTGAGCTTACATTTTGCCACCTGATGTGAATGGCTCAGACATAAATATGTTGGCCATAGCAAATTACATAAATATTTGTGGTCTAATTAAAATTACATGTTCTGGTGCAAACCGAACAGGAAAATATTGCAGCTCAAAATGGGGGAGTGGAGCAATAGGTTATATTCCTGTGGATATTGCCCGGGGGAACATGGGATCACGGTGCTTGGCCTACTTCTGGAACAATCTATCACCGCAGCAATAACTTATTGTGCCAAAAATCGAAAGTAGCCGATTTTCAAAAATCGAACTTTCGAAATTTCCGAAAATTTTGAAAATGAAATGAAACACAACAGTTTCAAACATCTCTAATCTCTACCAAGCAAGTGATCCGGGGTTTAATTAATAGCAGGTCCATAACAACATTTTGTTGCATAACAGGTTAGTTTTACATGTCAGCTTTCTTATCACTGGGCTATGGGGGGAATTACCATATACAATAGTTCATTTGAGGTGTGAACATGCCATTTGTTTGTGTGTGTGAATTTGGTCAAACATTGTGTATCTTAAGGGAATATATATTGCTGCTCGCCTAATCAGTCACCGTTGCATTAAATACATTTTCCTATCGTTTTATGTGGTTAATTCAAGCCTGGGGCTAAAGGATAAAAGCACAAACCTGCATTTATTTGTAAACCAAATAAATGAATTTTACTATTAATTTAGTTTAATTGAATTGATTGAAAAAGTAGCATGTGTGTAAACTTTTATAAAAAAGAAAGATGTATTTAAAGTGGCAAGTAAAAGGTTTCCATATTTGCTCTTTCCTAATACACAGGCTCATTTAATAAGAGGTGCATTTGACTGTGCTGTTAATTTGCAGAAACCAATCAAAGGAAATCCTTTCACTGGTCTACTACAGTAAGATAACTTTTGATAGCATCTGATTGCTTACTGCAGGTTAACAGCACTGGCAGAATTCTGCACCCTTTATAGTCTGCACTTATTGCAATGGCCAGAAATAACTAATGTGGTAATTCAGAATAGTAAATAATAAATGTTGTACTCGTCAGGTCGAGAAAGACCTATTTTATTTGTAATAAATATTTGTAATATTCTAATAAATTCAAAAATAAACAAATGGTTGGGAGAAGATTGGATGATTGCTTATTTTGTTTTATCCAGATTGTATTTTTAAAGAGGCAGTATAAATACTTATTGATTATAGTTCCATTGTGAAAGGGCAGTTTATAAATCAAACTCAATATGCATGGGGCTTTACTGAGAATCCAATCCACTTGTTATTAGTGAATATCAATGCATGGAGCACTATGCAACGGGCCACCCTTCTTTGTTTTATGCATTGTGCAATATATTAATAGGGAAATATTATTTTTGAGTAAAAACATAGGCAATATTACAGCTTTTGTAGCAGTGGAGCCCAGTAGTGAATCTCTTTTAGTATGCTAAGTGCCAAGCGCTGCTTGTAGTCGAATTGATTATGTTATATACTCACAAGGCCAATGCTTAATATAGCTTTGAATCGATAGCCTGAACTATTCCAAATTCTCAGACAAAAAACAACATGTAACACATTACCACTGATACTGTCAAACTGCATGGCCTGATTCAAATAACATTGAAAAGGAATGTAATATAACAATACATTGTGCTCCTATGTTAATAAAACAATAAAGTATCTTATTGTTTTATTTGTGGTCGAATGTAGATACTGCGTTGTTTTACATTTTGTGTCAAGGGAATGACAGTATTACACATGGAAAGGAAAAGAAATCTAATCACTGCTTCTTCTGTCCGATAATGACAAAAATGATCTCTGTGGACCTAAAATGGTGGATTTATATGTACATGTGCTGTTTATATACTGCTTACAATATGCATTATAATAATATAATAAATAGTACTATTACTTGAAGCGGTGGGTTCTTAATTGTAATACTACTTCATGTGTATTTACTGTACTTTCCTCAATGCTATCTATCCAATCAGCATAGAAAGTCTAACATCCTATTAAATATAGCATGCATTTCTTAAATATTTTATGTAGGGGGCCTGTCTCGTATTCATCATGGTGGCTGCATTACAATTGTTATGTATTAAAAAGAACACCAAGGCACAAAAATTGTGTACTTTTTATTTTAATACAAGTCATGCTAACTTGCAGCCATTTGTTAAAAAATGCATCTATTTACATCATACGGCAAAGATGAAGGTGACATCTAAGGTTTTATCTGAAGTTAGCACTAATGGAATATTGATTGTGAGAGCTTCTTTCAATCACCTAATTAGCGCAGTACAATGTACAAAATAAGGAAACATGAAAATTTAAAGGAGAAGGAAACTCAAAACTTAACCTTTTAGGAAGATTAGCGACCTTTTAGTGACCAAGCAACCTGCACTGCTACCTTAAACATTCCAATGGTTACACATTGTGGAAAGGCTTACCATTTACTATAACTGATTTGAGGATTACTAGTATTTTGTAAGCTCCATCCAAATGTATAACATCTTAATAAAGGGTGATGCGTTGTTGACTTAACTTCCACAAAACTTCTCAATATTTTCATAGACATTGAACATTTTAACAGCTGAATAGAATTAAACGAAAATAAAAGCACTTGCTAATAAACAGTGTTTGATACAAAAAAAACATTATACAATGTAATCATTTGGAAAATTTCGCTGGAGTATCCCCGTGCCCCTCTACCAAATAATGAATGACTTACAAGTGAATCATTTAATCATCTTTTACTTCAATTGCTAAATAATTTGATCCAGGCTTATCCAATACTATTCCAGGGTGCCAGCTCTGCATTCCAATTTTCAACAAGCAGCTGAAATTGAAAAAAAACTAAAATATGTAACATGAGTTTTCTTGTGTCATTTTCATGTTTTATTGTGTTTGTATTAAAGAAGGAAAATACTTGAATTAAGTCCCCCAAACCAACCGCTTTTCTTAACAGTTATTAGGATGAAAACCTAAACTGCTAGGTGATAAACAAAGCACATGTTATCAATGGGAAGATGTGCACTGCAAGGAGTACATCTTTTAGTTGGACAGTCCAGGAGGATTCCGCCCTAAAATACAGTCTTGAGAAAACAGGGGTGAGGACATATCAGTTTTGGTCCTTGTCCTGGGTGCTATTAGGGTAGTGAGGGTTCATTAGGTGAGAATCCTTGCCCTTTAACAGATGTGTGACTTGTGTTAGGACATTTTTGCTAACGTCATCAATAACCTGCTGTGATTACTCTTTCTAAATTCCTGCTTGAATTGTATAAAATACTAGTCTGGTGACTGACAGAGACAATATGGCAACATTAGTGCCAAGAAATGTATTAACAAGTAAGCTGCCTACAAAAAAAAATTGCTACAACCTATTCAGGCAACTAATACTGTAAATAATTATTTTTGAATGTTAAACTAATATTGTAGTGGCTGTTACATACAACACGAGTGCATTATTAGCAATATCATTTACTGCTGGAAAGGGGTAAATTTATCTCTTGCTATTAGAAAGCTACGAATTAGCGCTAAGATAAGTGGATGTGGTCATATAACAAAATGGTAATAAATGTTGCATTGGAACCCATTAACATGGGTCTGTTTTGTTAATTGTATTAATTACAAGACAGGCTTATCTTAACTTATGTGGGATGTCTAAAGACATCACCCAAGCAGCCTTACTCAATGGTTGTTAACAAAGCTCTCCGATTTGTATAACTATTTCATGGGGTTTGGGAATGACAAATAATCCTTCAGCAATTAATCCTTGCCATTGATCCTGGGTGCTGTGCCATTGCAAGTCAGGTTAAAATCTTAAACTATGATGTAGTAAGAATGAACTGTTCTTACAAGAGTTATTTTTAGACAATTGGACTCTATTACCATAATACATTTAAGTTTCTAACAGAAAGCTCCCCTACCAGCCAGGTAGTGCTATATATAGGTACATTTTACTTTGATGGCTTCTATATTTACTGAATGTCGAACAAATCCTAAGCAAAGTATTGTAAGCAGAAACAATTTTATCTAATAGCTAGAGTAATAGGGATATTTCGTTTTCCATTTGCTGACAATCTTAATCTGAAATCTTGACAAAAGGCATAAGCCCAATACTATTGCAGGAAATAATCATGAACAATGCACTGGGGAATAATAACAATTACTTTGTATGGCAGGCTTCAAGGAAGAAGTAAATTCACTAAAGTACTAAACTAGTGTTCTAGGACTTATTCATTAAAGGATAAGTGCACTGTAAAAACAAGTTAAGTTTTATTGTAAGCTGCAGCTTTAAAAAAATCTCCCCCCCTTTTTTTTTCTAGGTCCCTCCTGAGCCTACCTGTGCTGCTTTAAAATTGCTGACATCTTGGATGGGGATTGAAGACTGTTGAGCTCCTCCCCTCTGAGACTTGCTGGCTTTGGCTTCTCTAGCCTTCAAATGCTGCGCTTGTGTGGTCTGCGCATGCAATGCATCTCAATGGCATGTGGTCCGTTTGACGTCACACACGCACGCGTCCATGGACACGCTGACAATGCGTGCGCTGTGACATCACGAGCGCACAGACCACACGAGCACAGCTTTTGGAAGCTAGAGAAGAAGGCAAAGCCAGCAAGTCTCAGAGGGGAGGAGCTTAACAGTCTTCAGTCCACATCCAAGATGTCAGCAACTTTAAAGCAGCACAGGTAGGCTCAGGGGGGACCTAGGGGGGAAAAAAGGTGGGGGGAGAAGATTTTTTTAAAGCTACAGCTTACAATTAAACTTAACTTGTTTTTACAGTGCACTTATCCTTTAACAGACTAGAAGATATCATTGCATTTAAAAATGGCAAAGAACGTGTGCTCACTGCATTTAACAAATAACTCCAGATTGTTTTATTTATATTGTAGATAATGTACCCCCTACTGTAAATTATAAGGATATTAGACAGAGGAGTTTTGTTACCATTTGAAGAATGAGGTCGCAGGACGAGTACTTTTATAAAGGACACAGAACTCTGAGGTGACATCCACCCCCCCCACACACACACACAGAAACTGCCCATGACACACACACACACCTTTTGGCTTGTTCTCTCCCCCCAACTTTCCCCACCCGGCAAAGCACTGACTTGTGCTGAACTCTCGCGCAATCAACTACTCTTCTATTGCAGGAAATGAGCAGCCAGCAGATATCATTCAAGCTGCAAAGTAAATGTTAGTATGTCCATACTTACATTTAATTTGCTGGTTGCACGATATCTGCTGGCTGCTCATTTTCTGCAATAGAAGAGTAGTTGATTGCGCGTGAGTTTAGCAGAAATCAGCTGAGGTCAGTGCAGTGCTGGTAGGATAGCAAAACGGTCATTAGTGCTTCCTGAATGTTATACTTGATGAGCCACTAGCTCACAGTAGCGCCGATTATAAGAATATAATCGTACTGATGGGTCCCATAGCGACCCATTAAGGGGATACAATATATATGTATAAATTTAAATTTTTATTTTATTACGCATAGTACATGTCAAGAGTCGTGTCTGTCACAGACGCGGCTGATGTCATGAGAAAGCGCCGCAGGAACGAAGGCTGTAAGTATAGTTGGGGTGATTTTTTTAAAAAAAATAACAAGGTGTTTAACAAAATAGGATGCAGGGAAACCGAGGATGAATCCATATGGTGGGAGGGGGGGAGGCGCCAAGGGAGGCTGCAGGTACGGAAAAGGCACGAGTGGAGGTGGCGTCAGCCAGCTTGGAATTACAACTGAGATGTTCCTGGTCTGCAAAATGCCTGCTGCAAAAACGTATGTATCTTCTTTGTGGCTGAACAGATTTTAATGGGGGATCGCTTGATTTAAAGCTACAATCATGGCCAGTAACATATACTGGCCATGGACTGGGGTGGACTTGCCCTTTAAGCTGGGTACACACCATCCAGTTATTTGGCCAGACTGACCGACATTTCAATATTTCTCTGGACAGATGGGACCATTGTCTGACCATTAATTCGTCCAAATCGGACAAAAGAACAATCGGACGCGTCCGAAAACTATGAACTTTACGGACTTGCTACTTTTTTCAACCGATGGTCCTTCTTTTTGCCCGACTGGTCGGAAGAGCCGAACAATCGGTCGGTCAGGACAATGAATTAGCATGTTTGTACACAACTTTAAGGGGCATATTTATAAACGATCGCTATTTTTCGCCATCTATCGCAGGACATTGCAATGACAAATAGCGCTATTTTCACCTTATTTATAAAAAATGCTAATTTTCGCCTTTGCAGAAAAGTATCGCTGAGGCGATATGTGGAGATAGTTTTCGCCTTATTCATTGCGTTAAGTGTGGTATCACTGGGAAAAAGAGAGATTGCACTCTAGTGTAATTTCAGATCTATTTTTGTCACTTTTTTTATGTAAAGCTATTTATAAATAGGTGAATTTTCGCCTTTTTGCCCTTTTTCTCCCTTTTGTTGCTTTTTATGCAGTGTTACCAGAATTTTCGCCAAACATCATTACTTACTGGAATGTTCCATTAACATGACTATTTCTTACACAACACTATGGTATGTTCCTATATTAATGTAGTAGTTTGCTGAAAATAAGCAATACTAAAAAATGTTTCCTATTAATAAAATAGAGAAAATTTGCCTTTTTGAGTTTTACACTATTTATTATATCTTTGGCTGAAAAAAACACCAAATGAGTTAGGCTATTTTTAAATAACAAAGATAGGTATATCTGTTGTATTCAATTAGATCAACTGGTCTTGAAGTTTAGTTCTTGAAGACGTTTCGCTAGTCATCCAACTGGCTTTCTCAATTCAGAATGACTTGTACAAGAATCTTTGGCAATATGCAATCATGCCCTTAACACCTGGCTGTGATATGCTAATTGGGATTTTCCAGGATACATAATTGCCACGATTCTTGTACAAGTCATTCTGATTGAGAAGCCAGTCGGATGACTAGCGAAACGTTTTCAAGAACTAAACTTCTGATCTAATTGAATACAACAGATATACCATGACCTGGATAAATGAGAACCTTCACAAACAACAAAGATAGGTGTTCAGTGTGCATTAACCAATTTAATACTACTTTGAAAAATCACCAGGGAGTATTACCTATTTACCATCATATGTGCTGAGCATTTTCAGCATTATTAGTGCTACTTTTTGCTACATAATTTTCGCTTTTGATGAAAATTTGCCTTTTTAATAACTTTGATGAAAAGAAAAGTTGAAAGTTTAAAAAATTTTGGTAAAGGCTGGTGGGGGAACAAAGCAAAAATAATGTCCCTTAGACCCCCATTTGACTTTATTGGTAAATAAAGAAAATCGTAATCTTACAAAAGTACTTATTAGTATTGAGAAACACTCCACAATGTACTGACACCTTCCATGGACCCATTGGCAGGATAAATAAATTGCCACTTATGCGTTTTCACCACCTCAGACTTGGCGAATTGGAATGGCGAACTTAAAGCGAAATGTAGCGGTAATGACCTGTCGCCACTGGTTATCACTGCTTTATAAATAGTGAAAATTAGGCAAAAAGGCTGCGTTAAAGAAGGCGAAAAGTTTAACGAACCTTTATAAATATGCCCCTAAGTATACAGTTTAGGAATGTATTTGTATAAAGTGGTCATATCACCATGCAAGCACCGCTTCTCGTGTGAGACCCTTATTAAATCTAGTTATATACGAGTAATCAAAGTCCTTCATCCCCTTATTAATTTAGAAGTCCTCTGTTTTTATTTAAGGGAATCCAAAACTGCACTGTATATTCAAAACTAGGCCTTTTTATTATATGTAAAGGGGGAGTCTAATATTTTTGTCCCTTGTCTATATTTCTGCATTATAAAAGAAAATACTGTATCTTGCTACATAAACAATGGTCCAACTGGGAATGTTGCAGGAATGTTGGCAAGCAAAACCAACTTATTATTAGATGTTAAAATCAATTCAATGATCATGTCGGATTGAACGTTAATCGGTGTAACACAAGGTAGTGAATGGCCTGCTTAAAGGGAGACTAAAGTCTCCAGACAACATTGTCCCAATAGAAAGACCACATTCACAAACATACAACAAGCTGTGTCTCCCCTCTCCCTTTGCTGTTAGGTAATTTATGAAATTAACTTGAGGGTACTAGGGGTCAGACCCCATAATCCACCTTAACTGCCATATTCGAGATTAGTACATGTTGAAACTTTATCTTTTGGTAGGAACATAATGTAAACAAAAAAATAATGAACTCAAAGGATTTGAACTTGAGACCTCTTGGGCTGTATGTTTCAAAAACATATGATTTATACTGGTCAGCCACCACTGCAGATGCAAGAATACAAGTACATTTAGAAACTTTCAGGGAGATTCAAAACCAGTTCTTATTGTTAAAAATAGTGCTAATTTTGCCCCAACCAATCATATGTTAGCTTTCAAATGCTAAATAAGATAAGAACTTTTATTGAATCTCCCTGTTTATCTTTTAGGGTGGGAAATCAGATGAATGTTTTGTATTGTCCCAGGAAGGATGTGTGCAATTCACACTGGCTGGAAATTCATACCTGGCTGGAAAACAGGGAAACAAGCAGCTTTCAAAGTCAGGAATTTTCATATTGGAGTGGAGACATATGTATAGAAAATATTGTGCACAGAGAATGAATACTGGGTTCAGAGTGCATGGCTCTTTGAAGGTTAAATGGGCTGTGAGTTGTACAGGTAACAACTTGGAAGCCTTCTTAGTTAAAGAAACTATTACTTACATGTACTAAATGCAACTTACTGGAGAAGAATCTTCCAATGTTTAGGTGTTCTGATGAGAAAAGCTTTCACATTAGGAGTAAAAGAACAAGTTTTGTTCTCTGTTAGGTCTGTTATCCACTAATTGCTAGATCCTTTTTTTAACAGAGATTCACTTAGCACAGACCCGTTAATAAAATATTTAGTGTTATATCCCAATTTGTTTTGCATATTTTGACAATCCATCTAGATCTGCCCACAACAATTGCACATTTTAGGTATTTTCTAATGCCCTATGTATTTTGTGTCATCAGAAATCACAGATATTGCTTTTTATGTCACTTCTAAACCACTGATAAATAAATGAAATACAAGTTGCCTCAATAGAGAACCCTGTTGTAAACCTAACCGATTTTAATTTTAGTCCTCATAGAAAAGTCTATTAATGGCTGCTTTCGGTGCACAATCATTTAACCATTTATATACCGGTGTAAAAATGGATTTTTTAAATCCAATAAAACTTGGGTTGCAATGTATTTAAAGTCTAAGCAAAAGTGCATACATCTACTGTCATGTCAGAATCCAAAGTCTTACTCACAAAGCAAGTTTATTTGAAAATGATCTATTTCTTAGACATCATGTAGATTATGCCTTATAAGGTTAGTCCTTAAACTTTCCAGTATCTTCCCCAAGGCTGGCGTTAAACTTGCAGGTCTGTAATAACCAGGCTGTGAAAAAAACATTAGTATTGCTTTGTTCAGCTAGCCATACTTAATTTTTAGCTAGCTTAATCTAGCTTAATTAAACCTTAAGCTTAATTAAGCTCAATTGAACCTAATACAAAAAGGTACTCTCCCTGGGAGGTGACAGGCCATACCTGCTTGTCTCTTTATTTAGTATGGTCTCTTCCAGGGAACCACATGAGTCTACAACAGGTTATAAACCTTCTTTCAGCTGAACCGCCAAAATACCTTTTTGTATTAGGTTAGGACCGACACTAGGATACTGCCGTGAAGTGGCGTGTCGGCTTTAAGCATGTTTGTACAAACCAAACCAAAGGTATCCATTTTTAATTTGAATGTAAGTGACTAATTTTTGTGACCTGTATATGTTTAATTCCTATATACATATGCTATGCTGTGGGATTCTTATATTGTGTTTGTAATACACGATTATTACACGTGTTTATTACTGTTCTGACAGCTCTATCTATTTCTTTCTGTGCTAGGTTATTTTTGTATCCTCTGGATGTGAATTTCTGGGATGTGAATTTCTGTCCCAATTCATAAAGTTGGCTGTCTGCTCTTTCTGGGATGGTGTTATTTCTCAGAACTCTCAGGCCCTGTGAATTTATGATAGCCCGCTTCTGTGCTTCATTATCTTTCTTAAAGATCCTAAGATCTAGATAGTCTATCACATCCTTGTGCACCGTCTTGGTCAATTGTACTGGGGTATCCAGCTTATTGAGGGACTCCACAAAGTCATCACACTCACTGGCAGTGCCCCTCCATAGAAAGAACAAGTCATCAATAAACCTCTTATATAGTAGGATTTTGCTACCCCCTAGGGGGATTATATGGTTAGTTTCAAAGTCCTCCATATATGTTTGCAAAGGGTATCTCTATCAGTAGGTTTTGTAAATAGTGTAGAGCACGGCCTATTATCTTCCTTAAAGATTCTAAGATCTAGATAGTATATCAAGATATAGGATTTTGCTACCCCCTAGGGGGATTATATGGTTAGTTTCAAATTCCTCCATATATAAGTTTGCGAAGGCTGGGCCTATATTGGACCCCATGGCTGTACTGGCCGTTTGTAAAAAGAACCTATCTTCGAAACGCAAAGTAGTGATCGTCCCCTTTATACCAGGTTTAGACCCATTCATATCCCTTTTACTAGGTCTTTAATTAGACTATCCAAATACAGTGCGGTAATAGTGGTCATCTAGTGACAGTGATTGTTCCATAATTTATAAGCGATTATTATAGATTAAGAATATCTTTTATATGTAGTAATTTTGGCCCTAGAATTGACCAATAAGAGAATATGCTGAGATCTATATCTCATACACTATAATATACAATGTTAGTGTCATTCAAATTGAGAGATCTTTGTTTTTAAAGGGACAGTTCAGTGGAAATTATCAATATTCGTTAAATTGTTAGTTTGTGTAATGCCTTCTTAGTTATTCTACATATTCTCTCCCATTTTGAAAAATCTGTTGATTTCATACCCTTTGCTGTTCCCTGCTGTTGACATTAGTGAGCTGACATTTTAGGTTCTAATGGTCCTTCTTCCCAGAATGCACCACATCCTTGGAATGTTCCTAACAGTTATTTCTACTGATTGGCTGTTGGATGGGTCAAAGATGCTCAGATCTCTACTGAGCAACTGAAGCAACCCAGACGCTGGGTCAAGGGCAAGACCATAACGGTCTCTACTAGGGGTCCTGCAAACAGGAAGTCAGTATTTCGGTTGCATTTATTTATACACTGACAAAATGCTGAATGGGCAGATTAAAGTAATTGGGATGAAAAAATACTGCTCTTTTGTATGAAAAGTACATGTTTTTGTATTGAACTTCCCCTTTAATTTTATTGTATATGTTTTATATTTATCACTATTTGCACTTAAGATATATTTACCAGTAGCGATATTATATAGCACTTTAGTTAAATATAATACTGTGATTTGTTCATCTGCACTTTATAAGAGTTTGCTAATATATAGCCAGGCACAGTAGCACTTTATGCTTCTTAGCCGGTTTATTAGGCAAAGGACTGGTTTCTGATTTGCACTGTTTTAATATCTGTAGGGTTAAGTCTCTCAGGAAGTTTATAGCCTATGAGGAGTTGGGGGAGGTGCACTGGGGGTGGGCGGGGGATGTGTCGGGGGAGGGCACTTACCTTTATGTTGTTCCGTTGCTTCTTTTCTGTAACCCTGATGACGGCCAGTTTGCAAATGGCCAATACGCGTAGGTAGTACAGACCTACTCACTATCAATAAATCCTTGTTTGTCAAGACCTAGGACTCTGGGGTTATGCTGTTATTCATATATATATATATATATATATATATATATATATATATATATACGTCATGACGCGCATGCACGGACCTAACTGGCACTGAAGATTTAGACACAAGCTGGAAACGAGGTTCAGCAACTCTCGGGGGGCGGAGCTTATCGGACTTCTTTCATCTTCCAAGATGGCCAGCACTTTCCGTGGCCTCAGGTAGGCTCTGAAGGGACCTAAAAGAATGGGGGGGGGGGGAAAGGTTAGTTAGGGATTCAGCTACCATTTAAACTGTATTTGTTTTTTCAGTATACTTATCCTTTAATATATGTTTCTGGTCTCTATTGGGTGCCAGAGCCTTCTACAGATCGAAAACACAGTGTTTAATATATAGGCCGTGTTTTCACATCATAGATCTGGTGTCTGTATACCAGTATTCCCAATTGTAGTAAAATTTTTCGAATTTGTTTTGAGAGATTGCATACATTTTTTCATAATGCATGTTTGTTGTTAGTTGTTTTAGAATTTCTGTTAAATTTGGGATTTTGTTAGTTAGCCAATTTTTGGCTATTGTTGTTTGTATTATTATGCTTATGTGGTAAACTATTGTTTTTTGTTCCACAGGGAGATTGTGGAGGTCCATAAGCAGTAAGTTAAGTTGTGGGTTGAGTGGGAATTTTATCTGTTCTGTAGAAAACTCTGTACCTTCATCCACATTTTTTCAATCTTATACAACTCCACCAAATATGTAGTCTTGTTCCTGGTTCTCGTCCACACCTCCAACATACTGTATTGGTGAGACTGATGTGTACCATTTGGCTAGCTGTGTGGGTATCCTGTGGAATCTATAGAGAACTTTTCTAGACATTTCCCAGTGGTAACATAAGACAATTTAAAGGGTAACATTACTGCTTTATTCCATTGGTCTTCTGTGAACTGTTGTTTCAGTTCAGATTCCCATTTGTTAATGTAGTTGTTTTGGGGTAATTTTGTTTGTTGTTGTTTATTGCTAGGTAGAAGATCTTTATTGATTTGTCTGAGGTTGGGAGTTGTGATGGATATATTGGTTCTGTGTTGTCCAGTGCATTGTTGAATATTTTGTTTCTGGATAAATAGGATAATATTTGTAGGTGTTTATAGAATTGATTTTTAGTTATTAGTCTAGATTTTTGGAGTTCTATAAAGGGAATGTATATGTTATTATGGAATAAGTGTTGGATTTTAGTTGTTTCATAATCTGTCCAATATATATGGAAATTGGGTATAAGTAAGTTGAAGCTATCTAATGTAATATCTTTGATTAAGGGAATCATGAATTTCTGTTCTTGGTTAGTTTTATCCCAAATGTTAATTGTAGATTTGATAGTTGGAGAGAGTTCTAGGTTGCATTTGTATCCTAATAGTGTTGCTCCTATTATTTGTCTCAGTTGGTATGGGGCTATTTCAGCTTTTTCTATTTGAATCCATAGATTGGATGTTTGTTCCTCAAGCCATAATTTCCTTGCTTGGTCTAATAGTACTGCTTGGTAATAGTCGAGCAGAATTGGAGCAGTCAGGCCTCCTGCTTGTCTTGTTTTGGACAAAATATCTCTTTAAACTCTTGGGGTTTTATGGTTCCATATAAACGTTGAGATCAGAGATTGTGATTGTCTAAAGAAGTTGTGAGGTATTTGTATAGGTACTGATATAAACACATACAAGAATTGTGGGAGGATCATCATTTTTGCTATGGCTATCCTTCCCATGAGTGAATCTCCTTCCATATTGCAGTTTGTTTTTCCAGTGTCTGTCTAATCAACTCACCTGCTGTTACCTGCTCAGACTCATCATTCACCATTGCAGTTTGTATACCCAGTGTCTGTCTAATTAACTCACCTGCTGTTACCTGCTTAGACTCATCATCCATACTTAGTTTGTATATCCAGTGTCTGTCTAATCAACTCACCTGCTGTTACCTGCTCAGACTCATTATCTAAATGCTAGCAGCCTGTCCACTGCCTGTCATGCTGCTACCTCTTCAGACTCACCCTTCAAGTTTTCAGTCTGCCTGTCTTCTTCCAGACTTGATTCGTGCTCCACCCGTCTTTGTGTCTGGTCTTTGCTTACCACTGCCCTCTCCATACTGTGGGTTGGTTCTTGTGGGGTTCTCCTCTGAAGCCACAACCTGGTACCTGTTTGCCACACAACATCCTCACCATCAGAGGCTCTGGGGAACACTAGCAGGTACTTAGATTCCGCACCCAGAGGGGAACTCATAGGATCCCTTCCCAGAAGACCTTAACAAAGTAATTGGATTTTAACTATTTCTATTTCAGAAAAAACAATCTTATTTTAATCCATAACAGCTTTGTTGGTTTTAAGGACATGTCCGTCCCCCAAACTAAAATTTAACCCACTACTGGCCCCACTGTACAGTTTAAAAAAAATCTTTACCTTACATCCCTGCTCATTATAGTTCTCCTGCAGTGCCAGGAAACTAAAAGGTAGGAGCTTGTCTTCCTGATCAAAAGGTTTCTGCCTCTGATCTGTCCTCTGAGAAGACAGTGACATGCACTGTGGACCCCTTTACCCCCTCCCTCCCATAATCCAGATCCATCCTCCCTTGCCCTTCTACCTAGCATAAAATGATTTTAATAAATGGTAGTTCCCTAACCACCATGTTATTTCTTTAAAAAAAAAAAATCAGATTGGTATCTGCGGCTTTCCCGCGGCACCTCCATTCATGGCAGCCACGTCTGTGATTGGCTGTGTCTCAGCTAATCACAGGAGCGGCTGCCGGTCGGGCCCCCTGCTTGCAAATTTTGGCAAGCAGGGAGCCGGAACGATAAATTCCTTTGCTTTTCATACAGAAAAAAAGAAAAATAATCTTTGCAGTTTTTTATTTCTTTGCTAGCTTGGCTGTAAGAAATGAATATTAACATTTCAAGTAAGTCTGGGGAATCGAACCTGCAACTTTCTATGCTGTGTCTTGCTAAAAAGAAAGCTTTCTACCTTTATCCCACAAGGGCTAATAGGGGGATAGCTGTACATGTAGAATCTCTATCTTTTGCTAGAAACATTATAGAAACAAAAACAAGTTAAACCTGGACAATTGAACCTTTGCCCAAATGGTCTGTTTGTTTCCAAACCCAGCACTTGAGCAGTGTGCCACCACTGCAGATGCAATAGATACAAGTACATTTGACTAAATGTACTTGTAAAATCAGTTCACTATTTTGTATTGCTCCAAGAAAGCTGTTAACAATTCACACTGGTTGGTAAATAAAAAGCAGAGCTGCTATAAATAAAATTTGTACATATGTAGAAACGTTTTATTTTTCTAGAAACATGATGTTTTTAAAAAAAAAACCCAAAAAAGCGATAAACACGCAGTAGACTATGTTGCACTGTTTCATAAGTAAACCAGGGGATTTGAGCTTGTGACTTCTTGGGCTGTATGTTCCTAAAAACATGGAATTTACATGGTGCCCCACCAGAAACTCAGCAATGAGCTTAGGTACATTTAGAAACTTTATCTTTTGCTAGAAACAGAATCTAGAACCTGTGCATACAGACAATGAATGCTGGGGTCAGGGGGAGTGGCTCTTGAAGCCAACATGGGCAATGGAGTTATACTGGCAACAACATGGAAGCCTTCTTTGTTACAGAATCTATTACTTACATGTACTAAATGCAACTTACTAGAGACAAATCATTCAGTGTATGGGTGTTCTGCAGAAAAGAATCTTCACATTAGGATTTTAAAAATTAAAGTTTAGTTCTCCTTTAAGTAATCCTGGTGGCTGGCAAATATTTACCTTCCTATCTATAATATCTTAGCCTTACTGCAGCCTTTACATTTTTTACTGCTAAATGACGCATGCATGAACTGACAAGTATTCTTGTATTGAATGTAATATCTTGTAATATCTATGTAATCACTGCACACATGATGATACAGTAATTTTTTTACACATGATATGGTCCCACCTATTGTTAGGGTGCTGTCTAGATGTTTTTAACTTAACTTTCCTTTATTTATTAAGGAATGTAATGCTTGAATTGTACTAACTGTATACAGCGTCACTACTGTGCTTTCTCTCTTTTTTTTTTAACTTCTAATACACAATTAGCTCTTGATCTCTTGATATTTGCAGATCTAAGAAGCAAGTAGTTCTTTAACTGATCCATTGTTTTATTCTGCACATTGTACTCCCAAGATAACCTATAAAAAATGGCCTTTGAAAAAATAATTAGAAAATAAATAGATAGAAATTCCCATAATGAAGTATGTAATTACATAGCAAAGTCATTAAAAGGGGCAGCCCAGTGAGATTATACATCACACTATGAAGTCTTCATTCACTGAAAGATAGCAGTTAGAGAAAGAGAAAGCAGTTAGGGAAAGAGATATTGTCTTGACAATACCTTGCTGACTAGTTGCCCATAATTCTATCTTTTCCTTTGTTGTAAACTTTTAAGTACTTACCTCTCCATTTGTACACTCTTTCTACATGAGTACACACAGTACAAATCTGACAAAAATGACAGATAGGAGTCTACACAGTCACTCACTATCGTTCTCCCTATATAGAGGGAGAACGATAAAGTAAAGTAAAGGGAGAACGTATGTGACTGCCATACTCCCTACGATCACTGGCAACTCCCTATACCTTAGTAAAGGAAGCCGATCACAAAACTGCCATGGTGGAATGTTTGTCAGCATTAGAAACAATTGTTTTAGCCGTACAAACTTTGCCGATACTGACGGTATTGGCCCTTTATTGGGAATGTGTGCACCCAGGTTTACTCAGCTTTAGAGATCAACAAACACACAGAATCAGACATAGCTTCGATTCGGAACTTCGAATGGGGAAATGTAAGTTCTGCACTGAAACTAAGAAGTTTCTACATCAAAATCAGCATTCAACGGGCAATATCCCAGATTTTCTGCATCAAATTTCCGTCAGTAGTTTAAATTTAAAATGCAGGACCCGAAGTTCCGATCCGAACCTGGATTTTGGTTCCCAGTTAAAAATGCTTCTAGTTGAAACTACTGTCAGCATTTCTGCACACCTCTACTCCACTTCCTCTGCCTAATTTCAAAATTCAACACTTATTTATTGTTAAGGCCTCTCCAAATCTTGCTGTAAAAAAACAACATGTAAACTAAAAGGTTTTCGTCTGAGCACACAATTTTCCCTTAATGATACCCTAGATACTAAAGATTAAAACCATTAAACATAATGTTTTACATCAGTTCCAACACACAAAACAAGCAGAACAAAATTGCAGACACTTTTTTTTTTTACTCTTACTTGATACAAGACTGCTTAAGGTTCATACATACGTGCGATTGCAGGGGCCGGCCAACAACATGCAATGTGTATGAGCACCCATTTCGCTCAACAGTTGTGTAGAGGTGATTTGTCTGGCGAAATGAGCGTTTGGTCGAACCTCATTGATGATCCGCCTGGCAAATCGGTCATTAAGGCTTGACCAAACGTCCGTTTCAGCCAACAAACCACCCATACACGGCACGATTGTCGGTCAATATAGGCCCTCATACACATTGTGCATCGCCCCACATGATTGCAATTGTGTATAAAACTTTAATGTCCTTCATCCAGGGTGAACCAAAAAGTTCAATTTACATTGTAAATCTCATAGATAACAAGTACAAACTTTCAATTAAAAGGCAAGTCTAACCCCCCAGCCCAACTTCCCTTTAGCTGCACCCCCACACCAACATGTAAGACCGCTATACTAGACAATATTCAAAAAAGGTAGTCATTCCCAACCTGGTAACTTAACATCAGTAGTAGGGAAGGTGATGGAAACTTTGTTACGGGATCATATCCTTGTCTCCAGTCTCCAGTACTGATCTTATTAGTAGTAGTCAGCATGGATTTATGAGAAATAGATTGTGCCAGACAAATTTACTTGGCGTAAGAATTTAGATTCTGGCATAGCAGTAGATGTGGTATACTTGGATTTTGCTAAAGCAAGGCGACTTATGTATTAACTTAGGACTGATGGCCTGGAAAAAAACATTTCTACATGGATAGAGAATTGGTTATTGGATCGTAAACAAAGAGTGGTGGTCAATGGGGCTACATCCATGTGGGCTAAGTGGAGTGCCTCAGGGTTCCATACTGGGGCCACTTCTTTTTAATCTGTTTATAAATGACTTAGAAGGGGGCATTGAGAGCAAGGTCTCTGTGTTTGCTGATGGTACTAAACTATGCAGAGCTTTGGAAACCTCAAATGATGTGCAATTGTTGCAAACTGACCTAGATTATCAAAATGGGCAGCAGTATGGCAGATAAGATTAAATGTTGATAAATGTAAGGTGATGCATTTAGGGTTTAACAATCCTTTTGCCTCCTACACCGTAAATAACTCTGTGTTAAGTGAATCTCGACTGGAATAAGATTTGAGGGTTTTAGTAGATAACAGTCTTAGCTGTAGCAAACAATGCCAGGCAGCAACGGCTAGAGCTAGCATGATATTGTCTTGTATAAAGAGGGGAATAGATTCAAAAGAAAAAAACATTATACTCCCTCTTTACAAGGAACTGGTAAGACCTAATTTGGAATATGCTATGCAGTTTTGGAATCCCATATACAAAAGGGACATCTTTTGGAAATGGAAGCAACTCAAAAAAGGGCAACTAAAATAATAAAGGGAATGGAGAGGCTTGTCTATGCAGGCAGATTAGACAAGTTAGGGTTGTTTACATTAGAGAAGCAAAATTTGCGTGGGGATTATGATCACTTTATGCAAATATATTAATGGGCCATACAATGAACTCTCTGGTGCCTTGCTCACTAATCGGACATATCAGAGGCCACGTGGACATCCTTTAAGATTGGGAGAAAAGAAGTTTCATCTTCAGGTTAGGAAAGGTTTCTTCACAGTGAGAACGGTGAAACTGTGGAACTGTCTTCCAGCAGATGTGGTAATGGCAATTTCATTGAATAGCTTTAAAAGTGGGCTAGATAACTTTCTAAAACTAAAAAATATTGAGAATTACTGGTATAAATGCATATAATGTTGATCCAGGGATACTTTCCAATAGCCATTTGGAGTCAGGAAGGAATTCCCCCCCCTTTTTAGCTGGGTTTTTTTTGCCTTCCTCTGAATCAACTGTTAGTTAGGGTTAAAAAGGAGGGTGAAAAGGTTGGACTTGATGGACACATGTTACTATGTATACTTACTATTTCCTATAATGCTTCAGAAGTCTGTATTACTCCATATCTTCACCGACATTTGCTTCTAAGGTTGGCATCTCCTGTTCAAGTTGTATGTGATCTTTTTACAAGCTCGTGCTTGTGCAAAATAGACTTCTTGGGGAGCAGGAGGAAGACAACAGAGCATTTTTATAAAGGAGCATTGTTTTCACCATTTCGTTAATACCAGACAATTGCAAAAAAGCTGTATTTTTTTTAACCAGTTCTCTCCATGGAGATTTACGCCTCAGTGATATGCATCTAATTTCTATATATTACCATATCTTCCACCAATATGACAGCAGGGCTGTAACTGAGAATTAGACAACATTTAAAACACGGGTCTATTCTTTACACGTGGAAAGAAAACCCTCTGTCATTTAGTAAAAAGTGTATAAATTGATTGTAATTTAGTAAGTGATCAAAAATAACCCCCGGACCCTTGTTTGTATTTGGAAACCCACCATATTGTACTGACACCTTCCAGTCACCTAAAAACACTTTTTACTGCTTTATGAATCCAAGTGGTTATTGCCAGGATATTTTTTCTGCACTGATTATTCTGGCGAAAATGGTGTCAAAAACAAAAAAAAAAATTTATAAATATGCCGCAACTTGAGAGGCATTGCTGGATATGGTAAGTAATGTGGTCTTTACCCGCAACTTAAGGTAAAGTTTAAATTTCTACTCTACATCTCCATTCTGGGTTAAAGTACAGGGCCATGGAATTGACAGGACTCAATGCTCTAGGGATTTTCATAATTTTTAACTTTTTTCTGGGTAGGAACGACAAAATATGATTGTACTCTGAGTGAGAGAATTATGAAATATCTAGTGTTATTTAAGAAAAAAGCTGAAATAAATGTAAAGCTATCTAACACTGTTATTTGTCTTCTTAGTATAACTGTTGATTGTAATTGAACTATGTTAATTTTTCAAATAGTATCGTGTGCTCCGGTTGCAGCCGCCCCAGACCCGTCGCTAGATGTCCAAAAACGCTAAATCACATAAGAAGAAGGAGGCGTTTGGACGCTCAACCGAAATCAAAAAAAATATTGGACACTCAGTGGTAAGATTTAAAATGTAACTTTTATTTTTCACATCAGAAGATAAAAAGCCTGATGCGTTTCATACCCTGCTGGGTATATCATAGGCAAGGTATGACTGTTAGGGTTAGCATGTTTTATACCCAGAGTGCAATTCTGTATACTGCCCATTTAAAGAGACACAACCAATAATGTTAAAGGGATAAAACATAAAACCGTAAATAAAACCAGAAATTCATGATGCTACAAAACAATTTGATATCTATTAACCATTTAGAATTGCTTTCAAATAATCTAGTTACAAACATATTAAAAAATCATTATGCTTGGTCATGTTAATATAATTATATAAATTCATCATCATCACCTAATAAATGAATCATTATCAGTATCTAAAAGAAACATGAAACATCCAATTATTCTAATTCAGAGATCAGTAAAACAAGAGACATCAAACATCAAATTTAGACCCCAGGGAACCATTATGCCCCCTTCGCCGCCCCCTTTTTCTGAAGGTAAAACAATTCATCGAACATGAAAAAAATTGTGGTGAAGGAAATACCCAATGGAGTCAACACTTTTGTAGCTAGCATATACATACTGTGAGTATATAGATGATGTTTTATAGCGAATATCCCCAAATAGTGGGGAATGGACGAATAAAGAGGAATCACAACAATAGAAGCCAAGGCACACCCCTCTACAATCTTACATTCTGCCAGGGTTCGTAGATAGATGTTCATACGTCTCTAGGTCACCCAATTGTTTTAAAACCTCAAGCTTATAACCAGAGGCATCCAAGACAATGATGCAACCACCTTTGTCTGCATTACGGATTACAATGTTGCTATCTTGTTTAAGTTCAACCAGTGTCTCTTATTTTTGCTTAAGTTATTACGACATGATTTTGATTTCTAAACATTTTTCTTCTTTAAAAGATATCAAACCCTTTTTCATTTCCATTTAAAAAATGATTCACAAACATAGATCTGCTGTTTATGGGATAAAACTACGAACATTTCCTTAAAATTACTTAAATCACAAAAATAAATACCAACTTTCTTGGTACAAGTGTATGTCTCCGTATCTAATTCGGCAAGAATCTCAAGCACCTGCTCATCCCTCCTGGAGTCTAAACAAACACCCTGATCTGTGTGGCTCACTAGTGATTCAGCCACAGTTTCACTCTGTATACAAGTCATAGTATCAACATCATTACCCTGAAAATGTTTCTGTAATACCAATTTACGTTAATTTACATCCACCAATGTTTTAAATACATTAAAATTTTGACTCAGACCCCTTTATAGTAGTAGAGTTCGGGCTCCTGTTAAACCTTTATTAAACAGATTTATCACATTGTTATACTGTGTCTGTTTCTTGGCCTGTATACCTGAGGTTTCTCACGTACACTGTGATGTTTCAAGATCCCTCCTTCCTCTCCCCCACCTTTCCATTTAAATTTTTTGAGACCCTATTGTCTTTTACAGAAAGGTGTAGATCCTGGGTTCTAGGTATCAGAACACACACAAGTAGTTGGATGGGATCACCATGGAAGGAAAGACGAGTTTCAAGGGCAGATGCAGAAGGAGATGAAGATTTCGAACAGGTTTATGATGAAACTGTAAAAGACAATAGGGCCTCAAAAAAGTTAAATGGAAAGGTTGGGGGATGGGAAGGAGGAGGAGGGACCTTGAAGCATCACAGTGTACGGAAGAAACCTCAGGTAAACAGGCTGGGAAACAGACAGTCAGGAATAACTAACAATTGGATAAATCTCTCAAGAGTCAAAATTTCAATGTATTTAAAACATTTGTGGATGTAAACAGATTCACTTGTAAATTGGTGCTAAAGAAACATTTTCAGAGTAATGATGTTGATACTATGACTTGTATACCGAGTAACACTGTGGCTGAATCAGTAGTGAGCCACACAGATCAGGGTGTTTGTTTAGACTCTAGGAGGGATCAGATGTCTTGAATGCCTCTGATTATAAGCTACCTATGAACCTGACTTGGATTTACAGAGTAATCCTGGAGAAGGTGGTGGGGGAATGTTTTGATACAGGTTTTACCATCTCATATGAGGATTTTTTTTTTATCCCTGACAACCCTATCATTCCTGTCTTTCACCACCTTCCCAAGATCCATAACAGTGAAAATCCCCTTTTTGGCGACCTACAGTGGCTGACACTTAATGAAAATCTTTAAGAAGTCATTGGCACGTTTCTCCAACCCTTAGTTTTAAGATTGGGGTCCTATTTAAGGGACACTAAACACACTCTTAAAGCACTGGCAGATTGTAGAAGGGTGTGCCTTGGCTTCTATTGATGTGGTTTCCCTTTATTTGTCCATACTCTACTATTGGGGAATGGTCAATATAAAATATTATCTTGATACTCAATGAATTGTTCTACTTTCAGAAAAAGAGCGGCGATGGGGGTGAAATTTGCCCCCACATATGTCTGTCTGTACCTTTGTTGGTAGGAGGAGGCGCGCCGTAAGGGTCAAGAACCACTGATGAGTTATGTGAAGTATATTTCTTTTTAGAAGAGATATATAGACAGTCTAATTTGAGGATGAAACACATGGATCTTTTTAAAGAATTTGTGACAGTGATGAACAATAATTATTTTGGTTTAGAATTTACCTATAACTTTGGTGGGAGTAAATCAGAATATTTAGATGAATTGATTGAGATAGATAAGAATAACATATCCATTAGTGTCTTTAGAAAAACTTGTGCAGGTAACAACCTTTTAAGAGCAGATTCTTGCCATACCCAGCATGTGTTCATGGGAATGCCATATAGGCAGTTTGTCCGTCTTCTGAGAAACTGCTCTTCAGACAATGAATTTGTCTCGCAGGCATGTAATTTGCAAGACAGATTTATGTCATGTGGCTATAAATATTCAGTTATTACCACCCTTTTTGAGAGCTTTTAGACTCTCAAGAAGCAGTCTGCTAAAAGATAGACATTGCAATAAACTATTCCATGAGCATGAGAAATCAGTTACTTTTTCCACTGAATTATTCAAGAAATGCATTCCTATTTTACATGATGATGGGAGCATATCACAAATTTTATAGGACAAAGGATATAAATGTGTACTGAAAGGTCAAGTTAAGGTCATGTGCTCAGGTGAGTAAAGTACTTATAGCAGGAGAGTTAGTCCTAATGAAGCTAGCCACAGTGCAGCAAGGACTTTCAGCTCATAAAAGGCAAGTACTGGTAGAGTAGGACCCAGCTGAAAAAACAAACTTTGAAGTGGTGACTGGGCTTAAAATAGTTTGGCCAAGTTTTTGAACTAATTGCGTTTATTTATCCAGAGAGAATGGCGGGCTTTTTAAAGCAGCATCATAGAGGGAATAAACATGTTGACAAATTGAATTGGCTTCTATTTTGAACCTTCTCTGTCTAAACACTTATTTCTTTGTGAGTAAAGATTACACTAGAGAAAATCATGGCTTACGGTGGGTTTAAGGGCACGTATAGTTGTGGGGGGGCTAGGTACATCTGCCACTATATTAAGATCGTCCCTCTTAAATGACATCAGTTACTACTAAGACATATGCTATTTCGGAATATAAAAATTGCAACAAAAAATTTATTTTATATTTACTTACCTATTTATATATTAAAAATAGGAACCCAAACAACCCATTTGCTAGACATTATGAGAGGTGTAAGGGTAAACCTAGTATACAGGGAATTAGAATAATTTTTTGCCCATAAGAAAGGGTAACACTTTATCCCTTTTATTAAAGCGGGAGGTCTTTTGGATCTTTGAATTGGCAACGAGGGTTCCTAGTGGTCTGAATTCAATGTTTGATGTCTCTTGCTTTACTGATTTCTGAATTAGAATAATCGGATGTTTTCATGTTTCTTTTATATTCCGATGATGATTCAATTGTTAGGTGATGATGGTGAATTTAGAATTGCTCTATTTAATGATGAATTAATTTAGTGAATTTTCTGGACGAAGCATAATGATTTGTATTAATATGTTTGTAACTAGATTATTTGGAAGTAATATTAAATGGTTAATAGATATCAAATTGTTGTTTAACATCATGAATTTCTGATATTTAAGGTTTTATAATGTATGCATTTGTTTTATCAATTTAACATTATTGGATGTGTCTCTTTAAATAGGCAGTATACAGAATTGCACTCTGAGTTTAAAACATGCTAACCCTAACAGTCATACCTTGCCTATGATTAAGTCCCCAGCAGGGCAGTCGTCATTATAGTCGTTTGGGAACTACGAAAAATGTTCTTTAAGGTGGCCATACACATATGATTTCCACAGCATGTGTGCAGACAGATCCCATTGGTATCTGTCAGCACACATGCTGTCGGGACTGCATACACGCGGTATAGGCATTGGTTAGCCGCACGGCCATACACAGTACGATTGGATCGGCTCCCTTTGCATAAAGAAAAGGGAGCTGATACCAACTGCTGGAAATTTTCCATTGTTCCCCGACCAACCCTAATGCTGGCTGCGGTCGTTCGTTGGCACTACGATTGGTCAGGAAGAGCCCCTACACACCTGTCACTCCCCAACACCCATTATTGTTAAAGTGTATGGACACCTGTAGCATTACTTCAGGAACAGGATTGCGAGAGCTGTGTAACACATTTAGGTACAATCCAATATAACCTTTACCCAGAAATCTCAGCCAGATTTACTGAGAGAAGTACATGGGAAAAGGTGATTTAATCCCTCACTTTTATCAATTATCAATTTGTCAAAAGTACATCAAATAATATAAATAAACTCAGGAGAGGCACTCTTATCACTCAATATTAAACCCACATCTGAGTTAGGCAATAAAAAAACAAAAATATGGGTCGGTAGTGGAAGGATCACAGGAAAAGGTGTTTTTAGATATTAGATAGATTCAACAATCAAATGCCAAATCTATGTAACATCTAATAAGTGTATGTCCATCATTATAAGTTTAGGAATAGAGTTTTGCATATATCATATGCTGGCATCCTGGCAAACTATATAGTTAGAAATATCTTGGAGGTTCTGTAAAACATGTCAAAGTCTGGAACTCATTATCAGTTTTTTTCATCCAATAATGTTTCCTAGTACCAGCAGTTATCTGTCCATCAAGAAAGCCAGCAAGAAATGACATCTTTGTTCTCTAGTCTGTTTGTGCAGATACAAGGGAAATTACCTTATCTATACATTTCTCTGCGATAAGCCTGTTTTAAAGACATGTTGCTCTAGTCTTAAAAGACAAATATGTAAAATGATTTGATACAGTACAAACACATTGGAAATATTTTAAATATATTTATTTTGGGAATTTATTATTATGGGAATAAGAATAGAACATTTTTGTTGCATACAATACAAAAGAAGCAAACATACAGCTGCTGAAAAGGAGATGCACCTTAAATCCATTTCTCATAGTAAATGGATATTACATTGTCCTCTATCAAAATGTGCTTCCAGGTATATCTTTGCTTTTATATATATATAGCTAATATTTTTGTTGGACATGTTTGATACATTGCTGTGATCCATGGATAATAAAAAAAACCTAATGGAATTTGTAACAGGAAGAGAGAACCTGACTATTCTATTTTTAAAGGCAATATTTCATTTTTTTTTAAGTAAAAAAAAAAAAGTAGGACACAGGGGGATTATATTACTGGATGCCCAGACACATGAGATATAATTCAATCCCATAAAGTATAACACGTCCTGTTTACTAATGGAAATCCTCTAAACCGAGGCAGTGTTCAGGTGGAGATTTGGGTGGGAGGGATTTATGGAAAAAATATTTCTAAACATATATTAAAGAGCATATTAAGAATTTCTTTATGCTTTTGAAATTTTCTTTAATATTTTGAATATGAAATCTGCTCTGTATTTGACTAAGTTCTGGTTTATGCTACTTACATAAGAAACCATATCTGTTCTAATATATATTCTATATTGTTATTTAATTGGGCTATATTTTATAATAAAACGCAAGAGCCAATTCCACTTTTGGAAAACTTCCCAGTACGGAAGATGACCTTGGACATATCTCTGGGAATTGCATTTTTTTCATTTCCAAGAGGCCTTGACATACAGTACTGATTTAATTTGCTCCTTTGAGGGTTGCAGTTTGTATAGTTTGGGTTTCCCTTCAGTTTACCTCAATAGAGAAATGATTCTCTGTAGTAATGATTATTATATTACTGTATTATATTTAGTTATTCATTTGTTTATTGCCAGCATATAAATATTTAACGGTTATTTCCTTAAAGTAAATGGAACTTAACAAGGGGGAATTCTAATTGGTCCTCATTTTGTTTTAGTGGGTTTAATCTAGCCATATGTGGGTCAGTTTTACATTTTAATTGACTTGTTGACTTGCATGGAAATAACTTTTTAAATATTTGATTATTCTGAACTTTTATCTAGCGAGTGTGCTGGATTGTTTAGACATGATCATCATAGTGCCACACATGGAGATGTCACAGTAGTTATGGGTGAAAATATTTCTACTGTTTTATCTCCATGTATACTGTGAATGCTATACGAAGAATGTTTTTTTTTTTTGATCCTATGTTTGGGCTTTAAAGCTTATGCAGTCTTTAGTGTTACCCGATACTGAGGCGTAGCTACCAGGGGTGCAGAGGATGCGACCGCACCAGGGCCCTTGGCCCAGAAGCGGGCCCCATTTGGTGCTAAGGTTCCAAAACTACCAGTCTGTGTACTAACTGTTTTACCAGTGGTCTGTATACAAAGCATTTTTACCATTGTCTGTGTGCCAAGCATTTAACCAGTGCCTGGTTGTGTGCAATTCCAGTTTCCCAACCAGTTTATTAGTGTCACCATGCCAAGAATTTAAGCAGTCTTTGTGCCAACTATTTTACCAGTGGTCATATACAAAGCATTTTACTAGCATCAGTTGGTTTGAGGATATAAGTTTAGAAATACTGTTTGAATCTGATTGAATAGTTTTGCCAGGTGTATGGGTAAAGTATGTTTGTCTTTTTTAAAATGAGTGCCTTTAAAAAAATGGTAATGATGAATTTGGATATTTTTTATAGAAATGATTATTTGGTTTGCGGTACCGGTTTGTGTTTGCGGCGATGTTGAGGGGCCCATGCCCAAAGTTTTTATCAGGGACCATAAGTCTGTAGCTATGCCACTGACCCAATATTATCATTTCAAACAAATTACCTTTGCAGACGTGCATTGGATTAAACGCATATGGCTTCTCCAATGTATCAGAGGCTCCACTGCTACCTCCAAATTACTTAAGTCCAAATTTCAAGCAAGTAATTGCTCAATGGAGCTTTAATTAAGCCTTGGCTATCCATTGTTTCTTGAGATTTACCAAATATAAGGATTTATGCTTGCTGATTTGATTAAACAGGTATTGGTAAAATAATTCTCAGCAGATACTGATGATATGATTGGCAGAAATATTCCTAGATGGTTTTTTAATTTTTTATTAATTCTACATTAAATATTGTTCTTTTTAAATGATTTTAAATAAAGTGTGATTTAAAATCCTAAAGTAATAGGAAGATTTGGGAACAGTGATTATGATTTATTGTCATTTAATGTAAGTTACAGAAAATAAAATTGCACTAGGATAATAAGGACATTTAACTTTAAAGGGCATCCCCACCCCCAAACATTAATAATCATATAAACTAGTGCAACTAACCCTCCCCCAACCCTAAATGCTAGCTTTATAACTTTAAATGTACTTATCCATCTTTGTTACCTCTGTCACAGCCTCTTTTGCTACTTCCATGCATGGAAGAGCAGAAGGGTCCGGGAACGGCAGCTGCATCTGTCATTTTCACAGTGTGGTAAATTTTAGTTGGGGGGTGAACATGCCCTTTAAGTAATTAAATTGTATGTATGTTGCTCATAGCTCAACACTGGCAATTATCACCTTTTTAGAATCCCTCCTTTGGAAATCCTGTGCTTAGCCCTGAAACCGTGTCATGTCTTGTCAGATCATGGTTTGTGATTGAAATTCTAATCATAATTTTTATTACAAAATGATACGGACAGGTAGATTTTTAGAAAATTGCAGTAATGTCGGGGGGTAAGACTAGGCACCTTGTTCCCTACCCAGATTCACTTTTGTCTAGAGATGTCCTCTGGATTTGAAAAGGCTGATGTAATACCAATATTTAAATAGAATACATTTGCTTTTATAAATTGCTAAAATACACAATACAACTGTATACACCTTGAACTGTATGTATTAAAAAAAAAAACTTGTCAAATAATAAATAGGATAATATCCCTTATTGTAAATTTTAAGGTTATCTGTGCTAGGTATTCAATCATGACTTGGGATATGTTAGATTGTAATTTCAGGCTCTTTTAGACACAAGAGCAATAGAGTTGAAGCTCATACCTTCGCTCCTCCGACCCGGCACACCCAGCAGAGTCCGTCCTTGGATGGAAACCGGTAGTTCCAAAAAGCAGCCATCAACTAAACACAAATCCAGATGTCACCGGGTTAAAACTTCATTTTATTTATGTATATAAAAAATAGATACACAGAGGGCTGACAGAAAAATGCCCTGACGCATTTCGTGACGTCACCACGTCACTTCACCTGAGGGATTATTTTCACCTAACATGTACAGCCTTTATAAAGGGAGGCATCTTTTAGACACAAGCAGCCCAATGCACCGGGAGCTATCAGCATATAACATAGATTGTGACAGCTGCAGGGTTAACTCACGTGGTACCTACACAGCTGCTACAAAGTTGCCGTTTAAGTCACACTAACCTAGAGTGGTGCACCTCTTGATGCATTGGCCATTAAGTGATTGTGAGGCAACTATTATGGGAAGGTAAATGGCAGGCTTAAGCAAAGAGAAATATAAAATAGTTGACTTGAGCTGTCCTTTCTCTCACTAAATAAAATACACTGAGCATGTCTGGATCATAAAACATGAGAGAGGGCAGACACCATGAAACTAAAGACACTAAAGGAGACACATTTTAATGCCGTAATTCAGTATTACTTACTATGTTTTCTGCGTATTATTCTGTATAGAAGTCCTTGAGAAAGATTAGCCATGCATCTTTTAAATCAACAATTTCTGTATTATAAGTCAGAAAAAATATTTTGCTAAAAGATTGATTTTTCTTAAAATGCCAGATGTTGTTGGGCTTTGTAGTTTGGCATCAGCTAGAAGGTTGGAACTCAAACTATTAATCTTATTTAGGTCTTATCTTATCCATTGCTATATTCTTTCTAAAGCAAAACATTCTTATTTTCCCAGGTTCTAGTTGCAGCTTCAATGGCTCCTCTTTACCAGTATGAAAAATTATTTCAGGATGTATTATGAAAATTATATCAAATTGGCAAAAAATGTAAAGTAAAGGTGAAATTGTAGTTTCTAAACATCTGGAATGACACCGTTCGACTAAGCTAGTCCAACCTTTTTAGCCTACCCCTAAATTCTATCATACCTAAAAATTGATACAGAGGAAGGCAAAAGGAGGGGAAATCTTTTCTGACTCCAAATGGCAAGTGGAAAAGGTCTCTGGATTAACCAGAGAATGTATTAATACCAATAATTTTAAATATTTTAGAAACTTTTCCCGACCTCTCTTAAAGGTAATCAATGAACTTGCCATTAACAATCTGTTGGTTGGTTCCATAGTTTGGTCTAGTTTTATACGGAGACGTGTATCCATTGGTAGAGCTATTAGGCTAAATGAAGATGTTGATAAGTGAAGTAATGCAGAGTTCTGTGAAATCCAGTGGTTGAATGGAGTAATTTTAATGTATGTATCTTTAAAGGGCATGTCCACCCTAAATGACAACTTTTAATATATGGCAACTCTCCCGGTCCCTCTCTGCTGTTTCCAGGTTAGCAGAGATACAGAGAAGATAGCTGCAGGAGCAAAGGGCTGTAAGTATGTTTCGGAAGATTTTTTTTTTATCACACTCGGTGCTGGGGGTAGGAAAGCAAGAATTGTTATATACCAGAAGGATATTATGCTTAGTGAAGGGCAGCAATAGAGGGATCTGGAGGGTGTGAGGGAGGGAGAGGAGGGCTTCCCTGTGCTTGTCACTGGCCTCTCAGAGGATAAAGAGGAGGTGGAAACCTTTGACACAGGAAGACAGCTCCTACTAATCAGTTTCCTGGACTTTGGACAAGCAGTGCAAGGGAACCATAAGGAACAGAGATGTAAGGTAAGGATTGGGGCCAGCACTGGGGCAAATTTTAGTTTTGGGGTGGCCATGCCCTTTAAAATAAATGTTCAGAAAGATTAAATTATTGGTAATATGAGGGTAATTTAGAAAGCACTGAACCTGAAGAAGTTAAAAAATAATAATATAAATAAAGACTATTAAATTACGCAATATCTAAAAACACCTAAACATATTGTAACTGACCTCAGTCAGGTTTATTCAGTGTATTAGCTCACACAATAAAATAACAAAACCTTGGGCATACTGGCCTAAAGGTGGCCATACACATTCGATTTCCATCGCAATGTGCCGACAGATCTCATTGGTATCTGTCGGCATATTATAAAGGGAACCGGACATTTGGAACTGATCTATCGCCGATACACGGTATGGGGATCGGTAAGCCATGCGCAAGGGAGCCGATGCCGACAGATATAAATTTTCCATCTTCCCTGACCGACCGTAATGTTAGACCATGGACGTTCATCTCCATCACAGTTGATTTACCTAATATCGCTAATGTGTATGGCAATCTTTATTAATTCAAAATCAGTGTCCCTGACTGTTGAAACACTCCTCAGTAAATCACAGTCCAGTTCTCACACACAGCCCTGTGTCTTTCACTGGAAAATTAGCTGGTCGCACCCAGTCTCCTACTGGTGTTTACAACTGTGACTTTCAGAGGCTCTGTTTTGCTGGTTTGCCTACTTGCAGACCTACAGGCTCCTAGCCTGTTTTAACTCACTGGGGTATAAACATTTGAACCTGAGAGGCTCTGGTCTGCCTGCTTGCAGACCCACAGGCTATGTACCTGATCAGACTCTCCCCTCAAATATACTACACCTGCCCTTTTAAAGGGTAACTGGTCCAAAAATGACTTTAGGCAAATTGATAGGAATTACTTTCCTGAGGATTTTTGCAATTTACTCTCATTATTTATTTTACATAAATGTAAAATTTGTTAGGCAGGAAATGAGGATATTGCTAGATGGGTTGGACTGGATGGACGTATGTCTTTATTCAACCACAAATACTATACTATACTATACATAGTTTTGAAGATATTTCCATTTATATGTGTGAGGAGCATCACCAGATCCACTTTCTGCTTCCTGAACCATGTGACAGTCCCTCTTCCATGTGTCTCCTCCTTCTTGTGGGCCCCCATGGCCCCTCCCCTTGCAGGTCCCCTTGACCAATTCCCTTGCAGCCCCTCATGGCTCCTCCTACTTGTGGACCCCATGGCCCCTCCCCTTGCAGGCCCAGTCTGGTCCCTTTATTTGCAGCCCCCTTGGCCCTTTCCCTTGCAGCCCCCTGTGGCACCTCCCACTCATGGGTCCTGTGGCCCTTTCCATTGCAGTCCCATCCTGGTCCTTTCCCTTGCAGCCCCCTGTGGCCCCTCCCACTCACAGTTGCTGTGGCCATATCTCTTTGCAGACCCATGCTGGCTCCCTTCCCTTGAAGCCTCCTGTGGCCCCTCCCACTCATGGGCCCCAAGGCCCCTCCCCCTCGTGGGCTCTCCATTGCCCCTCCCCCACTTGCACCATAGACCAATACCCCCCACAGAAGACTGTGTAAAAACAGCCTTTTCAGCAGAGAAAAAAATAAGCAGTTTTAAACTTTGATTCTTTCTCTGCTGAAAAGGCTGTTTTTACAGTCTTCTGTGTGGGGGGTATTGGTCTAAGGTGCAAGTGGAGAAGGGGCCACGGTACCCACACCCACAAGTGGACAGGACCACTGGGCCCAAGAGTGGGAGGGGCCACAGAGCCTGTGAGTGGGAGGGGCCACAGGGGTCTGCAAGGGACAGGGCCAGGTTGGGTCTGCAAGGGGAGGGGCCACAGTGCCCATGAGTGGGAAGGGCCAACAAGTGGGAGGCATTAAAAAAAAGTAGTGCTGTTGGCTGTGCTGTTCTCCCCACCCTCCCTCCTACTCTTCAGTCATGCACTGAGCATGTGCAAACCGCAGATTAGAGGAGTAACTAGTATTTCTGACTGCAGATTCACAACCTCCCACCCCCTAACTTTCTGATCAGTGATGTCTTCATATCTTGGGCTGTGCACCACGTAGAGAGGTGGTGGATGGCTCGTTTTAAAGGTAGGCACCTGGCCTTTCATTTAAAATCAACTTCTTTGGAGACCACAGTTCCCCTTTAATTAGTGAGCTCCAGCCACAGAGAATTAATTGAGCTAAACTCTGGACTGAATCAGCACTGAAACCATTTAACATTAGTGGTTTGGGCTACAGTAAAGGAAACTATGTCACAATTTAAACCATGTTATGGCTTTCTTACATTTACACCTTTACAATAGATACAGAAGATATGCAATGCTTTGTACATTTGCTATTGCCAAAAATGTAATTCAGCATTAATAACAATTGGATATTCCTGTTCTAAAAATGCTAATCAGTAATTGTTCTCATTTTGGGAGTGCTTAAAATATCGTTGTGTGGGTGGGGCAATAAGTGGAGTTTGGGTGGGCACGATGGACTAAAATTATACGTACAATCAAATTTTTGTGAAATTCAAACAAATTTCAGTAAAAATATCCACCAATATTTTGATACGATTGACTAAAATATTGTGCTGGCTATTTGAAATACTGCCCTGTGTCCATGCTCAGGGATAGGGTTTATTGTAAATGTAACATGTAACCCTATGCAACAGAAAAGTTAATCAGAGCCTAATATCACAGATACGACATACCCTGATCCCATTCAAAATCTGTTCAAAACATTTCTAGGCAGAGTTGCACATCCCCCTATAAAACCTTATAAATCAATTTACTTTCCAGTACCTGTTGTTGGAAACTGGTGTCCTCAATTGGCTTCCTGATTTTAAAGAGAGAGACTTTACACTGGGTACACAGACCGATATACAGACCGAGCTGATCATGCAGTCCATTGAAGAGTGCACTATTGGCCAAAAAACACACCAGCTGATTGGCTCAAAATATCAGACCATGTATACAAAGTCTTAAATGAGAATTACACAAATAAAATACATTTTGCAGAAGACAAGGTAGCACTCCATCAATCTGAATTGTTGACTAAAATGTTCCAAATGTTAAATTTTTTTGAATTGCACAAAGCTTGGGAAATGTAGCAGGGCCCACATATCTCCAATCACTGGATAACAATAGGGACTGATTGATGTGCAGTCTAAATTATCCTGCTAGCAACCCATTACAAACAGATATGTAGCTTTTGAAAAGTTTAGGGCAGCAATCCAGTGTGCTGATTTGCTGCCATATCTTCTCCAAACGAACATTTTTAGTTTGTTCTTTTTAACTCCAAGTTAATAACACTCTGGGACCTGATAAAGGCCAAAGGTGTGATATTACAGAAACTCATCTGAAGGCAACAAGGTGGCTCAACATTTTGCACTGGTGTCTTGCAAGACTTAGTCCTGGACTTAAATTAATGCATCAATTAGGGCCTGTAATATGGATAATTGTATATATATCCCATTTACAATCCATAGGTTTGTGTAGAGACACTTACTTAGACATATTGGTGATCCCAGTGCATTGCCCCAGATTCTTCTCTAAAACTGTTCCAGCATCAAGTTCTGTCTGGTCCATAATATCAAAAAATGTTTACAAGGTATAGAGGCAGAAAGAATCTGCTCACCCTATTTGTTGGTGGTCCTTGGCTACATCTGTAAATCACTGTCAAATATGTTTGGTGCTATACAAGAAAAATAAATGCAATATAATTTATTTTGTTTTCCTGGGACTTCAAACCAATCAAACATAAGCTTGTTTACATTTCATAATTTGAACTTATCAGAGATAAGCAGTATTTGGCACTTTTGCAAAAGCTTAACAACAATTCCTGCCAAGGGGGAATTGGGATGCTGGGATTTGTCATTCTGCATCAGTTGGAGTGCTAAAGGCTGGCTAATTTTGTTCTAAATGATTGGCAGCTTACCTATTTTCTTTAGTCACCAAGGTGTGAGACAAATGACTTTGCCCCAGTTTAGTGCAGAGAGCTCCCATTTGAATCATTAAATGGGCCAAATAATTATACTCACGCTGCTTGCTTTTATTGGAACACTTTATTGAACGTTTTATTGCATCCTGGAAATGTAACAACAGGAAAGAGAATGGAATCCGGCAAGCAATAACAGGGTGAGAACCAGACTGGAACTTGCTTTCTTCAAAAAACGTTGGCAGCGCTGCCAGTTCTGTATATTTTTACAGGATCAAATCAATTGACACTAATGGCTTCAAATCATTTACTTAGCAAATCAAAGTCCACTTCTCTAAAAGGCTAGAAATTTTGTTTATAAAACGGATTTTTTTTTTACGAACAATGGGGGATGTTTCCTTTCCCCTTTTTATACAAATAGAAATGTTAATCCTGTATTTCCAAAATATAACACAATGTGTCATCAAACAACCTTAAAATGAACATGTTTACCTTTTCTGTATCACTGACTGTTAAAGTAACAGGTTTACTTACTGAGCTTGTATTCCAACAGTGATGTAAATGTGAACTGGCGATGATTGAATTCTTAGCTTTTTATTATATAATTCTACATTATAGCAGTGCCTTTTGTTATACATTCCCCACCCTCCATCCCCTTTAATTCCATTGGTGAATATTATTTTTGGGCCCTTTGGTATGCAACCATCTAATGATAAATATATATGTATTGAATATATTACATAGAACATTGTATTGAATTATTCAAATAAGCCTGAGGGTATACTGCTATTCCATTCGTGCAATGCTAAATATGTGAACAGGCTTGTTAAAACAAAAAGGTTAGTTGCTTTGTTACACAGGTCCATGTTTTTGGTTCAGACAGACTGTGTTTTCCAAGGGCTTCTGGATTCTCTCAGAGATCTATCGTAGGGCAGACCAGCAAAGAATGAATTCCGAAGTTGGCAGTTTATGAAAAGGACAATTATTGCCACAGTTAAGAAGAGCAGAACAAAGAGGATAATGTAAGTCATAAGGTCAGGTTTGTTTATCTCCCCCTCCTTCAGCACCCTGGCTGTGGACAAGTAGAGTGCAGAGGAGCTGACAGGTCTGTGTGTGCTGCTTAGGTAAGGGGTATTTGTCTGAATCATAAGCTCGGCTTCAGTTGCGCTGCTTGAGTTTAAAAGCAAATCACCATACATGATCATGTTAAGGTTCTCTTCTTAGTGTGGTAGCCAAGCCCCCCTAGAATTCACCCCTTTAGCTGTGTATCCTTCTGAAAAATAAAACACATTGTATGGAGTGTTTAGGGCTTTACATTGATCCGTTATAAAATTGATGTGTGCAGAATGACTTACTCATAGATCTGTCTGTCCTTAGTTCCTCTTGCTCTTTAAGGTCCGACACCATGAATCCTGCATCCATCCCAGTTAGGGGAACAAAGTAGCTATTTTAATTAACAGAAACAACCTCCAGTTTATTAAAATATTCAGATCAATGAAACTTAAGCCAGGGAGAGAGACGTTGGTATGTGGGAGAGTCACGCAGGTTGTTGAAATGAAATGAAAACATTTCTCACACTCATGTTCAAAGTATTCTTCTTATCCAAAGATTTTCTTTCAAAACACGGTCCTTTCAGGTGAGGTAGCTCATTCCAGGGCATGACCTTGCCATCAGCTGTTCTTTATATTCCAATCCTTGTAGGAAAAAAAATCCTTAAATAATGAGTTTTTCTTTAGCACCAAAGTTCCTTCTGTCACACTAGAGCCTTGTGGATAACAACAGCAACTGATCTCTCCCAAGCAGTCAGGCTGATTGCTGAGACTGGGCAGATACTGTACATAAAAACATGTGACTAGGTTCCTTACAGCAGAGACTCCAGCAGAAGTGCATTTGCAGACACGGAAAATACTACACTGTGGTGCTGAATGTTTCTGGACACTGTGAGATCTCACAATGACTCGCTTTTCACATGAAATAAACAAAGTGCAGTAGCTGTCAGGTAGATTGGGGCAGGGACTGAGAGAGCTTCAATTTTCATGCTTCAAAAGGTGAAAAGCGAAAAAAAAAAAAAAATTTTTATAAATCCATCTCCGCCAGCGTCTAGAGATTGGCAATTAGCATGTTAATTTTATTTCATCAAATCGCTTTTAAACTGCCATTAAGGTCTGGCAAGCTGCCAGGCATTTGGAAACCTCTTGTTCTTTGCACCTTCTAGTGCATTAAATACAGATTTATTAAAAGATATTTCAGGATCTTCTAAAGGAAGAGACAGAGGATAAGGAATGGCAGCTCCGATCCGGGGGGGGGGGGGGGGGGGGGGGGTAGATGCATTGGCTTTGTGCTGTCAAATAAGACAGAATTTTGCTTGTCTTTATCTTCCCCAGGACAGATGATCACTGCATATTCATTTTAACACAATTTGCCTGAGGCAAGGCTTGGGAAGAATCTGCCTTTAATAATGTTATCACTATGACTGTACTGTAGATACCCCTATCCATCCCCATCCCCAAGTATTTACACAGGAATCCCACCTAAACCACCTCAAGCCTCTCTGCCAAGTCCACTGTTTAGATTAACTCTAGTAACTGTTATTGGAGTCCTCTTCTTGCATTTTCTTTTAAAAAAACAGTCTTTTAGAACTTCCCTTAATAAATACCCAAATATCCAACATTGTTCCTGCTTTATTTTGCACATCAGGTAAAAATGTGTCTCTCATCTGCATATTCCAAAGGATAATAGAGCTCTCAAAAGTCCTCAATAGTTCCACAACAGTTGTGAAGGGAGAACTGGGTTCTTGTGTCAGCTTGATCGAATGACAGATGCTGTATTTGATACAGGCTATACAGTCTGAAAGCAAATAGGTATATGCATTTCACCTCCAGTCTGTAGTAACTTGTACCTTTGTGGTATTGTTGGGGCATAAAACATTCTACCAGCCTTAGATTACTTTGGATAAAGATGCAGTTTCTGCTTTAGTTAAAGTATTACATTAAAGGGATGCTTAAGGTAAGGCTTAAATATAACTAGCTAACAGAGCAGCTGTTAGCTCTGAAGAGAAAGCTTGTCTAATTCTACAGGTTTCTGGAATTTTCTCATTTTTGCAGCCTTTCTTCCTAGTAAGTAACAATTGGTTTTCTGACTGTTTAGTCTTGTTTATAGGCAGGTCACCCAATAGATAAAGGAGAACTAAATTTTTTTTAATTTTTTAAAAACCTAATGTGAAAGTTTTTCTCCCCAGAACACCTATACATTGTAAGCAGGGCTGCCTCTCTAATGAGGCAGGATGAAGCACATTGCAGAGCAGCACCCTATAGGGAGGCAGCAGTTTTGATGCCAGGATTTTTTTTTCTGGCGTGTGCCTGGGGCCCAGAAGCCAGCCCCCCAAAAAAATTCCATTAAAAAACACACATTTTCAGGACGTACTGTCACTTTAAATAGCAGGGAAAGTTGTCACATTCATTCCACAACAGAATACAGCTACAACTCCTCCCTCTCCCTTCTGACTGGCAATTCATTTAATCAAAATCAATGTCTGTCAGCCCTGCAGATCAAAATCAATGTTGGGCATAATTTACCAGTCATTGTGGGAATTATTTACCAGTCATGTGTATAAAGCCCCTCCAACTTCTGGACAAGCCACACCCCTCTTCCGGAAGCATCACCCACTTTCAATTATAAAGCCACACCCCTTCCAGCGATGCGACGAGGGGGGCAGGCAGCATTTGGAATTTTATTTCAGGTGGCAAAAAGTCTAGAGTCGGCCCTGATTGTAAGATTCTTCTCTAGTACGTTGCATTTAGCACATATAATAGATTCTGTAAATAAGGCTTCCATGTTGTTGCCAGTACAACCCACAGCCCATGAAGTCATTAAAGAGCCACACCCCCTGACCCCAGTATTCACTGTCTCTATGTACAAAGTGTTTTCTATACAGATGTCTCCACACCAATATGGAGTCCCTGATAAGACTTTAAAAGCTGCTTGTTACCCTGCAGTTTAATTACCAGCAACTCACACTGAATGCTTAATAAATTATGGTAACAATCAGCTTTCAAAGTCTTATCAGAGACTTCCATCTTCCATTTTTTTATTCTTTTCTTAGCAAAAGATAAACCTTTTAAATGTACATGGATTCTCTGCTTATTCAGTGTTGGCGTACCAGGTATGGCACCAGGTTTAAAAAATACACAGTTCAGAAGGTCACAAGTTCAATAACCCAGACATACCTTTTTTTGTTTCTATTCCATGCAAAAGATAAAGCTTCTAATTGTACCTAAGTTTTCAGCTTCTTCAGTGGTGGCTCACCTTGTAAGATGCCAGGTTTAGACACAGAAGGTCACAAGTTTGAATCCCCAAACTTACCTTTATTTTTTGTTTCCATTATGTTTCTAGTACAATATTCTACTTGCACCAGTGGTATATATAGTATCTCTGTTATCCTAGGTAAGAGTTCTGCTTTTAGCAAGACAGAGTAAATGTGCAAGTTGCAGGTTCAATTCCCCAGACTTACTTTTATTTTTGCTGAAATGTAAGTATATCATTGTTAGGACAGGAACCTTGAATGTGCTTAACCCCCCCCCCCCCCCCAAAAAAAAAAAAAAAAACTGTCAGGGAGAGGGAGGATCTCTGTGCTATAATGTGATTAGTTGTCAGCTTCTAGGAAGCAAGGCTGCAACTTCCTTGTTTTGATCTGTTGAGCACTACAGTGAATGTGCCTGCACACAGAAACTTAGCTGGGGGTTTTCCCAGCTAAGGTGGATTGTGGGAGCTGACCCCTAGTACTCACAGGTTATTTTCATAAATCACCCAATGGCCACAGCAAAGGGAGAGGTGAGACACAGCTTTTTGTATGTTTGTGAATGTGCTCTGTCTATTGGGACAATGTTGTCTGGAGACTTTAGTTCCCCTTTAATTCACAGCCCTAGAAAGGGGAGAGGGGATAGAGAGTTTTATGACCATGTGCAACTATCTATCTGGGATTAAGACCTGTTAAATCAAAGAAGTGATTTCTCAAAATTCTGCTGATTTCACAGGTAAGTGGTACAGCATTGTCAGCAATTTTAGATTTCACGCAGGTTCACTTTAGCTTTAGTTCTCAGGGAGGAGGCTGCTGGACATACGTCCATTCAGTCCAACCCATCTAGCAATATCCTCATTTTCTGCCTAACTGTTGATCCAGAGGAAGGCAAAAAAAAACACCAAATGTATGAAGGGGAAAAAATTCCTTCCTAACTGGCAATCGGAAATTTTCCTGGATCAACTATACTTTATGTATCAATACCATTAACTTGCAACATTCCTTGTTTACAGAAACTCTTTCAGCTTTTTTTTTTAAACTGACCAATGAATCTGCTATGTCCACTGGAAGACAGTTCCATAGCTTTACCATTCTCACAATGAAAAACCCTTTCCGAACTTGAAGCCTAAATCTTTTTTCTTCAAGTCTTAAGGGATGTCCACGTGTCTTCTGACATGCTCTATTGGTGAACAATGCCCCAGATAGTTTATTGTATGGCCCATTAATGTATTTATACACAATAATCATATCCCCACGCAAGCGCATTTTCTCCAACATACATAATTGTAACTTTTCCAGTCTCTTCATTTTCAAGCTCCCCCAATTACCTTATTAATTTAGTTGACCTTCTCTTTAGTTAACGTCTCATTTTGTACACTGCAATGCATATTCCAAATGAGGCCTTACCAAGGCCCCTGGTTTATTTTTATCTATACCAGACATGGGCAAGTAAGTACCGTATATACTCGAGTATAAGTCGAGGTTTTCAGGCTATAAAAACAGCCTGACAACTGAACCTCGACTTATACTCGGGTCAGTCACTTACCGGGAAATGAGACCGGCGCCGAGTAGTGACGTCAGTGGATGTGACCATCAACGAATGCGGCAGCCGGATTCCTCCATCAAGTGAGTGATGTCGGGGGCCCAGACTCTCCTGCAACTACGGTATCACTGCTTGCCCCACAGCACCTGGAAAAAGGTGAGGCTGTATGAAAAGAAGAGGTAGTGGCAGGGTGGAAGCTAAGTGGGTTTTATTCCTGGGGGTGGGGGGGAGAGTAAGGGAGTCATTTGGGTCAGGGACAGGATAGTTTGTTTTGGGGTTGTAAACAGGTTAAGTGTGTGTAGTTCCACTACAGATGTTTGTAAACTAAAGCATGCTGGGAGTTGTAGTTTCCAAACATCTAGAGTGCCAATGAATTGGGGATTACTTTTAATTTAAAGGGCAACTAATGCCTGAAAAAAATACTGAGGATGGTACCTATTGTTAAATAGATTGCCTTCTGATTCTGTATTGTTGTGAGGCTTTAGTTGCCCTTTAAATGGACAGCAGAATTCCAATACAGTATTTACATACAGTAATAGCCATATTGAATTTGGCTATTACTGTATGGGAATGCTGCTGTCCATTTAAAGGGCAGCTTAACCCTCGAAACAATACAGAATCAGAAGGCAATAGTGGTCATAATTTCTACCCTCGACTTATACTCGAGTCAACCAGTTTTTACTAATTTTTGAGGTAAAAATAGGTACCTCGACTTATACTCGGGTCGACTTATATTCGAGTATATACGGTACCAAGGGTCATATGTGGCCCATTGTCTGCCCTGACTGGCTCCTCAATACTAGACCTGTACCACAAAATATTTTAATATTAATTGATTGTCTTGAGTGGTATAATTGATTTATTCTTATTAAGTTTATTGTATAAAAAAAAATAGTGCCTGATCAATGGATTATTTGAAACTGATGGTACAGAACAACCACTGTATCTTCTCAGATTCACTTTTATCTGGCGATGAGCCTTGGAATGTAGAAAAGCTGATGTAATACAACATTTTAAAAAGGTAGTTGTTCACAGCCTGGTAACTATAGACCTGTAAGTTTAACATCAGTGGTAAGGAAGATACTGAAAACTTTGTTACGAGATCATATTCTGGATTTTGTCTTAATAACTGATATTGAGACACTCAAGTCAACAGTGGCTGGTAAACTGGAGGGCTGACATAACAGTGTCTGCTGAGCAGGACGGCTGACCTAAAAATGTCTGCTGAACTGAAGGGCTGACCTAACAGTGTCTGCTGAACTAGAGGACTAGAAGATTCAGCTATTAGCTGACGTTAAAGTCGCATATTGGGCAGAACCCAATTGGAATTTAACCGGAGCCACAACAGCAATATTAATGTACTGAGAGCCATGCAATTACGGCTCTCAATCACTTACCCTATAAGTTTTCTTAGCCACTGGTCCTCCACATTGACCATTTTTGGTGTTTCTTTAAAGGAGCTTAAATAGAACATCATGAATCTCTTTGGAAATCTTCCCTTCTAAGAGACCTTGCTGACGTAGCACATCTACTGTGCTGTGCTGTGCCTTGCCACTTTGTGTGACCTGTAACATGAATCTTCCTTAAACAACCTTATCTTTGTAGCAGAGTTTACCTGTTCCAGACCCAGCAGTTTTTGTTTCAGTTAGTGACTGTTTCAACCTACATATTAAAATGATAGCCATTTCCACCTGTTTGGCATAATTGGTTAATAGTAACCCTACAAAACCCCTAACTCAGTGCAAGGTAGAATAGATACTGGTTTGAAAGCAGAGGATGGTCACACCAAATTTTGATTTGACTTGATTTCGATTTTTCCTTTTTTAGCATTTTGTAAACAATTTGTGAAACCATTCTTACTTTCTAGAGTATTTTTTCACACCTGCCTAAAATGTTTCCACAGTACTGTATATAAAACACAGTGTGGTACTTACAAGGATCTATTCTGTATTATCAACTTGTCATGCAATCTGTACAAATTGATTTTCAGAAATACTTTTTTGAAACATCAGCTGAAATCATTAGCAGCGCTACGAAATTGGTGAATACAGCAGGCCAGCAATATAGATTTCTTAATGCAAATAGTTTCTTTACAAAAGACATCTCAGGTAAAATGCGAAGGAACATGTACAAATGCATTTTATGACATGACACATCCCCCTAATACATGTTTTTTTCGGCCGTGAAAAGAATGATTAGCTATATTTACAAAGCACACATGATTTTATTGACAATTTGATATTTATTGAACTGTTATTTGGGTTGACTAACTTTACACTTCATTTGCTACCATTACCATTTGGAATCATTTAAGCAGTGATAAAGTCTTTGAAGAATAATGGTTGTAGTAAAGACATTAATACCAATGTTACTGGTATGGTAACACACAATAGATAGTTTTAATGGATTTTGCAGCCTGATAGATCAAATATATAAATATACGTTTTAAAACCACAACACACATTGAGTATAGAAAATAAAATCTGCTGTACAGTTCTAATTCAAATAGCATATGGTCCCTCCAGCTGGTCAATGATAAGTAAAAACACTAGCTTCTATTAATTCTAATTCTGATTATATTATTATAGTAAATATAGTAAAACTTCTGTAAAAACTTTTATACAAACCCATCAGGTTATTCACTTTCCCATGGGCAATTGATAAGTTAAATAAAGACATTATATGCAGTACTTACTGTACCTACTCCACTGAGATGAAGCTTAGAGAGCAGGAATAGTGGACATTGACATATCCTGGTGGTTGTATAGCTGATTGGCAACACTGTATTATATGACTAGGAGGGTTGATAGTCAGGGTGGCGCGCTGAGCTATTGTACAGATGTGTATATATGTATGTGTGTGTGTTTGAGTGTGTTTACAAAAGTATGAGTGTAGCAGTGTATGTATGGGTGGGGTAGTAGTGAATGTGTGGAGAAGAGTATGTATATGTAAATGTGATGTAGTGTATATATATGTGTTTGAATGTGTGTAACAGAATATATAAAATTAAATGTGTAGTAGTGTGTGAATGTGTGTAACAGAGTATGTATCCTTAAATGTATATTAGTTTATATATGTGATTGAATGTGTGTGTGTGTTTAAGTATGAATTTGTGAGTGTGTAACAGTGTATGTGTGTGAAACAGTGTATATATGTGCGTGTAAGTGTGCTTAGCTGTGTGTACAAATGTGTGAATGTGTAGCGGTGTATGCATGTGTGGGGTATAAGTGTATATGTGTGTAGCAAAATATGCAAATGTGTAGAAGTGTATATATGTGAGTTAATGTATGCATATTTGAGTGTGCTGCTTATGTTCAGTATGTGTCGGTATATTTAAACCTGACTAATTGGAGTGACTGTTCTGTATATTCTCAATACACACTCACAAGATTCAACAAATTCTGTCCTTCTATTGCTGTCAGTGTCACAGCTTGGACTATGAAAGACACTAATGATGAAGTGTAAATGTTAAATGAGGATTTATCAGTAGAGATGTTCGAAACTGGCGAGTTTCGTTCATATATTACATTTGTAAATAAGTCAATGGTAGAAAAAAGTTCAAATCAAATTTAGGCATAAATTGCAATAGTATGTTAGTCCAAATGGCTCAGGGACCTGGTAGATGCTGTTGGGGACACGTACATATAAACAAAACTTATTTAAAAACTAACTTTCTTCACTATCATGATCTTTTCAACCTTCCACATTAAATTTTCAAGGTTACATTGAGGGTTACCGATATTGTGAATCCTGCATATTCAAGGGTTTCTGAAAATGAAAATTCAGAATTCGATGGTTACCAAAATTAGAAATGTTCAGATTTTCAATTTACAAATGTACGATAATTATTGAATTTCTGGAAAACAATCGAAAATTAAGAAAAGTTAAAGGGAAAGGTTGCAGCTTGTTTTATTATGTAACAATTCTTAAATCATAAAATAAACCTGGGCAGAAACAGTTTGCCCATTCTCATATATACATGGTATTCTCTTTTAATTGATTATTTAAAACCAGATTATACTGTTGACCTCTTAAATGAAACCTCCATGCCATAGGTTGGAACCTTTGTGCCATTATCTGTGGCCAGCTTCCATTTAATCAAGCCTAATTCAATCATGTTCTGGAGGCCCAAGCAAAATATGTCACAAGCTATGTTAGAGAGATGGGATAAAGGCCTTCCCGTCCAAATTCTACGTAAATATGGAAAATCTAGCAATAGTAACGTTTATCCTTTTTCGAAATTTTTAAAGTGCAGGGATATCGCTATACCAGACTGTCCAGTGGATTTCTCACAGAAGCGGATGAGTTCAAGAGACTTAATTGCACCCACATCATTGCCTCCCAGGTGGATTATTAACATTTTAGGTACCTTTCTATTTACAAGACGCTTTGACAGCACTGGGAAATCATTACACCAAACAGCCCCGCTTACATCCATCCCCATAATGCTCACAGAGATAGTTGGAAATTATAAGTTGGAGTCATAGGTCATCTTATTTACTTATTTGGATTTACCTATAATCCAAATTTTAATCTGTCTCACATATGAAATAAAATGAAGTGTGGATCTAATGAGTTGACCTAGCATGGGATGCTTATACAGTATAACTTAAATCAGTTGGAACTCCAGGGACCAATCTGCTTAATATTGCTGAGTGAGAGACCTGACATTGCTCCTTCCATTGCCGCTTCTGTGCGGAAGGAGTGTGTAGTGTAGTGTTCACCCTTTAAGCCTAAAGTAGTCAAGCATATTTGAAGGTTCCTAGAAAATTGAAATCTTGTCAGGTAAGAACCATTTAAATATATTAGTAATAGACCCTTTGAGTGACCCCTGATTAGTATAAACTGCTTGAATGCCAACATTGGACAAAGGGTGGCCTTACCCAACGGCCCTAACCATAGAAGTTTTTCTATTCCCAAATGGTCAGACTTTAATTTCCTGAACTCTTTTCCTTATTTTACCTACCTTTTAACTACCATGATTGCTACATCCGAAAACAAGTGCAGGCTGGATTGCATTTATTCCTAATCTATGGTGATGCCTAAAAACTGTATTTTAGAGTTGTAGAGCAGACCTTAGTATTGGCAGGGCTGAGAAATAAAAAAACATCTAGATAATAAAGGTATAGTTGAGGTTTGTACCGTGTTAGCCATAAGTAAGAGAAGAAAAGTAGAGCTGTGATACCTTTTATTGGCTAACTAGATTAAAAAAAAAATAAGCAAGCTTTTGGGAGTCCTAAGCCCCCTTCATCAGGCTGGATGTTACAAAAGAAACTGAGAAATCACAATCTTATATACACATTGGGACAGTAAACATCAAACAAATTGAACAGATGACCAGGTACAGATATAGACTCGGGGGGATGTGGGAAAAACAGTAGTGGAGGTGTGAAGTGGGCACAAGTAGATAACTGTAATAATGTGAGAACAGTGTCCTTTGGAAAGTGTCTTTTGAAATGTATTAAACAGTACAAGACAGTGTCCTGGTGAGAGGGTTTAGTCTGGGTGGGGATGTAGAATAAGTTGATATTTGGCCATAAAACTCATGTCCCTATTAAGTCTACAGTTCAGAGAATTTAATTTCTGAATGAATTTGTATTCCCATTCCTTAGCCATACAGGATGGTGATCTTGAGGTCTTTCATACTGTGGCCCCTTTTAGAAAAGTGCTCAGCCACAGGGGCATCCGTTAATCCCAGGGAGCTGTGTACCAGTAGACATTTCAAATTAGGGGGCTGCGGGTATGCCAGGAGTGGAAGCGCTGGGAATATGTTTTTTAATATGTCATCCCTTTGTAGTGTGGGATGGAGCTCTTTTATGATTTGTCGTAGGATCTCCAGGTGTGGACTGTAAGTTACTGCAAGGGGTTGCACGGTTGCAGTTTTCTTTCTGTTTGTATCTCAACAGTTTGTGTCTGAGAATAGATATGGCCCTTTGGATTTCCTTGTCCATTGTTTTGGGGTTGTATCTCTGTTTAATGAACTCAGTGCGGAGTTGCTGTAGGTGTTCATTCCTTTCTGTTAGGTCTGAACAGATACGATGGTAATGTATCGCTTGGCTGAAAATGATCGATTTTCTTGAGTGTTTGGGGTGGAAGCTGTCATTCCTAAGGTATTTGCGTCTGTCTGTTGGTTTGCGGTATATTGAGGTCACTAGGGTGTTCCCTTGTATTTTAATAGTGGTGTCCAGAAAGTGGATTTGACTTTTGGAGTAGTCAAGTGTAAGTTTAATGGTGGGGTGGAAGGAGTTGTAATTCCTATGGAAGGAGAGCAGATCTTCCACACTTTTAGTCCAGATAATGAGGATATTATCTATGTAACGAAGGTAAGTCATTGGTTTAGTGTTACAGGAGGATAGAAAATCTCCCTGGCCATGAACAGGTTGGTGTACTGTGGTGTGAAGCGACAACCCATGGCAGTCCCCATCTGTTGTAGATAGATCCCCTGATTGAATGAGCATATGTTGTGTGTAAGGTTGAAGTGTATCAGATTGAGAACTGCTTCTGTGTGAATTCCCTCCTTCTGTTAAAAGGTTTTACACGCTGCAATGCCATCTTGGGATATTTGTATATAGGGCCTCCACATCCATTGTGGCCAAAATTGCATTGACAGGAATAGGGCCTAATGCTGTGAGTTTATTCAGCAGGTCTGTGGTGTCCTGAATGTAGCTGGGTGTTTTCTTGACTAGGGGTTTAAGGATGTTTTCTACCCAGCCTGAGATGTTCTCTGTCAGCGTGCCAATTCCTGAGATAATGGGTCGTCCTGGACATCCCTCTTTGTGGATTTTGGAGAGTGTGTAGAAGAAGCCAACTTTAGGCTTGTCTGGAATAAGGGCACTAAGTTGGTCTCTAATGGTCTTAGGTGAGTTATTTATTAAGCTTTTTAGTTCTTTTTTATATTTGGCTCCGGGGTCCTCCTGCAGTTTGCAGTAGTGTGCAGGGTTGGATAACTGTCTGTGAGCTTCCTGTATGTAGTCCGGTGTATTCATGATGATCACTGCCCTTCCTTTATCCGCTGGTTTTACGATGATTTTTTTTATTTTCCCTCAGTGTGCAAATTGCTTCTTGCTCCTGTGGGGTAATGTAATGTATTGGGGTCAGGTTACTGTCCAGGATCTCAGCTGAAACCCTCTTACAGAAACAGTCTTTGTATTTGCCGAAGGCAGGGTTGATTCCAGATTTGGGTGTAAATGATGATTTCCTGGTGTATCTGATGTTCTGCCCGGGTGCTGGTTGTTGAGTGATGGAATCCTCTGTCATAAAATAATTCTTTCAGCCTGAGTTTCCTGAGGAATTCCTCCATGTCACTGCACAAACTGATTTTGTCTATTGGTTTTGCAGGGCAAAAGGATAGTCCTTTAGAAAGTACTGACTACTCAGCCTTACTTGGTGAGTATGACGACAGGTTAATTACACAAATTTGTTTTGAGTTAGCAGTAAGGTGTCCCGCTCTCTGCCGAAGTCTGTGTAGTTTTTTCATTTTGTTGTTTATAAGTAATTTTCGGAGATTTTTGTAAAAGAGTTGTAGTTTCTGTTCCATATGCTGTATGTTATTGCAAACATAGAAAAGATAATCAATGCACATTCCTAGGCCCCATACAATATCATATTATCTGCACACTGGCATACTTTATAAACAAAGGGGTTTTAGTATACATTACTGTGATCACATGAATGAAAAGCCTTCCAACCACGTCAAGGTAACCCCAGTCTGTATGTTATTGCCATGAAGTAGGTTGAGTTCACTTATTTCTTCCTGGGTGTCTTTTTTGATATTGTACAGGATTTTAATAAGCCGGTTTCTAACTCTCTCAGAGCTCCTGCCACACAGCTTTTCTGCAAATCGGCTGTTGTAGGTGTTTAAGGTTGGATTGCGTATTGAAAGGCCTCTTGGCATAAGATTTTCTTTCTTGCATGTAGATAAGAAGAAGATGTCGCTGTCCAGGTGTGCCAGTTTCTTGAATCGATTCCTCAGTTCAGTATATAAGCGATACATTGCGGTATCTTACATAGTCAAAGCAATAGTTTAGGTTTGTACCGTGTTAGCCATAAGTAAGAGAAGAAAAGTAGAGCTGTGATACCTTTTATTGGCTAGTTAGATAAAAAAAAAATTAAGGAAGCTTTTGGGAGTCCTAAGGGGAGTCCTAAGCCCCCTTCATCAGGGTGGATGTTACAAAAGAAACTGAGAAATCACAAACTTATATACACATTGGGGCAGTAAACACCAGACTCGGGAGGGGAGGGGGGGGAGTGGGAAAAACAGTAATGGAGGTGTGAAATGGGCACAAGTAGATAGCTGTATTAATGCGAGAACAGTGTCCTTTGAAATGGAAAGTGTCTTTATTAAAGTAAGTAAGACAGTGTCCTGGTGAGTGGGTTTAGTCTGGGTGGGGATGTAGAATAAATTGATATTTGGCCATAAAACTCATGTCCCAAATAAGTCCATATTTCAGGGAATTAAATATCTGAATGAATTTGTATTCCCATTCCCAGGAGAATGGTGGATGCCCCCACTTTGGCAGTTACCCATTCTAAAAAGGTGGAAAATACCGCAAATTTAAAACAGATTATCCTGCACCCCATCAGTGTCGGACTGGCCCATAGGGTTACAGGAGAATCCCCCAGGGGGCCCACAGCATGTTCACTCAAGAAAATAGAGAAAAAAGCTTAAAACAAAAAACAGCTTTGAATACAGATCAAAAGGGACAACAAGAAATGCATTTTAAGAAACAATAGGAGTAAATGAGTAATAATAGAAATATGAATCTCAGATGTGGGATTGGTGGGCCACAACATCTCATGGGGAGGCATCTGTCAAAATATAATTGGCCTTAAAAATGGAATCCAAATGGTAAAAGTTGGGGTGAATGGGCAACAGCTTGAAAGTCGATTTAGTAGCACACTTTGCAAACAGCGCTCCTTCACCACATGACTTTAAGGAAATGAAGGGCTTTATCAAAAGATGCACAGGTCTTTATTAATGGCATCTAAAACAGACAAGCCTTTTTTAAATGAAAGCTGGTGAATGTGGTGGAAAAAATCGGGTGTTTTTTTGGGGGACTAAACCTTGAGGATTTTACCCTTGGTATAGCTTGGTTGTCCATTACAGACTTCATTGAATGGAATCCAAAAGTCTCAACTAAATCCCATTCCCAGGATCGCTGCTTTCCACCTGCTTGGGTATGACTTTAAGAAAGGCAGCAAGTTTTGAAACCTCACTGGAGTTATCAGATTTATGGGGCCCATACAAAATCCTGGTCGTACGATCGATTGATCGTACAATGAAAATTTTACAATAATAAATAATAACATTTTTCCAAAAAATAAAATTTTAGACTTTTGGTTTCCACCAGTGAGTGATCCTCTTTTAAAGCATCTAATGGATAGGCGTTGACCCACAAAAATGGAACAGGAGAGGTGAAATCTACAGACAGGGGACCCCTTATTAAAGGCCCAAAATGTATTTCCTTTTGCAGCAATGGGCTGGGTCTGTTGTTTAGTTTGAAAGGGTGGGATTGGGGCATGGGGCGTCATCATAGATAACCAGTCTACGTGCCTGACACACCAGCTCATATCTTTGTGTACGGACATATGACATATGTTTTGTATGCCTCAAGAATAATGTCGGGAGGCAGAAAGGATATTGCTAAATATAAAGCATGCCTAGAGCCAATTATTGAAAGTGTGTGGCACAGGCCTCCACCTATCAAAGTCCTTCTCACTTATGTCCTTCTTTAAAAGTTTCCTTTTATCCTTAATTGAGGCAGACTCAAGTGAATACCCAGGGGAGTTGTTTCACACATTAAAGTGACTTTTAAACTTGCCTCATGCACGCTGTACTTAATAGCTTGAAGGCTTAACCTAGGGGAGCATGAGAAATGTTTTTAACATAATTCAAAAGGCATTGTTCTAAGCCAAGTATTAAAGTAATTATGTTACCTTTGCCCATTGCAGGGGGCTGCTTCGGTGATAAGAAAGCTTGCTTCACCAGTGAGGAGGGAACCGGTGCTGAGTACAATTCACCATATGTACTTGACAGAGGTCAAGGACATAGCTGAGGAGGTGAGAGCGAGGGCCAAGAATTCCCCTTATGATTGAAGGGATGGTGTTGCAGCTTGGGAGAGAAGATGCAGTAGTCTTTATTAAAATAAAAAAGGACATGACAAAATAATGAACATTGTTGAACAACAATAAAATGATTACTTTTTTAATTCAACATTGTCAGTATAAAGAAGATGTTCAAATGAGCAATTTATTATTTACCTGTGAATGAAAGTCTAAATTCAGTTTATTAGAAAATTGTTAAATATGGCAACATCCCTCCAAGAAATTTTGCTTCCATGGAAACCGCAGCCGTTTAAGAATAATCTTGATTACATGAATGCTTGTCAGATTTCTTTTTTTCTATTAAGATTTCCTTCTTAAGTTCCGAATGACACATTCATAGCTAAATTCATTTATCAGTCTAGTTTATCTTATTATCAAGGAGTTTGTTTCAATTTGTATGAAGGAAATGACAATATATTGCTGAAATAAAGGAAAAAGGTATAATTAAAGGATCACAATTAGATACATATTTTCCTGTGTCATTTATTGACATTATATAATCAGATTGATCGATACATATAAAGTTGTAGAAAAGACCAAGCTGTCTGATTATGTGTTTACTGGGGCTGTAGGTCATGGCAATAGAAGAATTTTGATTCATTGAAGCATGTAATCCATTTATCTGGTTTTGGGGTTTGCATTAACTCTGCTTTCAGTGACCTGCCCTAATGAGCTACAAATATTTAGTGAAAAAAAATCTACTCTATAAAATCTATAAAGTAATAATTTTCTTAATATTTTTAACATACAGTAAGTATTGTATTTTTTCCTTACATTTAAATAATACTTTTTTTTAAAGCTTTCTTAATGCCCCAGTTCTGTTGCATTTGTGGTATTAGTATTAGCAAGTATTGTCTGGGCTACAAATAAGCATGAATAAAACAGTGACTTTACAAATGGACAATTAGGGCCATAGTTATAAAGGTGCAGTATCGTTATTTTGCAATACTGCACCTTTAATGGACACCAGTTTTATGAACACAACCGCACAATGACAATTGGGATTGTACAGTTACCACAATTGCAGTAGTCAACCTGCGCATGGTATTGTATAACCGAACAGTTGTAAATGTACGCCCACATTCATACTTTTACAATAAACCATGGCATCAGAAGTTTCCGATATTGTGGGTTAAACAATATGCCCCTTAGTGCCATCCTAACAGACCATCCTAGGATAAGTCTAATAAACTTACAGGGAGATTCAATATAGGTTCTTATCATTAAAAATGGTGCTAATTTTGCCCCAACCAATCAGATGTTATGTAACATTTGAAAGCTAACATCTGATTGGTTGGGGCAAAATTAGCACCATTTTTAATAAGAACTTTTATTGAATAACCCTGTTAATCTAACGTGTATGTAGCCTTATACTGGCTATATAGAAACATATATCTATGTTCCCAACCAAGTCATTGGGCCATGATGAGACATTGCAGTAACATCTGGAGGTAAAACAACCAGTCCTTTTCGGTGTAAGTGTATGGCCAGCATAAGTGATCTACAGAATGTGATTTAGGGGTAAAGCTATACATAAATTGATTTGTAACACTGAAAAGCATGACAAAAGGGGGTTTCAACCCAGAAACAAATCAACCTTAGATACATTACAAAATTGCATTCCTTCTCTCTGTTTGAATGCTGCTACCTAAAAAAAAAAAAGGTGAGTCATGGCCATGCTAGATGACATCAATACAAAGGGCAGACAGCTGTTTCCCAAACCTCCTCTTCTGAACATGAGCAAGCTCTTAAAGAGGAGACTTTCTAGGAGGGGCATGGGAGTCTTAAAGGTATGAGTTTTAAATACTGTAATTTACATTATAATTTAATTTTGTTTCAGGGATAGACAGACCCTACTGTAGACATATATCATAATATATATTCACATTACTATTAAAGAACATTTTTTTTTATTTGACAAATGTGGTCATTAGGTAGATATATCAGACATCTCTTATTCAGATGCAAGATTCCCTTTTTCATTTTTGGGTACCCAGAAATGTCACCAGATCCCAACAAACAGAGCACAATCATAAATTTAAAACAAGCCTCACCTCTCCCTTTGCTGTGGCTGTTGGTTCATTAATGTAATTAACCTGTGGGTACTAGGGGTCTCCCATAATTTATCTCCCATAATTTGTCTCTTGTGTACACTTCTGAACTTGCTCTCTAGCAATGGTGTAGGGATCACCATAGCAACTATAGCGGTTGCTATGGGTCCCAGAGCCAAAGGGGCCCGGCCCTGCTGCAACTGCCTATATTATACTTCAAAAAAAGTCCTGTTGGTGTGCTTTCAGCAAGGAAGTCAGGTCGGCGCCAGACAGGGCAGTGCTGCATATTGATAGACAGCCCTGTACTTTTGTGCATGGGCCGAGGCTGTGCTGAGACCAGAGACCAGAAGTGATCCAGGAGACAGGGAGGTCCTGTGGAGTGGATCGGGATTCTGTTCTGGACTTGGAGGCTGAGATTGCTGAGCAGAGGCAATGCAATGCACATGAGTCAGTCTGGAGGTACTGTTATACACAGGGGTGGGGTGGGGTTGGTGGTAGGTAGAAGCTGGTGGAACTTCCTGTTCATGCTGAAACTTCATTGTAGATACTGATTCACAGGGGAGGCGGAGGGGAGAAGCTGTAGGTACTGGCTGTCCATGCTGAAGCCTGGAGTTACTGGATGTATTAATTCTTGTAGGGGTTATTTGGTGGTTAAATATCCACTGGATGCAGGATCTTAAATTAAAATGTTGTAATGTGGAGAGTCAGTTATCACTGATCTCTGACTTCTATGTGGTTAATGGTCACTGTTACTGATCTTAGACTCCTGTGTGGTAATTTAGGGGTTAATAGTCACTGTTACTGATCTTAGACTGCTGTGTGGTAATGTAGGGGTTAATGGTCACTGTTACTGATCTTAGACTCCTGTGTGGTAATGTAGGGGTTAATAGTCACTGTTACTGATCTTAGACTCCTGTGTGGTAATGTAGGGGTTAATGTCACCGTTACTGATCTTAGACTCCTGTGTGGTAATGTAGGGGTTAATGGTCACTGTTACTGATCTTAGACTCCTGCGTGGTAATGTAGGGGTTAATGGTCACTGTTACTGATCTTAGACTCCTGTGTGGTAATGTAGGGGTTAATGTCACTGTTACTGATCTTAGAGTCCTGTGTGGCAATGTAGAGGTTAATGGTCACTGTCACTGATCTCAGACTCCTGTGTGGTAATGTAGGGGTTAATGGTCGCTGTCACTGAACTCAGACTCATGTGTGTTAATGTAGGGGTTAATGTCACTGTTACTGATCTTAGACTCCTGTGTGGTAATGTAGGGGTAGATGGTCACTGTTTACTGTCTTAGACTCCTGTGTGGTAATTAGGGGTTAATAGTCACTGTTACTGATCTTAGACTCCTGTGTGGTAATGTAGGGTTAATAGTTCACTTTTGACTGAACTCTTAACTGCTGTGTGGTAATGTAGGGGTTAATGGTCGCTGTCACTGAACTCAGACTCCTGTGTGTTAATGTAGGGGTTAATGTCACTGTTACTGATCTTAGACTCCTGTGTGGTAATGTAGGGGTTAATGGTCACTGTTACTGATCTTAGACTCCTGTGTGGTAATGTAGGGGTCAATGTCACTGTTACTGATCTTAGACTCCTGTGTGGTAATGTAGGGGTTAATGGTCACTGTTACTGATCTTAGACTCCTGTGTGGTAATGTAGGGGTTAATGGTCACTGTTACTGATCTTAGACTCCTGTGTGGTAATGCAGGGGTTAATGGTCACTGTTAATGATCTTAGACTCCTGTGTGTTAATGTAGGGGTTAATAGTCACTGTGTGCAAGATCTCAAACTCCTGTATTGTAATGTAGGGGTTAATAGTCATTGTTACTGATCTTAGAATCCTGGTGGTAATGCAGGGGTAATGTCACTGTTCTGATCTTAGACTCCTGGTGGGAATGAGGGGTTAATGTCACTGTTACTGATCTTAGACTCTGTGTGGTAATGTAGGGGTTAATGTCACTGTTACTGATCTAGGACTCCTGTGTGGCCATTGTAGGGGTTAATGGTCACTGTCACTGATCTCAGACTCCTGTGTGGTAATGTAGGGGTTAATGGTCGCTGTCACTGAACTCAGACTCCTGTGTGTTAATGTAGGGGTTAATGTCACTGTTACTGATCTTAGACTCCTGTGTGGTAATGTAGGGGTTAATGGTCACTGTTACTGATCTTAGACTCCTGTGTGGTAATGTAGGGGTTAATGTCACTGTTACTGATCTTAGACTCCTGTGTGGTAATGCGGGTTAATGGTCACTGTTAATGATTCTTAGACTCTGTGTGTTAATGTAGGGGTTAATAGTCACTGTGTGCAAGATCTCAAACTCCTGTATTGTAATGTAGGGGTTAATAGTCATTGTTACTGATCTTAGACTGCTGTGTGTTAATGTAGGGGTTAATGGTCACTGTCACTGATCTCAGACTCCTGTGTGTTAATGTAGGGGTTAATAGTCACTGTGTGCAAGATCTCAAACTCTTGTATTGTAATGTAGGGGTTAATAGTCACTGTCACTGATTTCAAACTCCCATGTGCATATGTTCATGTGTCTATCTATCTATACCACTTTCTATCTATAAGTCAATTTATCTCTCTCTTTATATATCTTATATGCCTGTGTTTATATATCTTCTATATCTGTGTATCTGTCAGTGTCTGTGTATCTGTCTCTCTCTCTGTGTGTCTCGCTCACTATCTTTCTGTCTGTCTCTTTCTCCCTCTATTTTTCTGTCTTTCCATATAGCGATCTCTATGGAAGTATCTACGTAACAGGTGCACACTGCCTTCCAACCATATTGTACAGTCATGAAGAGATGCTTAGCTATGCTGTTTATTTATTTTTTATATATAGGTTGGGGGCTCTATCCAAAGTCTTGCTATGGGGCCCAGTAATTTCTAGCTACGCCTCTGCGTCTTGTGCAATGAAAATAAAAAAGAAGCTTCAACCTGCCCTGCCCCTAGAAGCTTATAGTACAGCACAGAGATCCTGTCTCTATCCTTTGGTTTATGGACATTCTGATCATCAATGACTAAGCCCACTCGTACGGAGCTTTACCAAGGTATCCATAATGAATGAATTTTGATGAACATAGAAATTATTTCAGAAATCCCACAACATAAACATATCATCACTATCCTAATGCAGTTCTGAAGAAAACGAGAAAAGGTACATTCAGAGGAATTTACCAAATTCTGCTCAAAGTTAACCCATTAACAAAGGGTTGACTTTAGCATGGGATTATAGTGGCTACATGGGTTTTGCTAATTTAACCCACAGAGTTGCTGCAAGAAATGTAATATTGCTTTTTCAGCTTTTTTAACTGATTTGCTGGCATTAAAGTCATGCATTGGAATTTACAGCAAATTTAGCCTTCTCTGTGTTGGGAGCTGGTTACAAGTTTACACAGCAGCATAAGTGGCTGCTTTAGTAAGAGCAATCGGCTATTGGCTGTGACGTCACAGTTGCGGCTTTCACTGAAGGAAATAGGAAATAGCAGGGGGTATAAATCATAAAGCAATGTATGTGGAAATGTGCATAGATATCAAGAAGCTGGGTACATTAATTGCAGGTGTCTGTTCACTTCTGAAGAGGAAGAAATTCACATTCATATTCAGATGGCAAATGTCACAAGGTTTGTGACATGTTCTAGTCATTTGGGTTTTCTAGTTGGGGGACTGCCAACACCTTAAAAGATATTAAATTCCTAAATTTGCTGCATGAGCGTTTTCTATCAGATAGTAGAGGTTCTTACTAGAAAAGACATTTACCTTTATTTATAAATGCTATATCTCTTCAGCTCATAGACTTGGGTGATACGTTCTCTGGTAAAGCTACTGAACAGAAGTGAACTGCTTTTAAAAAGGCATTAAACTATTACACTTTATTCCTTTAAGTATCAATAGTAAAAATATAATAATAATAATAAAATATAATGGGGCTAAGATGGTTATAGAGGATGCCAAGTAGGCAGATGTGCTTAACTGTTTTTCCCCCTCTGTATACAATATAGAGCAACCTAGTCCAAATAGCAGAGACTATAGTGAAAAGAATTGTATAAAAGAATGTTAACTTTGTCTCATGCACTCTGTCAGCCAACGTTAATATCAATAACGTTCCTGGACCTGATTAGACACATCCAGAGAGCTCAGTTCAGCTTCATCTTGAACCACTTTTCCTTATCTTTTCCATTTAGTCAGAAGATGTGCCTGTGGATTGTAAAAAAGTCAATGTAATACCAATATTCCAAAAAGGTAGTCTTTCACAGCCTGATATTTACAGTATATTACTGTACTTTTAACATTGGTGGGGAATATAGTGGAAACTTTGTTTTGAAATATATTCTGCACTGTGTCTAAAAACTGATCTCATAAGTAATAATAAGCATGGATTCATGAGAAATACATTGTGTCAAACTAACATTCTAAGGGCGCTCCTGTCCCTTCATAACGTTGCGCTAACTGATTTACTCTCAGTTAGAGCGACGTTAAGGCTTGCTTTGCGGCAGCTGCGCGAGATCCGGAACAGGAACTTGTGCAGCCATCGCAAACCTGTTTACCAGAGGCTGCGCGGCTCTTAAGACGTAAGTATTTAACGCCACTAATAGCTGGCCTTTAATACTTACGTCAGGGTGAGATTCACCCAGAAGCCAGAGGCGCAGCCTCTGGTAAATTCCCTACAGGAGATTTGCCCAGAGCAGTTGCGGCTCTGGGTGAATCTCCCTAAGAGAGTGGTTGTCATCAGAGCTACAACTATTTGGACTAAAGTTTTAAGTGGAGTGCCTCTTGTACTGGAGTCAATTCTATTTAGTCTGTTTATTAATGTCTTAGAAATTAATCTGTGTGTTTCTGATGACGCAATACAATGAAGAGCATTGTAAACTTCAAATTATGTGCAATTGCTTCAGGCAGACTAGATAGGTTGTCAAAATGGGCAACAAAGAGTTAATTAAGATAAAATGTGGTGCATTTGGGGTTTAACAATCCTTGTGCTGCTCATACTAAATGTCTATGAGCTATGGGAATCTCTGTTGGAAAAAGATTTGGGTCTTCTAGTAGAAAAAAGACTTAGTTGTAGCAAGCAGTGCCAGAGAGTAACAGCTAGAGCTGTTAAAGAGTCATGTAGTCAACGCTGCCCTACACTGTATATCCTACATCACATTCACAGCTGTTTTCCCAGTGGTTCCTTTCTTCTCAGAGGTAGGAGGTTGAAGTGAAACTTAAGAAAGAATTATATAGGACTCATTATTTAAAACACTTTTTTTTATTCTGGCATAAGGATTTTTTTTTTATATAACTTAGCTATATACGTCTTATATTGTATACATATTGTTGTACAAAAGAGAGTGGTTTTACTCACCTCTATATATTTTGACTAATTACTGGATGTTTGGGGGTATTAATAGAAAGTTCTTAATAAATAGAAAGTTAAAGTGGGACACCTAGGAATGGTATGATTGACACATCTGACAGACTTTATCTCTAAAATTAAATTTGACTTGTTATACAAGATATAAATGATGTCCTCCTTTAGACCTAGGAAGATGTTTTTCTCTCTGGCCGCTTTGCTGGCTTTCTCTTAAAACTTTTTTTTTGTTGTTGTTGAGTTACCAACACCTACCCAAACATCTGTCTAACATCTTTCATTTTTGTTTACATGTTATAAATAATTGTGTTTTTAGTTTCTGTCTTCGTTTTATTATTGTAACTGTCTGCAAATAACCATTATACTAACAACTATGCCTTTTTATTTTCCTTTTTTTCAGGTCTCTGCATCTATGGATGAGCAGACTTACACTGAGGTTAGAGCAGTGTGTGTGCAGGTGACATCACTCTACTGGCAGCAGGTAGAATTTTTTCAGTGACCATACCTTTGACAGGATGAGCTTAGAGATATGACACATCAGGAAGGTCAGTTGCAGAGGAAGAATAATATAACTGGAAAGATGCAATCCATTTTATTACTGATGTCTAGGGGAATTTAATTCAAACAACTTTCAAGAAGGCTTTTTTTTTTATCACAGTTAATTAAATCAAGCCCCGAGTGCCAACAGAGACTTGGCTGACATGCAGAAAAGGGTGTTATCAGACAGAGAAATATCCATGATCTGTTTGTCTGTGACATAAAAAAAACAAACTTGCCAGACCTTACTCTAATTACATGTTATGCAAATTTTTACATCCCACATTAATTACAATTGAAAATGAAACTTTGAAACTAATTGTATTTACAGCTGAATTACAGTATTAAAAACAGTAAGTGTTTTTCTTTGAGATTTAGGGCTAGGCCACACTAGCGCGTTTTTCGCGCGTTTGCGCACGTGTTTCGCGCTCGTGATTGTGCCCGCGATTTTCGCTAAAATGGAAATCGCGGGAATGCAAAAATTCCCGCAATTTCCGATGCGCATGCGATTGCGCGTCCGTTCGCGTTTTGGTAACGCATACGTTCACCATTTTTGTGGCGTTAACTCAGCGTTTCCATAACGTGAAATGGCGAAAACGCATGCACAAGAAAAGCGCACATAATAGCGTGCGATAACGCTCGCGATTTTGTGCGCGATTCCTGTGTGTTGCAGTGTGGCCTCAGCCTTAGAGAATAAAAAAAAAGAACTGTGTTTTCATTCCTTGTTTTTCATTCCTTGTTTTTCACACCTTATGTGATGCTCCCAATCCCCATTCATTCTTTCAGCCCAGATACCCTGATCTAACACTACTCACTCAACCAATAGACAAGCCCACGCTTATTGGGAGGTTTGTAGTGCCTACCCGGGATCGGTTGCCCCCTGGAGTGCAAGGTATCTAAGCTGAGGCAGAGAATACACGAGGAAACCGGAACACACTAGGCAGACAGGGTACAACCAGCTCCGAGCTGAACAATAGCGTAGTACCAAATCAGAAGCAAAAACTGAGTCAGGGATGGAACAAGAGGTCAGAACACATTAGATCAGTCAGCGAGGCAAAGTACAGAAAGGTAAGGCAAAATCGTAGAGAGTGCCAGGCAAGAGGTCAGGACTGGCAGCAAAATAGTCATAAACGGATAAACAGGCTGGGGTCAAAAACCAAGAAGCAAAACCACACCACAAGTGAGGGCAAACCTGTAACTATAATGGGAACAGAGAAAAACCCAACTGGAGACTAAATAGAGACAAAGAGCCAATCAGAAAACAGAGAAGGAAGAAACTAGAAGCAGATATGGAGAAATTCCTTTATATTTTCTGCCAAGTGACATCAGCCAATGAGAGCCAGGCGTGGTCCTGAACCGGCACATGAACGTCACGTGCACGAACCTTGTATACATTATATACTGTATACATACTGATTATATATATATCATGTAATTAATGCATTTAACATTTAGTATAGTATTTGAGGTTGAATAAAGACATTCGTCCATCCAGTCCAACCCATCTAACAATATCCTCATTTCCTGCCTAACTGTTGATCCAGAGGAAGGCAAAAAAAACCACCAAATTTATGAAGGGGGAAAAAATTCCTTCCTGACTCCAAGTGGCAATCGGAAATTTCCCTGGATCAACTCTACTTTATGTATCAATACCAGTAACTTGTAACATTCCTTGTTTGCAGAAACTCATCCAGCTTTTTTTTTAAACTGACCAATGAACAACGTCCACTGGAAGACAGTTCCATAGCTTTACCGTTCTCACAGTGAAAAGCCCTTTCCGAACTTGAAGCCTAAACCTTTTTTCTTCAAGTCTTAAGGGATGTCCACATGTCCTCTGACATGCCCTATTAGTGAACAATGCCCCAGATAGTTTATTGTATGGCCTGTTAATGTATTTATACACAGTAATCATATCCCCACGCAAGCGCCTTTTCTCCAGCGTACATAATTGTAACTTATCCAGTCTGTCTTTATATTCAAGCTCCCTCAATCCCCTTATTAATTTAGTTGCCCTTCTCTGAACCCTTTCCATTTCAAAGATGTCCTTTTTGTACACAGGATTCCAAAATTGCACTGCATATTCCAAATGAGGCCTTACCAATGTTTTGAAAAGAGGGAGAATAAAATTTTCCTCCCTTGAATCCATACCTCTCTTTATACAAGACAATACCATGCTGGCTCTGGCTGTTGCCACCTGGAAAATATTTCCAAAAAACATTTGGAAATAAATGTTGATTTTTAAATCGATCCAAGTCTTGCAAAAGATGGTCAAGAAATCCTTCTCTGTTTGCTATTTCACTGTATTGCTTTTCAACTGAATAAATATTGTTTGGTTTGTTTTTAGCTTTATTCTGGTACTATATGACACATGCATCACATTTCTAATACGTTATCTCATTACACTATAGTCCTTTCACAGAATATTTCATTTTCTCCAGTGATTTAACCACTGTGCCAGGTTTTAACTTTAAGTGAAAAAGCTACCAACTTATATTATCCAATTTGTCATTAAGGAATAAAACCGTTTACATTGCTGTCTATAACTTTATTAAAGCCACTGGCAAGGCTGTGATCTAGCAATAATATTTAAGTTGTTTTTTTGGGGTGAATAGTAACATAGTAACATAGTAACATAGTAACATAGTAATTAAGGTTGAATAAAGACATTCGTCCATCAAGTCCAACCTATTCACTTTTTTTTTTTTTTTAATTTATTTTTTTTAACCCTACCTAACAGTTGATCCAGAGGAAGGCAAAAAACCCCAGCTAAAAAAGGGGGGAAAAAATTCCTTCCTGACTCCAAACGGCAATCGGAAAGTATCCCTGGATCAACCAGATCTATATGCATTAATACCAGTAATTCTCAATATTTTTTAGTTTTAGAAACTTATCCAGGCCTTTTTTAAAGTTATTCAATGAACTTGCCATTACCACCTCTGCTGGAAGACAGTTCCACAGTTTCACCGTTCTCACTGTAAAGAAACCTCTCCTAACTTGAAGATGAAACTTCTTTTCTTCCAACCTTAAAGGATGTCCACGAGTCCTCTGATATGACCTATTAGTGAACAATGCACCAGAGAGTTCACTGTATGGGCCATTAATATATTTGTATAAGGTTATCATGTCCCCACGCAACCGCCGCTTCTCCAATGTAAACAGCCCTAACTTGTCTAATCTGCCTGCATATTCAAGCCCCTCCATTCCCCTTATTAATTTAGTTGCCCTTCTCTGAACTGCCTCAATTTCCAAGATGTCCCTTTTGTATATGGGATTCCAAAACTGCACCGCATATTCCAAATGTGGCCTTACCAGTGCCTTGTAAAGAGGGAGAATAATATTTTTCTCTCTTGATTCCATTCCCCTCTTTATACAAGACAATATCTTGCTAGCTCTAGCTGTTGCTACCTGGCATTGTTTGCTACAGCTAAGTCTGTTATCTACCAGAACCCCCAAATCTTTTTCCATTTCAGATGCACTTAACACAGAGTTATTTATGGTGTAGGTGGCACAGGGATTATTAAATCCCAAATGCATCACCTTACATTTATCAACATTGAATCTCATCTGCCATTCTGCTGCCCATTTTGATAATCTATCTAGGTCTGCTTGCAGCACTTGCACATCATTGGAAGTTTCCAAAGCTCTGCATAATTTAGTGTCATCAGCAAACACAGAGACCTTGCTCTCAATGCCCCCTTCTAAGTCATTTATAAACAGATTAAACAGAAGCGGCCCCAGTACAGAACCCTGAGGAACTCCGCTTAGAACTTTAGCCCACATAGATGTAGCTCCATTAACCACCACTCTCTGTTTGCGGTCCAATAACCAGTTCTCTATCCATGAACAAATGTTTTCTTCAAGGCCAACAGTCCTCAGTTTATACATTAGTCGCCTATGTGGCACAGTATCAAAGGCTTTTGCAAAATCCAAATATACCACATCCACAGCTGTGCCTGAATCTAACTTCTTACTCACTTCTTCATAAAAACCAATTAAATTTGTCTGGCATGATCTATTTCTCATAAATCCATGCTGACTACTACTAATAAGATGATCTCTGGAGACAAAGTCAAGGATATGATCCCTTAACAAAGTTTCCATCACCTTCCCTACCACTGATGTTAGGCTTACAGGTCTATAGTTACCAGGCTGTGAACGACTACCTTTTTTGAATATTGGTATTACATTGGCTTTTTTCCAATCCAGCGGCACATCCCCAGACAAAAGCGAATCTGAAAAGATGAGACACAGTGGTCTTGCTAGAACTGAACTAAGCTCTTTTAAAATCCTAGGATGCAATCCATCTGGTCCTGGCGCTTTATTGATATTAACTTTGTCTAATTGATTCCGTACCATATCCTCTGTTATCCAATGTGAAAACTCTTCATTTCCTCCCTGCACATTGTTACAATCCCTACTGTAAGGATTCTCAACAGTAAAAACCGATGTAAAAAAACGGTTTAGCAGATTAGCCTTTTCGGCATCCTCTACAACCACCTCAGCTCCATTATTTAATGGTCCCACATTCTCAGTCCTCATTTTTTTACCATTTATATACTTAAAAAACATCTTGGGGTTGGACTTGCTTTGTTCGGCAATCCGTGTTTCATTTTCTATTTTAGCTAGTTTAATTGCTTTCTTGCACTCTTTATTACAACTTTTGAAGTCCCTGTAAGCCTGTTCTGTGCCTTCTGCTTTCAAAATTTTAAAAGCCCTTTTCTTTTTTTCCATTTCCCTTTTTACCTGAGCATTAAGCCATGCAGGAGTGGACCTAATTTTTTTACACTTGTTTCCTAAAGGTACCGATTTGGAAATGTTATAGTTTAATATCCCTTTAAAAGTGGTCCACATCTGCTCAGTATCTTTACCTAGAAACAGTTCCCCCCAGTCTATGAGCAGGAGCGATTCCTTTAAAAGCATAAAATTAGCTTTCCTAAAGTTAAAAGTTTTTGTTAAGCCAGTGCACTTTAGTTTTCTGCAACCTATATTAAATGACACTATATCATGGTCACTATTCCCTAAGCTTCCCATTACCTTCATCTCCAAAATGAGCTCTGGGTTATTAGATATCACCAGATCCAACAACGCATTCTTTCTAGTAGGAACTTCTACCATCTGTGAAAGAAAATGCTCATATAGGAAATTTAAGAACTTTGAGGTGCTGGCAGTTCCATTACTCCAATCTATTTCAGGGTAGTTAAAATCTCCCATAACCAGAACATGCCCCATACCAGCAGCCTTCGCCAACTGCATATGGAGATTCATTTCCACCTCTTCCCCGGCATTTGGCGGCTTATAACACACTCCAACAATTAATCTACCTACCTTCTTGCTTCCTGTACACAGTTCCACCCATAATGTTTCTGCCGCATCGTTTGCTCCCCCATCTATTCCATCTTTTAAATTTGGCTTCAATTCCTGTTTAACATACATACATACTCCTCCTCCTTTCTTATTAACTCGGTCATGTCTAAATAAGGAGTACCCTTCAATATTTACTGTCCAGTCGTGTGAATCATTAAGCCATGATTCTGCTATACCAATTACATCATACCTTTCCTTTAACGCTATTATTTCAAGTTCGCCGGTTTTTCCAGCCAGACTCCTTGCATTTGTAAACATACATTTTAGATTATCAATTGATTTACTTCCATACATGGTCGTACATGCCTCCTTATCCTCTATGCTCCCCCCTCCCCCTTCTCCTCCCTCCGTTGTGTTACTAGCCCCCAGATCCCTAACTTCTCTATCTACCCCTGTGTAGTTAAACATTCCCTCCCCCCCCATACCTAGTTTAAAATCTCCTCCAACCCCCTAGCCATCTTCTCCCCCAAAACAGTTGCACCACCACCATTGAGGTGCAATCCGTCACTACTAAAGAGCCTGTAGCCAACAGAAAAGTCAGCCCAGTTCTCTAAAAACCCAACCCTCTCCTTACACCACTCCCTTAGCCACGCATTTATACTCCTGAGCTCCCCGTTGCCTCCCTAGCGTAGCACGTGACTGCGGTAGTATTTCTGAAATCACTACCCTGGAGGTCCTTGCTTTTAACTTGGCCCCTAATTCTCGGAAATCATTTTTAAGGACCTCACCTCCCACCTCTAACTTGTCATTGGCACCAATGTGAACCAAGACCGCCGGGTCACTCCAGCCCCCCCCATAATCTGTCTACACATCCACCACATGTCGAACCCTAGCACCAGGCAGCAACACCACTGTTCGGCATGCAGGGTCCTGGCGACAGATTACCCTATCTATCACCCTTCTAATAATAGAATCCCCTACCACTACCACCTGTCTATCCTTCCTAGCCCCCAGTTCTCCCTCCCTTGTATTGGAGATGGCCGTCCCCTGGGTGCTCAAGAAAGGCCCGCTCCAACTGCTGCTTCCGAGCCATCCCTCCACATCTTCACCTAAAATGGCAAATCTGTTGATCGACCAGCTGGGAAGAGCCCCCCTACCCTTCCGTCCCCTACTTCCCCGGTGACCCTTACAAATCTATCTTCCTTCTCCACCTTATCTGCCCCATCTCCACCCACCAATTTACTGGCCCCTGCCAGTACCTGCATTTCCCCCAGTTTTGCCAAGCCCTGCAATGCTGCAAGTTTACCCCTTAGACTCTGGACCTCAGATTCCAAATGGGAAACCCACTCACATCTGACACATACATAGGTCCCCTGGGGCGGCTGCTCCAAGATCCCATACATGCGGCAATGCACATTGCGCGGCCCAACAAAACTGTCCATACTAAACAGCAATACACAGTAGAGACACGCAGAGAAATAGTGTTGTTCTCAAACGCTTTCTTGTTTTAAAAAACGCTTTAGTTTTTTAACCTGTCAATTCTCTTAAAAACAAGAAAAACCTCTTTAAAACAGGAAATCGCTCAGAGCTAATCGCTCATGGGAGCGCCTTAATGAGTTCAAAACCAACCAGAGCCAACAGGCCTCACCAATTTAAACCAATTAGTTACACCCCCCATCCAATCAGAGAGAGAGAGAAAAAAAAAACTTTCCTTTGTCTCCTACCAACCCCCGCTCCACAGGTAAAGTGTTTTTTAAACACAAGTATTTGTTTTAGTAATCCAGTGCTTTGAGTTCACTCAAACAATTCCTACCACCTTATTCAGCAGTAAGTAGTAAAAAAAATATAAAAATACACTAGTGATTAATTACTTACACAGGCACCCTCCTAGAATAAATAGTGTTAGGTTGTACATTTACTAGGCTGCAACCACAGTTAATAAACGCTTTAGTTTTTTAACGCTGTCAATTCTCTTAAAAACAGAAAAATCTCTTTAAAACAGGAAATCGCTCAGAGCTAATCGCTCATGGGACAGGCCTTAAATGAGGTTCAAAACCAACCGTAAGACTTAAAGGAGACATAAACATAGTTTTTTTTTTTAACTTCCTTTCTGCCCCTTGCAAGGCACTACCCCAAACCAATATTGAAGATGCTGATGCTCTCGAGCCAGCATCAGTGGCACAAAAAACAAAATACAAGGAACAATACTAAAAAGACGGCTAATTTTTTTTCAATCTGTACCTAACACAAGATAAAAACTCTTAAGCTAGGTACACACCTAGCGATTTTTCCTCCTGACCGACCGTTCGATACTTTCGAACGGTCGGCCAGGAGGAAGGACTGTCGGTCGCGGCAAAAGCAGCCGCGTCCGATAGTCACCCTGTCCGATCGTCCTTTTGTCCGATTTGGACGAACGGTCGATCGGACATGGGCACATTCGGATGCGATAATTTCGGTCCAATCGACCGATACACTGAACTATCGGTTGATCGGACCGAAATATCTCATCGTGTGTACCCAGCTTTAGGGGCATATATATAAACAATAGCTAAGATGCAATTTTCTTATCGCTGAAGATTGGTGTAGAATGATTGTTATTTTTGCTGTATTTATAAAGCTGATCGTTTTCATGGAAATAGTGTACTTAATGAACAGACGAGTTGGGGAGCGAGGGGCTGCTGGGAGGGGTGGGTGTGTGCCACTAGTACCACCCGAAGGGGGTCCTGCTGCTTGAAACTGAGACCACGCCTAGTCTTAAAAAGGACCTGCTACATATTCTTTCACAATGCCGCTGATGTCACCACCAACGCTGGCAATGTCACCATACCCGCCGATGACACCGCAGTTTGTGACTGACACTGATGTAGTCGCCTCTGGCATCTTGTTCCCCACGTCTTCTTTCTCACTGCCACCAATGTTATTGCTGGTGGCATCTTGATCCCGGAGTCTTCTCTCTGCATCATCACTCAGATGACTTTCTGATTGGCCAATATGTGACCATATGATTACTAAGATTGCTAAGATTGAAATCTTAAGCAATCAAAATTGGATTTAGTCTTTCTACAATCGTATAGTATTTGAGGTTGAATAAATTCCATCCAGTCCAACCCATCTACCAATACCCTCATTACCTGCCTAACTGTTGATCCAGAAGAAGGCAAAAAAAAAACCCCACCAAATTTATGAAGGGAAAAATTCCTTCCTGACTCCAAGTGGCAATCGGAAATATCCCTGGATCAACTCTACTTTATGTATCAATACCAGTAACTTGCAACATTCCTTGTTTGCAGAAACTCATCCAGCTTTTTTTTTAAACTGTCCAATGAACTTGCCATCACATTGCCCACTGGAAGACAGTTCCATAGCTTTACCGTTCTCACAGTGAAAACCCTTACCGAACCCTTACGAATCCTAAACTTATTTTCTTAAGGGATGTCCACGTGTTCTCTGACATGTTCTATTGGTGAACAATTGTATGGCACATTAATGTATTTATACACAATAATTATATCCCCACACAAGCTCCTTTTCTCTAGCGTACATAGTTGTAACTTATCCAATCACTCTTTATATTCAAGCTCTCACAATCCCCTTATTAATTTAGTTGCCCTTCTCTGGACCCTTTCCATTCTGTACACAGGATTCTAAAATTGCACTGCATATTCCAAGTGAGGCCTTACTAATACTTTGTAAAGAGGGAGAATAACATTCTTTTCCCTTGAATCCATACCTTTCTTTATACAAGACACTTCCAAATTAATTTCCATTCATAATAAATATTCATTTATTAATATTATTAATATTCACTAAGAAAATTGATTTTAATAGAAGCGGCCCCAACACAGAACCCTGTGGCACCCATCCTATATAAAGAAGTGCAAACCGACGAGGAACTCTGAATGAAAGAATATGTCAGAGACCTGAAAGGGTCCTTTTTAGGACCAGGGGTGGTTCCGTTTTTCGAGCTGTGGGACCCCCTTATCATAAAGGCTCGTATAAGAGCCAATGGGGGTCCTGTTTTAAGATACAGAACCCCCAACAAAGGCACTTGTCAATGCCACAAAGGCATATAGAAGAGTTGGGAGAGGGGGTTTCGAGCTCTTTTAAGGACACCTGCCTGTGGAGATTGGGGAGGCCCCCCTGTTAGTACACACCCTTCATGGGGGTGGCACTAGTGGGACACGCTCCCCCTTCCCAGACGCTACTCGCACCCCACCTGGTAGCCACAGTCCCCTTTGTGCAAAAGGTAACATAACATACAGATTTGCAATATAAATACATACAAATACGTAAATACATATAAAAGTGAAGGTACACGCTGTAGCTATAAATATATTCAACCATAAAGCTACATCTAATTGGAATGAAAATAGTAGCTTATACATGGTAGAAAATGTATAATATACATATAAATGCTGTATCATACCAGGGCTATAACAGAAACCAAATGGCTTACACAATGGAATTTACTCTCAAGAAGGGAGAGTATCTGGAAGAGAGAGTGGAAAATAAGGAACATCCATAAATGGCAAATCAATTAAAACGTGATATTTATATTGTCATTGAGGGATGTGGTTTAATCACCTGAAGAACAAGCCACTTTAACTGAGTATATTTATGGCCCATCTCAGCAAAATGTCTAGACACTGATGTATCATAATATGTGTCTGTCTTAAAATTGCATATATAGCCTTTATGTTTCTCTGTTTGATACTTTGAGTGGTTTTACCCACATAGGCCTTGCCACAGGGGCATTTGAGCATAAAGACTACATGGGTGGTATCACAAGTGGCATAGTCCTGATGTTTTACTGTATGTCCTTCACTCGGGTGACACACAGTATCCCCTTTAATTATGGACGCACAGCATAAACAATTAAAACAAGGAAACGTACCCACTCTTTTGCCACTCAGGGGTTTCTTGTATAGGGGCTTCTCCATAAAGTGACATCCAAATAGTTTACTCTAGTGGATGGAATATCAAAAGTAAAATCAATGTGCTAAATTGGTAAATTCTATAATTTCCTCAAATTGGGACACACTACCATGCCAGAGGACCAGTATGTCATCTATATCATGCCAATACCTAAAAATGAATGATTTGTACTTATCCGTGAGAAATACCTGCTGTCCAAATATATTGGTGAAGGAAGGGGCTACAGCTGCCCCCATACTACCAGTATGGGCGCTGCCAGTACAACACTTCCTCAAATCTAAAGTAATTCTAGGTTAAAACAATTGTTAGACAGTCAATTAAAAATAGATCAGATGGTGAGGCAATGAATGTCTTTATTAGCAAGGAGGATGTTCTCATTATATCCTGGTAGTACCGACTGCAAGTAATGTTCCACAAAGTTAAACAAGGGTTCAAGACAAGGGTTCAAGACAAGGGTGGGCTTATAGTGTGTAGGGACTTTTAATTGTTTAAGTTCCTCTTGAACCTACACACAAGATTAAACATCAGATTAAACTTTTGGGTGGAGGAGGCATATCTAAATGGGATTATTACAATGATATTAGGGATTTCCTTATCGCAACAAACCCGCTCCTATAGTTTCTGGGAACGGGTCGGCTCTAGAACCTTCAAAAACATCTCTATACAAGAAACCCCTGAGTGGCAAAAGAGTGGGTACGTTTCCTTGTCTTAATTGTATATGCTGTGCATCCATAACATAAGTGGATACTGTGTGTCACCTGGGTAAAGGACATACAGTGAAACTACAGGACTATACTACTTGTGATACCACCCATGTAGTCTATATGCTCAAATGTCCCTGTGGCAAGGCTTATGTGGGTAAAACCACTCAAAGTATCAAACAGAGAATCAGAGAACACAAAGGAGATATATGCAATTTTAAGCCAGACAGATATTCTGATACATCAATGTCTAGATGTTTTGCTGGGATGGTCCCTAAACATATTTAGTTAAAGTGGCTTGTCCTTCAGGTGATTAAACCACATCCCTATGGGGATGATATTTCTAAGTTATTGCTTCAAAAAAATCCTTATGGATTAAGAAATTGAATACCTTGAAACCAATGGGCCTCTAGGACAATAAAAATAGCTTGTGTTCTAATTGATTTGCCATTTATGGATGTTCCTTAGTTTCCACTCTCTCTTCTAGATATTGAATTCTCCCTTCTTGAGAGTAAAATCCATTGTGTAAGCCATTTAGTTTCTCTTGCCTCTGTTGCGTCCTCTCTGTTGCGTCCCCTTATGATATGCGCAGGGGAGTCCTTTCCCCCCACTTCCTCCATCCCTCCTGATCCCTCCCTGGCTGCCCTTCATGCGGGGTAAAAACGGTATATTGTAGGGCATGCCCTTCCATCCCCAACCGCTATAATGGCATAGATTCAAAACTGTACTTACTGCTCCTGGTTCCAAAAAAAGTTTTTACTGAGGGTGGAGATGCCCTTTAAGGGTTTACATATAATAACTGCCAAATTAACTAAAATATGTGCATAAGTTGGAGATTTTTAGAAATTACATACACTCAGGTTGTTTTATGTGGGGTAAATTTTGATCAAAATGCAGATACTCAGACACAGATATTCATCAAATTGGCAGGTTTGTTTCTGATATTTTCCTTTTTCTCCTTAAAAATAATAAATTGGAGACAAAAATGTAGGTAAATTCACACAAAAATTGTAGCAAAAAGTTTAAAACCAACACAAATATGAAAGCCTAAACTAAACCAGTATGCAATATGTGTGAGTGTACTCAGAGACAAGGCGACCAACTAACTCCAAATGGGACAATATCTCACACAAACCATGTAATCTGCACACTTTCAGCTACATAATGGTGCCATTCTTTCATAGATACATTCAGATTCTCTGGCGTAGATCTCCATTGAATAATCTCAAAATCTCTTAAAAGCGTATAGTTCTAAGTTACAAATCTTACCTCAACACACACAACAAATAAAAAAAATGTCAATCTCCCACATAATCTGAATCAAATGGTATGCCACATGCCTGGGTGTGCACAGAAACACAGCTACCAAGTAACCCCAAAGGGACCAAGGCAAAATAACTATTACAGAGAAAAAAATTCAACCAACTCAGCTTTCAGTTTTTCAAACAAAACACCCATCAAACGCAGAAATACCCCTCACAAACTATATATTTTTGAACCTACACACATTCAGCTATATGACGTTGTAATTCTTTCATACATACATGTAAAATTCTGCTCACAACTCTTTTTAGAAATTTGCACTTTTTAACAGATTTTATGGGGGGGGAAAAGCAAAAGAAGGTTCAAACTTAGAAATTTTGACCAAACCTTCAGAACAAATAGCATTTTTCTCTAAATATCAATGTTCTACATGTTCTAAATTAAATGGTACCCTACTTGCATAAGTGCACACAGGGACACAATCAGCAAATAGTCTCCAAGGAGCCAATATAATTATTTTCCATGCTGTGCATACTTGCATTTTTTTAGGCCAAACACCCCCTTACCTGGAAAACAATCCCAAAAACGATATATTATTGGAATCTATACACCTTCAGCTACCTAACAATGCCATTCTTTCACACATATGTCTAGTAATTCCAGATGCAATTCTTCATAGACCTTTATGCTTTTAGTGGATTTTCTGAAAACAATTAGGAAAAAAAGATGATTCAAAGTTAGAAATCTTCCCAATCACACAAGTAAAAAAATTAAGTCCGAATAAACAACAATCTCCCACATGTCCTGAATCAAATGGTATGCCATTTGTGGTTGTGCAGAGACACAACAGTAACTGCAAAAGGGACCGCGTCATGAGTGCAATAAAAAAAAAAGAAAAAAACAGCTCTTTGTAATAAATAACTTCCAGTTTTTCAAACTAAACACCCCACAAACTCAGAAGTGCCCCCAGAACCTGCACACCTTCAGCTACTTGACGATGTAATTCATTAAAAAATGCGTGCAAAATTCTGCACACAAATTAAATAGAAATTTGCACTTTTTGCAGATTTTCGAGGGGGGAAAAAAAGGAACATAAGGTTCGATTTCAAACTTAGATATCTTGACCAACTCTCCAGTAGAAATCCTTCTAAATTCTCCCACATAAAAATTGCACTGCCAGCAAATAAACTCTAATGGAGCCAATGCATCATTTTGGGGATGCACTCTAAGGCCACCCTTGGGGCTCAAACAATCTATTTATGAACATCATGTAGTTTTTGATTATACTCCAAAGCAAATTAAAAAAAAAATTAAAAATGGTAGAAATGTCCTTTTAAACAAAAAAAAACCCCAATCCTTCTCTTAACATTTTGGTATTGGTTTATGAGAATGTCAGGAGCCATTTTTTCTCACTGTGTTTTTGGTTTGTGAAATCTGGTAATGAACAGCCACAAGATCTCCCTTACATTGCAGCTCTGCAAACAGTTGGTTTCCAGTCTTTATTATGCTCCATAATCAAGCTTTTTGGAGGTTAAAATCCTTATCCCAGATAATTTTCAAGGTTTAGTTCTATACCAGTTAAAAGATTTGACAATTCTGACTGTACTGCACATAGAATGTAATGATGAGTTCTCCACATACCTGCTGATTTCCAGTATCAAAGATATGGTTCAGAAACAACTAAATAAGGTTAATATCAATAAAGCTCCTGGATCGGGTAAAATACATCCTCAGGTCCTTAGGGAGCTATGTTATTATTATTATTATTATTATTGTGGATTTATATAGAGCCAACATCTTCCATAGTGCTTTACAATTACTTGTATACATTCACATCAGGCCCTGCCCTGTGGGGAAAACCAGAGTGGCTGAAGGAAACCCACTCAAGCACGGGGAGAACATACAAACACCTTGCAGAAGTGTCCAAGGGTGGATTGGATGATGAGCAATTGTTGCAGGCAGATCTAGATAGATTTTTTACATTGGGCTTCTAAGTAGCAGATGTGGAAGGAAGGAATGCTTTTCCCCTTATACTGTCCTTATTTACCCTCAAATACTTTACTCTACTTTACTATATTATACTATACAAATAGAATTCATGCAAGGCAATTTATAATTTCGTTATCCTTTTAGATGATTTAATATACAATGATATAAATGAATAAAAAACCTTTACAGGCATATTTACAATAGAAAGTATCTATCTGTAAGCACTGTAACTTGCTAGTTGTGCTGAATATATCTGATTATTTAGATGCATATTTATAAACGAGGAAAAGTGAGGAAAAGTCATTACCGCCACCTTTCGCCATTTTGCTTTTCGCCATACATATCTGTGGTAACCGGTCAAGCATATTTATAAAATGGCGAAAAGTCTTTTATTGTGTTGAGTTCCGTCATTCAAAATCGCTAAGTCTGAGGTGGCGAAAACGCATAAGAGGCCATTTATTTAGCCTGCCAAAGTCCATGGAAGGTGTCAGTACATTGTAGAGTGTTTCTCAATACTAATAATTACCCAGGGGGTGTTAGAATATTTTTCGGCATTTACTGTAATACGTTGATTTCCGATTTCCCTAAGATCGCTGTTTTAGTTAAGTTTAAAAGTTTAAAGTTAAATGGGGGTCTAAGGGACATATTTATAAAGGGGCATTGTTTTTGCTATTTTCTTTTCCGCCATACTTTACCACAATTTTTTAAACTTTCAATTTTTCTTTTTGTCATAGTTATTAAAAAGGTGATTTTTCATCAAAGGCGAAAATTACGTGCCAAAAAGTAGCACTAATAATGCTGAATGTGCAAATGATAATAGGTAAAACTCCCTGGTGGTTTTTCAAAATAGTGTTAAATTGGTTAATACACACTGAACACCTATCTTTGTTATTTTAAAATAGCCTAACACACGTGGCGGGGATCTACCCAGAGCCGCTATCGCTCCAGGAAAATCTCCCTTCTACGATTCAATATTGTGGTAGCGCATGTGGGTAAATCCCAATCGAAAGGCGAAATTTCACCTATTTATAAATAGTGTTATATAAAAAAAAAATTCAAAAATAGCTCTGAAATTTCACCTTCTTTGCTTTATAAATGGCTCTAAATTCAACATATACCCCCCTTTAATGATGGCAAATTTTTGCTTGCAGCCGTGGTCTGGTAATGGCCGGAAATATCAGACTTAGCGTAATAATTAAGTTAAAGTTGTCAATGCACATTGCCGATACTACAATACTACCGCCACACATCGCCACAGCAATACCTTTCTCTGTAAAAATTAGCAGTTTTAGAAATACTTTGCCATTGCGATGTCCTGCAATTAATAGCGATTGTTTATAAATATGTCCCCTTAGTGAGTAAATATAAGAAAAGGAATCTTATTACCTGTATAAGTAAACTTTCAACATATATGGTAAACTTTAATAAGAGGTCATTTAAACAATTAATCTTACTTATATATCAACTTGAAAAGTTGTCTGTACCCTTCTAGCACACCTCTCCAGCCAAAAACTTCCTTTTGTGGCCACTGACCTTTGTATACAGGTAAAGATTCTCAGAATATGGAGGATTCGAAAAGCAGTTTAGCAACGGTGCAGTGATGGAAAATGGATTAGAATCTGCAGTCAAATAGAAGGTTGGTTAACCTCTTTGTATGAGTAAGGAAGGGTTTTAGAAATGCTGAGAATGTTTTATATCAACAAAGCTGAGAAAATTGAAACACTGGGAATACAGAGATGAACTGATAAAGGAGAAGTAAAGAAACCAAATGTATGAAATATAAATAACACTATTCCCATCACAATACGTAAGGGAAATATATTACAGTGACAGAGGGAAGGATGGACTCTGGGAAAACTGTTAAGATACAGCAGAGGGGTGTCATTTTTCAAATTGAAAGCTGTGAAGTTAGATATTTCAGGCAGTGTATCAAAAGAAAATGATTACATTTTTTGAAAAGAGTTAGAAATGTATTAAAGGATTGATTATTCCTACCTCACATTATAATTTCGTTGAGGAGCTGCAGCACGTACAGTTTTCATTTGCCAGCTTAGTCCTGGACTGTTCCGTTATTAAAGATAGCGCTGAAGCCACTAGGAAGACTGGCAGAATCAGTTTTCTTTGGGCTGGTGCTCCTCACAGAAACAATATTGGGAGTTAGGAATTACCAATCCTATATCCCTGTCATAAGTACTTTTCAGTTTAACTGTTTTTTAAATAAACTTTATACACACAATAGTTTTCCTTTAAAGCGACAGTGATCAAAATGTAAAATATCAGTGTTATGGTATGGTAGCAATGTACATATTTTGTCTTTATGACATTTTCAATAAATTCACAAAATTGGGATAAAATATTTTACCACAAAATAAATGGAAGCAACAGAACATGGTCTAAAATGGATCTCCAATCTGTGGACCTAAAAGCATTCTCCTGAAAGAGAACAGGAAATACTTGGTGATTATCATTATTGACATTAACATTGAAGGACAACTTTACTGGAAAAATAACTTCCAATATTAAATTAATCTATAAAAAAATTACATGTAAGTAGTCCTTACTGTAATGTTGCTGCATGCCTTTAATCCATATACTTGTTTTGTTCAGGCTAATTATCTCCTTCCAACTGACTTGACTTTCTGTGAAGTCAAGCATGCTCAGTAATTACTATGAGCCAGCACTGGAAGATGAAATTTACCACCATGCAATTCACACATACCTTCTGTCACCTTTCCAAAGTTTTGCCAGTATACCACCTTATGCCCAGATCTGGTAATAGTAAACGTTCTGGTTTCACTTATGTAATTCTCGGAGTTAATCTGACAAAATTTTTAGCGTTATTAGCACTTCTTTTAACCACATACGTTTTGCCTCAGGGGAAAATTCTCCCTTTTATAATTATATTAAAGAGAAAAATGAAAACTGGAAAAAATTGTGTATCAAAAAAAGAATAGAAATTTTTTTTTTAAAAACTCTCCTTTATAAACCCCTTAGTTTTGTTCCCTGCAAAGCAAGTAATGCGTGGGAAAGAATTGCATCTCTTGACAAAATAAATTATATTTCCAGGGCCAGATTCCAGTTCTTCAATCAGTGCATCAATTGAGGGAGGCACAACCACCAAACCCACTAGCTTCCAGCAGAAGATGTGATAAACCAGGGTGCTTTGCCAGACATTTCTCTTCTTTTAATATACGTTAAGGTTTGTACACACATACGATTTTGCCAACGATCCACAATCCCCAACATCGAGCGCTACCCACGACAAACGGCTGAGAATCGTCAGTGTATGCGTTCGGTCAAGGGGTAGTTTGCCAATCCGCCAGGATCGTTCGTCTGTACGAACCTTTACTCAGAGCTAAATCTACTGTTTTGACAACATGTTCTTTATGGCAATATGAGAAATACCCATTTAACAGAAATAGTACCAGAGCCATCTATGCTTTGGTTTATCTAATGTTTGCAGACTGTAAAGCATCTCTCCCAAGCTGGAGATTATGTTATCAGTTAATTCAGTCTGAAAACATGTGTAGTGCTCCAAATGTTTACATCTGGCTAGGTTTGTCTTTGAATGAACAGGATCTTTCGTGTAAATTATTAGAAATAAAATCCCTTTAAGATAATGTAATAACTTCTTATGTTCTTTTGATAAGACATACAGAATGTTCCTATTCTAGTACCGTTCTGCTATCGCATCTTTAAAAGATATACTGTATACCTTTAGAAGGATCAGTTGTTTATTTACAGTGTTATCCAGGCATGCACCTTTACATTTTTCTGTGTTAAATTGAATCTGATTTTTATCTGTCCTTATCCAATATATCAAAGTCTTTCTACTGAGAATTTACTGTCTGTCTGAATGAGCAGTCGGATATGATTTTGTATCATCAGCAAAATGGGATCTTTTCCCACACTGTTCGCCTTGTAGAATGTTCCGGGGGAATGTCAACTAAAATTAACACCACTGTTCTCTTCTCATTAATCTTTTCTAGTTCTCATTTTTTATATGGATTTATGAAAATTGTCTCTTTGAACACAGTTTAGTTCTGTCTGTTTTTTTTCTGATTTGCATTAATATCTTGTATTGGGTCATATTTACTTTCCAATTTCTGCTTTGTGTTTTTGAACACTGCAGTTTTAATGTGGCAAGTGGATCAACCTAGACCTGCTTTGTACAGTAACCAAAGGCTTCACTGCAGCTGTCTGAATGAAATGTTTAATAAGAGAGTGGCAGAGTCAATAGTTTGTTCATACCCACAGGCATAAAATAGAGTAGCAGAGACAAGGGGAGGATTTACAAAGGAGGGATTACTAATAAGGTTATCCTGGACAGTGGTGAGCTTAGTCCACACAAATAGGCCATGTTAGTAGTATACCTTCAATTTATTTTCCTTCCCCAAGACTTTCTCCTGCATGAATAATGCTCCCTTTCTGATGACATCAAATTGCTAGAACTGCAAATTAAATCGGGTAGTGTGGGTTTAGCACTAATTTCGTCCAATAAATGGCTGATATTGCATCGACTCCATAATGTCTGTTTCGTAACAATAATAATATAATACTGGGTACAGACATTTGTTTATTGTCATTGGGCACAGGCGTTTGTTTCTTACACTTGGGCACAGACATTTGTGCACTACTTTCCTACTTGACAATCCCAGGTATGTTGCACTTTTTGCAATCTGCATATGACTGGCTATAGGGTTCCAATCCTAACACTGAACTGTAGTTCCAGATTTATATCTATAATATTAGTTTTTTTCCTAAGGAGCTATACAGCTCAGTAACTATTCTCACTATGCTAAAATAAAATTCTTTGTTCCCTTGCACCAAGAGCATTCCTATTATTTTCACCAGCCAATGTAAATAAGCTTTGAGAGGATCCCAGGTAAGCAGAGTGCGCTCAACAGATATTGCTAAAGTGACACAGTATTGCCAAGTGACAAGGACATATCACAGCATTTACTTTCTGGTTAGAGGCCTGCTTGACCCCAATATGGGTGGAGTTTGGAACTCTCACCAACTTTACCTCCCTTGAAATAACTGGAGACCACTTGTTTAAAGGATAACTATCGTATGTATAAAAAAAGTTTAAAATACATTTAAAATGAAAGGTTCTTGGGACAGGGATATACGACCAGTAATTTCTACTTCCCAATATTGTTTTTGTGAGGAGCACCAGCCCAAAGAAAGCTGATTCTGTCAGTCGTCCTCCTCGCTTCAGCGCAATCTTTAATACATGAATAGTCCAGGACTAATCTAGCAAATGAAAACTGTATGTTCTTCAATGAAACAATATTGTGAGGTAAGAACATTCAATCCCACCTACCTGCCCCAGGTACTTTCCACTTTTAAAATGTTAAATTTTAGAGAATAGTTATCCTTTAATTTCCATAGAAAAGTGGTATAATGGTCACAGCTTTATAAAAATGTATAATTTATTAAACAACTTTTTTTAAAAAAAACAAGTTTTAGGACAATTCATATCAAATATCTTTAATCTTTAAAACTTTTACAATATTTGAAAGGCTCACGGGCAGTTTTCCAGTCTGAGGCCGTAGCCCTTCACTTGCTACTCTTCTTCCCAGCTACGTGAAGGCAATAGGCTCCACCCATTGCCTCCCAGGGCCCCTCCCCTCAGAAAGGATAACCAAATTTCTTATAATTCCACCACCAGCAACTGCCAACAGCTGTGACAAATATCTCTGTCCAGGCCATATGGGCAGATTTGAACTTAACAACTCTGCAGCATAGGATGGCCATGCCTCTAAAAAGCAGGGAAGTATCCAGGCTAGGAACAGTAACTGACAAGTAAAACTTACTTTAATCAGATAAGGCAGCACATGGAGGTCGTACCTGTGAGGCTCCTTCATTGGTGGTGCAGAGAGAAGATGCAGCGAAGTCCTGGTGCGCGTCTTTAAAAGGAGCGCGCCGGGTGAAGGGGGAAAATTTCCATACAGCATGAGTCGACCTTGCTGTGACTCGTGTCTGCAACTCACGAGATGGATATCCCTCAAGGTCTGCTGGAGTGGCTGAAGCAAAACGGGGAAGAAGGCCTCCGCTCTGCGGGGCAGTAGGTACAAGACGGCACCATGAAGGAAACTTCAAGTCCAGTTCCCCCTCCCAGGAAGAGACTTCTGCCTCCGTCAAGAAAGGAAGGCCGCGTTAAACAAAAGGCCATGCTGAGGCGGACCTGGAGGAGGTGCTATGGCCGGCAGTATCTTTCCCCAGCAACTCACATTCATTTTCTTCAAGGGACAACAGGGAGGATACCCCAGGCAGCAACTCATTCCTCCAGCCAGCCACAGACTCTGCCAGAGGGCAGCAGTTGCCCAGCACTTCAGGTGCCCAGCCTCCATTAGCAGGTAACATTTTGCAACTAATTCCTGGTATTGCACAGCATGTTATTAGTTATATTATTGACTGGAACAACCCTGGTGCAGCCTTGAGGCACACAAGCACAGGGGTACATGAGGCAAATTGGATGGATGCTCTAACATGTCAGACCACCCCCTTGGCTTACACTTATCACCCAATGTTATAGATACAATTTTAAAGGGAGAGTACATGGACATTTTAACACTGCTACCCATGTCCGGAGAATATTTTTAAAAAGACGACACGGACCCCTTGGGGGCTATTACCTTGGCAATAGGATCCCCTTATTGGTATTTTTAGCCCATATCCATTATCCACCATAGAAAAAAGTGTCTAAACGATCATTATCATTTTCCTCAGAACGCCTCCCATTCTGATGGCTAAACCACTGACCTGAAATTCAGGTGTATTCTGCCCATGTGGTGGGAGCTACAGAATATCGGACCCAAGAAGCCAGGTGTCAGAGTAAATGCCCCATAGCCAATCCGGGCATGGGCCCCCTTTCTTCTGTGCCTTTAGTGCTAGGCCTCTGAAACAATGCATCTGGAATCGAGACAGTAAATCTGCTATACTATTCTTGTATCCTGGAAAATGCTGAGCTTCAAAATGAATCTTCAATTTTAAACCCTTAAGTACCATGTAGTAATTGACCCTGATGACGATTTAATGTGATTAATAGCATGAACAACTTGCTGTTACGTAAATCCCCGCCCCACAATTCCGCTGCAATGTTGTTCCTCCAGGAACAACTCCCATACTGCAAGAGCAACCCAGTGTTGCTTTTTGGCTTTCTTTGCAAAACTCGCTAATAACAGCCTCCACTTTGTCCTCAGGCAATTTAGACATTTGCACTAAATCAATCATTATACCAAGAAGTTTAATTATGGTGCCAGGGGATGTCCAAATTTGCCCCCCAAAAAAAAGGTTCTTATTACTTTCAACATCATTCTACACTCATATCTAAGTAATGAATAATATTTTTGCTACCTGACCTTTTCTTTACCACCCACTCAAGAAAAGAGCTAAAAGCCTAAAACAGGATATATGATATTGAACATCCCATTGGTAGACACTTGTCCACGTAAAAGTGTCCCTCAAAATTATAGCCCAATAAATGCCATAAATTGGGGTGGACCGGTAAAAGTCTAAATACTGATTCAATTTCCAGCTTTGCCATACAGGCTCCTACACCATACAGTACCTTCTTATTATCACTATAGCACTATCAAACGATGCATAAGATACACTGTGCAGTTCTTCCGCTATCCCTTCATTAACTGAACTGCCTAAGAGAAATGAGAAGTGATGTATGAGCCTGTACTTGCCCTGCTCCTTCTTCAGGACCACCCCAATGGTGATGCCTGTGAGTTCTGTTCACAGAACTCACAGGCATTACTGTTTGAGGCTCAAGCAGGTGAAAGCAGAGGAAATCTCAGAGGTGTGGAGCTTAACATTCATCAAACCAGTAACAAGATGTCAGCAACTTCCAAGGCACAAAGCTAGGCTCTGGAGGGGCATAGGTAAAAAAAAAATATGGCAACAGTATTTTTAAAGCTGCAGCTTCCAAATGAACATAACTTGAATTTACAGTGCTGTTATCCATGTTAAGGCCATACTAAAAAAGGCCTCACTAGATCCCTCTTGTTTAGCCAACTACCGCCCGGTATTTCTCTTTCCGACAGCCTCTAAACTGCTAGAACAATTAGTCTTCTGCAGTATCGCTAACTACCTTCATGCTCATAACCTATTTGATCCTTTGCAATCTGGATTTAGTCCTGCGCACTCCACCGAGATGGCCCTGTGTAAGGTTGTGAATGATCTGCAGGTTGCAAAGGCCAATGCTCACTTTTCTATTCTTATCCTCCTTGACCTCTCCTCTGCTTTCGACACAGTCGATCATTCCCTCCTAATGCAGTTACTCTTTGGGCATTCGGAATGAAGTGGCATCCTGGTTTCTATCCTGACTTACTCTGTATCTTATGCTAGCAATACCTCGTCTCCGGTTCCTCTTGGTGTGGGGGTACTGCAGGGGTCTGTTCTTGGACCCTTATTGTTCTCTCTCTACACTATTTCCTTGGAAGATGTTATTAGCTCTTTTGGCTTAAAGTATCATTCATATGAAGACAATACACAAATCTACTTGTCCACACCTACGCTAACTCCTGACATTCAATCACGTGTCTCCGACTGCCTCCTTGCCATCTCCTCCTGGATGTCTCAGTGCTACCTCAAATTAAATCTTTCTGAAAATGAAATGATCATTTTTCCACCTAAACCTGGTCCTGTCTCAGTCCGAGTCTTTCTCGATCTCTGTTGACAATAGCCCCATTTCCCCTATACAATAGGCACGCCACCTAGGCGTTGCAAAAATCTGCCGCTTTTTCCTTCGCAATATAGCCAAAATCCGCAGGTTCCTTTATTTCCCGACCATCCTTTCGCTTCTGGACTATTGCAAACTACTACTTTCTGGACTTCCTGCTTCCAACCTCTCTCCCCTTCTGTCTATACTTAACTCTGCCACACATATTGTTTCGCTCTCTAATAAACCGGATACCAAATCTCCTCTGAACCAGACAATAACCTGGCTCCCCGTGAAACAGCACATTGCATACAGAATCCTTCTCCTAACATTTAAATCCCATCGCTGTGCTGCTCCCCCTTATATTTCCTCTCTAGTCTCCCCATATGTTCCTGCCCGTACCCTCCGCTCATTGCAGAACCGGCCCCTGTACAGACCCCCCCACACGTACTGCTTCCTCTCGCCTTAAACCTTTCTCTCTTGTGGCTCCCATCCTCTGGAATTCTATTCCCCTCTCTCTACGTCAATAACCCTCAATTAGCAGGTTTAAATCTACCCTTACATCCTACCTATCTGGTAACCAGCACAGTAGATGATTGTTTTATTTGCACTGCATTCTGTATGTTAACTATAAAGTCAAATGACCCCTTCTAAAAATACCCAAGCAGCCAATCTCTCTCGCACCTGCCATGCTGCATGGTGCCCCCCAACCCCCCGTAGGTCCTGGGTGAAGGTGGATAGTGTCAGATTCTGCAGATTCAAGATGGAGGCCACGGTTAGGTGGCAGAGCGAGCATAATAAGGCAGCGATGTCTGGTTTCCTTGTGTGTTCTGAATGGTTTAGGGTACGAGAGATGTGATATTATTTTGTGGCCCACAAATAAATGTGGAATCATGAGCAAGTGGAGACAAGTGGAGTCTTTCATGCTAAGAGGGTTGCTGAGGCAGGAATTTCCTAATTTTTTTAAAAAAAAATTTTCCCTAATTTTATTAAAATTATACATGCTCCAAGGGTTCTTTGTGTGTGACAATCACATATATTTACATAGTATTTGATGTTGAATAAAGACATACATCCATCTAGTCCAACCTTTTTAGGCTACCCATGATTATTTGTTGCAGACTTGCTAAGTGGTTTATATTATATTATTAAAAGTCACTTATATTTATCTGTTAATTTTAAATAATATGTATATGTAAAATATAATTGTTTATGAGTTTATGGAATACAGTATATATAATATGCATAAAACGTGTCTGATATGAAGGATATACTCTGTTAGATTTAGCCAGAGCTGCAGTCACATGAATGTAGTCCCACATACTAGTGGAATATACCAATATATTGTGTTTGTGTGTGGGACTGCTGAAGGATATGGAGATTTTAATCTGTCCTGTGTACTTGCCCTATGGTTCTTTCCGATTGTTTAAATAAAGGAATTTTATGTGGAATCTTAAAAGTGTTGCCCATGTTTCTTCTTGTGTGTGTTTTAGTGAATAGTGCACCTCTGCCATTTTTATAACCACACTAGTGCCCTACAGGTTCTTTTGTTTATAAAAGTCTGAATGGAGCACCATTGGACAGTACAGTTTAATTTCTACCCATGGGGAAAGTTGCCCTAAATAAAAAAAATGGTTTACCATACATTTATTTCTTTATTTACAGTTAATGAGATTGTTTTCAGTAGCTCAAACTACAACATATTTTTTATTCTTTAAAAATGAAATTTTTGTAAAAAATTGTAATACAACTTGTACAACAAAAAGAGTGAAATTTTCTGGTCAATAAATGTTTACCCCTTAAGATGGAATCGTCGTTGGCTGCCTCTGGGAGAGAGATGTCTTCATTTGATCAATATTATTATTACTCCCATGCATTATTTATATAGCGCTTGAAATGCTAAGGCCTCAATGGTAAATGTTTACATGGAATGTTTAATAATTCACACCAGTCTCTGCATACAGTGTAAATTTGCTACCAAAGGCAATTAAACACCTGACATCATTATTCTAACTAGAAGAAGTAGCAAGTGTTAACAATTTTACAAATTTGACACTAAGGGGCATATTTATAAAGGTTGGTTAAACTTTTCGCCTTATTTAACGCAGCGTTTTCGCCTAATTTGGCCTGTTCGCTATTTATAAAGCAGTGATAACCAGTGGCGAAAGGTCATTACCGCTACATTTCGCTTTTTGCCATACATCGCTGCGGTAACAGCTCAAGCATATTTATAAAATGTTGAAAAGTGTATTTTTGCTTTAAGTTCAGCCATTCACATTCGCAAAGTCTTAGGTGGCGAAAACGCATAAGTGGCCATTTATTTATCCTGCCAATGGGTCCATGGAGGTGTCAGTACATTGTGGAGTGTTTCTCAATACTAATAAGTATTCAGGGGGTTGTTAGACTATTTCCCAGCATTTACTGTAATACAATCTGCGACTTCGCTTTTTTAAGGTTAATTTTTCGCTTTTTAAAGATTTTTTTTTTATCTTCCGATTTTCTTTATTTACCAATAAAGTTAAATGGGGGTCTGAGGGACATTTATAAAGGGGCATTATTTTTGCTTTTTTTCCCCACCAGCCTTTACCATAATTTTTTAAACTTACATCTTTTCCTTTCATCAGTTATTAAAAAGGTGAATTTTCATCAAAAGCAAAAATTATCCAGTAAAAAGTAGCACAAATAATGCTGAAAAAGCTCAGCACATATGATGGTAAATAGGTAATACTGCCTGGTGATTTTTCAAAGTAGTGTCAAATTGGTTAATACACACTGAACACCTATCTTTGTTATTTAAAATAAAAATTTGGTGTTTTTTTCAGCCACAGATATAAATAGTGTAAAACTCAAATGGGAATTTTCTCTATTTTATTAATAGGAGACATTTTTTAGCATTGCTTATTTTTAGCAAACTGCATCTAATTATCAAACCAGTTCCATTAATATAGGAACATACCATAGTGCTGTGTAAGAAATAGTCATGTTAATGGAACATTCCAGTAAGTAATGATGTTTGCGAAAATCCTGTTAAAACTGCAAAAAATGCAACAAAAGGGAGAAAAGGGGCAAAAAGGCGAAAATCCCCCTATTTATAAATGGCTGTAAATAAAAAAGTGACAAAGATAACTCTGAAATTACACTAGAGAGCATCTCTCTTTTCGCAGTGATACCACACTTAACGCAATGAATAAGGCGAAAAATATCGCCACACATCGCCACAGCGATACTTTTCTGAAAAGGCGAAAGCGAAAATAGCGCTTTTTGTCATTGTGATGTCATGCGATAGCGAAATGGCGAAAATAGCGATCCTTTATAAATATGCCCCTAAGATTTTATTTTCCAACCTTATTGTATTTCTTATATAATATTCACATATTCCCTTAAAAATTGCCTTAACCTTAATGTACTAGGGGGCATATTTATAAAGATTCCCTTATATCTCTTTTCTTCTTGATGGACTTCGCAATGGCTATTTGCTTCTTTATAAAAGTGAAATAGAGACGTGTCACCAGAACTCCCTATACCAGACCAGGGCTGGAATTAATAATAAGGTAACATTAAGTGGGGGTCTTTAGAAGTAAAAAAAAAAGTGGGGTTAAACACTTGAGATAATGCTGAACATGTGGAAATAAGAACCCCAATTGATTTTATTGTAAAATAGCAACAATGGTAAAAAAAATTAAATTAAATTAAATTAAAATAATTAAACTGGGGTTTTTTTCTGTAAATGAATGTAAATAGTCTAACACCAAAAGGACACTTATTTGTATTGGGAAACCCACCATGGGTAATAGTAATGTAATAACACCTTCCAGTGAGTAATATAACCTATTTCATGGCTGGAAATGTGCCCACTAATAAATTATTAGTGAGCACAATCACCTCAGATTTTATGAGGATTAACATTTTCTGACACTTTATAAATTAGAACAATCATTTTTCAGAGAGATATTCAAAATGGCGACATGCATTGTAAACTTTATTTGTCACTGATTATTGATGAATTATTCTACCGGAAATTGTAGCGAAAACATCGGTGAAATCTTCGTGCACCTTTATGGCATTAATATGCTTTAGTTCTCATTTAGTTCTAGAACACACCAAAAAGCTTGTTGCTGAAGACTTTTAATTCAACATTGATAGTCCTTGCTGACAGGATATTTGGAATTATATATTTGCAGCTGTCAGAATGAATCTGTTCATACAGAGGGGTACAGGTGGCAGAATCTTGTGACCATTTGGCAGTACACAATCTCAGGCAATCCAGCTGGTGTAGCACTTGTTTGCAATATTTAGCATGACTTGAAAGTAAAAGCTGCTGTCGGTTCTGAACTGTGCGTATTCTAAATGTGAGGGTCGCTTGTGCAGATTTTGTTAAACTTGTAATCTCCTTGTTGCTGAATAACTAACAATGTTGTGCATCCAGGTTGGAAATCCATATGTTTACAAACTCCCAGTATTCCCTAACAAGCACTCTGCAACAGAAGGTAGACAATCTGGGAAACTTGGGAGTTGTAATTTACAAATATCAAAATCTGGAGGGTGGATATCCTTGGTGTAGTAGGACACATAAGACTAAAGTTATAAAACATTAAGACAACTGGTTTCAGATCTTTGAGCTAAAGAATGTGCAGCATCCAGTCTGGCAATATTATAAAAGAAAACAACACGTAAAAGAAAACTTCCCTGATTTACTTCATTTACAATCACTATCATAGATTTACAATCGTGATCACAGATTTATGATCCCATATTTGCAATCTTAAATTAATGATCGCCATAACACTCGTTAAAGGTGCGGTAATGCTAAAAAGCAATACCAACAAGCCTAATAAATATGGTCCAATGTCTTTATTCAACCTCCAATGCTATATTATTATATTGTGTGCACTCTACATACAGGCAAGTTACTAGTTAATAAATCGTTGAAATCACCAGATGACTAAGATGCTCTGTGCATTATAATCCATCTGTTTTATAAAACATAAAAAACATACAGGATAAAAATACTTGAATCTGATAAAAGCATACATTTTATCTTAAAAGCATCATAGAAGTTCTAGGAAATAAATAAACCTTGCCCGTGAGCTAAGAAGTAATGTTTATTGTAATTAGTAACAGTCTGCCTTCCATCAGAAGAATCATTGGCCTAATAGAAATTGCTCTGCAAAATGTTTGCATAGAATAAAGTTAGTGATGACCAAAGTGCCCACAATGGATTGCAGGCAAGGTCATTGGTCAATTCTTGCTAAACCACTTTTGAATAGGCACAATTTTTTTTTACATTCAAATCTGTTGAACAATATTCAGTATACTCATATGTTACCAGTTAACATTCTGCCCTAATTAAACCCAGACTACAGCATAGCTAACAATACTTATTTCCGTTTTCCTAAAATACCTGAAAGTGTAAATAATGAAGAACATACTTGCTGCTGAAGTATCGGTTTCTACTTCTCCTTGTCTTATAATTATCAGACAAGAGTTATTAACAAAAATGAAAAGTTTGCACAGGCTAAAAGCATTTCTGCCCTAATTATTCCCTTGGCTGGTTAACTGAGAATCATCAGAGAAGAATTTTGTTTGGTTATTTGGGTAAAAGATAACAAGGATCTAGGGAATAGATTATTATCTCTCATTTTATATTGATGTGTACACAGCAAAATTTATTTGACCTTATAAACCTTGCAATTTGATTTAAGTGTTGAATCTACTAATCATTTCTCAATTGCTTGAGGTAAAAAGAGGCATTAGCGATAGCATTTTCTAAAATAGCACTGTACAGTATAAAACAACAACATAATGTTGTTACTTATATCCCTTATATAAATAATTTATATCTTCATAGGAGATTGCATTGAGTTTTTAGGATCTACCAATGAGGTGGAGGGTATAGGATATTACATATAGGAAAGGTATATATGTATGTATCCACTATTACCATCAATAAATATATATAAAATATAGCACTGACTTATTTTAGGTATAAGACAAAACGTACAAAATATATAAACTTACTTACAGAGCTGAGATCCCTATTTTAATATGGGATAGTCAAAATGGGAGCTTAAACCACACTCCTGGGTCTGCTAAGGGGTCTCCGTGTGAAAAGGCTGCTACTGAAAGTATTGGAGGCTGCTACTGAAACTGTACCTGTAGATAAAATGCCCCAATTAGACTCAGTATCTCTACCAGTCCCAGTTGCCAAACCTATTTTAAATTTGATAACGTAACTATGTTGTGGACTGATTGGCTAGAACAATTTGAATTGGCAGCTTCCCTTAATGGTTGGGATGAAGGTGCTCACTTGCAAGTCCTTAGCATTTTGCTTAGTGGTAAAGCCAGGCAAGTATACCAAGGATTTAATACTGAAATAAAAAGCAGTTACCAGTTATTAAAAGTGCTCTAAATCAAGTTTTTCAATTAGATCTGTATGAAAGAGTATATAAAGGATAATACTTTGCATGTTTCCACCCATTTCATTAGGTAACCTGGGAATGAGAAATATTTGTTTATATGTTAGATTATTAGGGCAATGCTATTATAATAACATGAGGCTGTGAGGTACCTTCTGTTATAAGAAGGCTCTATTTCATTTTATAATCTGTGGAGAGCTTTTAGCTCCTTTAACCACACCTCACCTTAAGCTATAAAGCTAATCAGTATTCTGTGCTCCAAAGTCCTAACCCCATAGCAACTGTAAATCTGGAACTTGCTGTGGTAATTACTAATATGTAGGAACATAGCATGTTAATCTGGATCCCGTTTAGAGCCACAGGTCACCCAATGTTGCTGTTTAGTTTGAACTGCACATTGTGGCAAGATTGTCTGGGTCTATTCTCAGACCAACAGCTTTATTACACCTAGACCCCCTGGGATTCTAGTTGGCAGGGAAATGCAGTAGGAAAGGGAGGGCAAGTTTGGTAAGGTTCATAATTCCTACTGCCTGAAGTGATCTTAATAATCCTACCCTAGGCCAATATTGTAATAGCTATAGATGTAAGGGAAGGGCAGATGGATGACTTGCATATTCAAGCCCTTGGGTAGGAATCGCTAAAGCACGAAAAATGGCTTTATTCTAGGATATATGAAAATAACAATTTCCAGCATTCTGTGCAACCACAGAATGCTGGGAGTTTTAGTTTTTAAACATCTGAAAAGTTTAACACCCGTGCTCTATATCATTAGGCTGTATTGCATCTGTATACATTCATTAGCCTATGGACATAATGGAGAAACTTACTGTTAACAGAGAATGCTGGGAGTTGTAGTTTTCAAACATGTGAAAGGTCAGAGAAATACGTGTTTATAGGTTAGATTATTAGGGCAATGCTATTATAAGATGAGGCTGTAAAGTACCTTCTGTTGTAAGAAGGCTCTATTTAATTTTATACTCTGTGGGGAGCGTTTGGCACCTTTAACCGCACCTTACCTTTATTTATAAAGCTAATCAGTATCATAAGCAGCTATAAATCTGGCACTTGTCGTGGTGAATACTAAGTATGAACATAGCATGTTTAGTTTGAAACACAGTGTGGCAGGATTGCCTGGATCTATTCTCGGACCTGCAGGATTATCCTATTCGGTTCCCCTGGATGCTGATGACTGTCTGAGTAACAGTTTAAAATATACCTGTGTAAAGATTATATATCCACTGTATCCACACATAGCAAACATAACACACACAATTTTCACGTGCACCAATGGGCACACTTTTACTAGTATATATATATATATATATATATATATATATAATATATATATATTATATATATATATATATATATATATATATATATATTGTAAGGGGCTTGCCCAAAAGGTACAGTTTCTTGGGGGTGCGTAGATTGCAGGGCAGAATGACTCCAGACAAAAAAACAACAGTTTGTGAACAACAGTTCCAGGTTTAAGCTGACTGCAATCAGCTTTATTTCACCAGTCCAGAGCACAGTGGTACATCCATAAACAAAACATAAAAATAAATCCTAGCCTGTTCGGCTCTAACAACATTGAGAATTCCCTCTCTGCACATAGAGAGGGGAATTCTCATGTTAGTTAGAGCCGAACAGGCTAGGATTTATTTTATGTTTTGTTTATGGAATGTACCACTGTGCTGGACTGGTGAAATAAAGCTGATTGCAGTCGCTTAAACCTGGAACTGTTGTTCACAAACTGTTTTTTTTTGTCTGGAGTCATTCTGGTCCTTGCAATCAACGCAACCCCCAAGAAACTGTACCTTGGGCAAGCCCCCTTACATATGGTGGAGGATGCGGCACAAATTTAAGCACAGAAACATATACCCAGATTCTTTATGGGCCAGGCAATGATTGGTTGAGCAGCTCTTGGTGGACTGGAGAAAAATTGAGGGCCCTATGACCCCAAGACTCCAGCAATACAGACTGCACATTTTTGCTGTCCAACCTAGTAAAAAATCCCAAGATGGATGAACTTGTGATGCAGCTTGCACGAACCACTGTGGCCCAGCAGCAGACAAATACCAGCTACAGCAGAGCGTAGCTGCCCAGCAAGAAACTAATTGTTTGCTGGCTGCGCAAATGAACACTAATTTCTGGCCCAAGCACAGTGGGCGGGCTTGTAGCGCCTTTTCTTTCAGGAGATTCCCAGAGAGACAGCGGCTGCAGGAAAAGCCAAAGAAATGATGTGGTACAGAGAAGTTCTCTGAAAGTGAAAGGAACCTTGTGGGAGCAGGTTAAAATTGAGCCATTGTTTGGGAGAATACAGCCTAAGTGTGAAGGCAAGTTCAGCGTGCATGCTTCAACATGTCCCACAGAAATCGTTTCAAGGTCCTGGTAAGACTGTTAATAAAGGGGACATTGCATGGGAGCAAAATACTTGTGAGGAGAAATGTGGGGACTGTGATCATAAACCAGAGACTGGTCAAAAGACATTCGAAATGCAAGTTGGTGGAATTCACTACTGGTTACTTTAGACATTACAAGAAGTGTGTCAATGGTACTAAATGAGTTATTAATGTTTATTGAAATTTGCTCTAGTAATACAAATGTCACTGGTATTACACTGTTTGTATTATGTTAGGTAATCCAAGGGAACAGTAAAACATAAATTGGGTGTTAGTGATACAATTGATGAGGAAGTTATACTGGGTACAGATTTCCCATTATGGGAATTATGGAAAGACAAAGTTTCACATATCAACCCATCTAAATGTTTAGAGGAGTGTCGTTTGCAGAAAACAACCAGGAAACTAATTGTGTTGAAATGGCACTATGCTCCAATAATGATTGTAAGATTGATGTGTGTGTGATTGCACCTGAACCAAAGTTGTTAGGGGTAACCACTATTCAAAATACCTCCTTAGGAAGGTAACAGATGTGACTGATAATACAGAGCAAAGCTTTAAGGTGTAAAAAGGGTAGAAAGTCCTGTGTGAATGCCGGAAAATGTTCCCAAGAATCCCGGGTGATTCTGTGACTGATAAAAGTTCCCTGGGTGTGATATGGCGATAAGCTTGGGTATGTTTTGCAGAGATTAACAAAAATGCTAATCTGGTAAACCAAGAGTTTGATCAGGCAAGGAGCCTGTGGGTCTGCAAGCAGGCAGACCAGTACCTCTGAGTGTCAGAGTTGTAAACCCCAGTAGGAGACTGGGTCCAACCAGCTAATTCTCCAGGGAGAGACACAGAGCTGTGTGAGTACTGGACTGTGAGTGTTCAAACAGTCAGGGACACTTACTTTGTATTAGTTAGGCCAGTGTGGCATAGGATTTATTATTTTATTGTGTGAGCTAATATCCTAAATAAACCTGACTGAGGTCAGTTTGAAAATCAATCCAAAGACTGTTGCCTGTTTGTGTGTTAAATTGTGCCCAAAGGCTGTCTTTCCTGGGAGACAACGGTCCTTGCTACCTGAAATGTTACAATATACTATTATATACAATCAGAATTTGCATTCACAGGCATAGATCATATATCCCCATGCCCAGAAGGGGTGGTGATAGATCAAAAATGCTGCTACACTGTGAAACTAGGCTTAAATGAATACTTTTCACTTAAATGTTTTCTTAGCGATAGGTAAATTTACTGCAAAAATTTTTATCAAAAGATAATTGAAAGCTTTTTACGATTCTTTTTATCTGTTTGTTTCATCAAGGTTAACTTTGTAACAAAAGTCTTACTATGATATACTGTATTAATTTTAGAAGTACTATCACACTTTAAATGTTACACTTTTTACTATTGCACTTTAAATAGCATATTTTAAAAATGTTAATATATTTGACAGTTTTTAATATTGTTGGAATTTATAGGCACTTTACCTTTAATAACTATGCACTTTACTTTAGTATAGTATAGTATTTGAGGTTGAATAAAGACATATGTCCATCCAGTCCAACCCATCTAGCAATATCCTCATTTCCTGCCTAACTGTTCATCCAGAGGAAGGCAAAGAAAAAAAACCCACCAAATTTATGAAGGGGAAAAAAATTCCTTCCTGACTCCAAGTGGCAATCAGAAATTTTCCTGGATCAACTCTACTTTATGTATCAATACCAGTAACTTGCAACATTCCTTGTTTGCAGAAACTCATCCAACTTTTTTTTGAAACTGACCAATGAACCTGCCACAACAATGCCCACTGGAAGACAGTTCCATAGCTTTACCGTTCTCACAGTGAAAAAATCTTTTCCGAACTTGAAGCCTAAACCTTTTTTCTTCAAGACTTAAGGGATGTCCTCATGTCCTTTGAACAATGCCCCACTTTAAAGGAATGTGAATGTCACATAGGTGAGTGGAGTTTAGGTTATATATTGCTGTTCAAGTATGGCTTGAGAAATGTCTTAGTATATAGACCGAAACATCGCCAGATGTTTTGCACTAACGTGTGAATTAAATCATTTAAGAAGACCCAGGATTGCTCCTTATTTTGTATATAAACTGTATAAAGTGTTTTTTGGACTGCACCCAGGCAAAGCATTAGCTAAAGGTGTGTGCCCTGTATCAAACAATATTTATATATATAAAGCATAGGTCGTCCATCAGGACAGGCAATAATAAGATAAGCTGCCTGTCATTTTTTTTGTTTGTTTATTTTGTTGTTGTTTTTTTTTTTTGATGTTCCATTCTAACAAAAAGCAAACAAAGGTCAATGGAACCTTTGCAGATTTCCTTCGTATATTCACAATTCTCTATTCTGCTGGCTTCCCTCTTCATGCACCATTGTGGTTAGGAAACATGGAGGTTTGATTCTGCCAGTGGTTATGTGGTGTGATGATTATATTGACTTCTGGAAGCCAAAAATCTGCCTCTTTGATTCACCAAATCATAAATCGAGAATGGAAAAAATGAGATGTTTGTGTATTAAGGGAAACATGAATAGCAGCTGGTAGACATTTTTATGGATGAGCAAATCTTTCCATGAAAAACTAATACACAAAGCATATGTTCTTTTTTCTGGAACATAACTTTCTGAGCAGTGAGGGGGATGCTTGATATGACATTTTGTTATATTGAAATTGAAGTATACGGAACACAACCTTAAGCATAATGAACATACGCTTCATAAAATCAACCTGTTGGAAACATTTTAATTGTATTTGTTATCACAGTAAATATAGTTAAGATATTGGTAAGCAATTATTTAAAATAGAATTTTCCAGATCTAACTATAAATCAAAAAGAATAATTTAACATGTCAAACACATAACAACATAGGTGTTCTGCCTGTTGAAGTTGGCCACACACAGACATTAAAGGATCCTTGCCTATTTTTGTCTATAATTGCATCCCAAATGATCAATCCTATTCTAACAGGCCATCATGGTGGTTATTTGTTTTTAACAGAAACAGGAAAAAGGGTGTTTGCTCCTTGTCGGTGTAAACATAAAGGGTGGTAGGAGCTCACAATGATGGCCTGTAAGATGTATTAATAATGTGCATTTGTGACTTCAGGCACTACCCTGTCCCTAGTTTTTACTTATTGACCATAACTCCAAGCAGGGGCATAACTACCAGGGGAGCAGATCCTGTGACTGCAGGGGGCCCATCCGTCTTACTTTACTATGACAGAGAATCAGACTTCTACCAGAAAAACAATTTAAATGATGCAGGAAGGGGTCCCATCATAGGTTTGCAGCAAGGGGCCAGGGATTTCTAGTTATGCCACTTTATGCGTTATGTATTTTCTGTTACTCTGTGCTGCCCTACTATGCCTTCAGTTTGTGCTGTTACTGTAACAAAGTTCCAATCTAGCACTGCTCCTAACAAAACAACATAGTAATGGGGGTAAATAAAGACATACACATTAGTAGGTAGTGCACACCGGAGTAACACCGAAATCACAGCAACTTCTGGACACTTGCAAATAGCTAAAAGCTTCTTTATACAAAAGCAACATAAAACTACTCCGCCTTGCACTTTTCGGGCCAAGAAAGGCTCTTAATCATAGGCTGAATGACCATCCGCCATTTTGCATTTCATATAGCCTGCACGCTGCAAAACCCTGCCCACAAAGGGGAGGAGTTGCAGACCCGCGGACTAATAGCTATGCAACACGGAAAGACTCCTAAATTGATACATAAAATCTAAAGTGGTTCCACACATAAAAAGGATACAACATGTATCTATTCACATGTACAAATATACAAAGATACTAAATTACAAAATACAAAATAAGAACTATGTTAGCAAATACGAGGTTATTAAGTGTGCCAAAGCAGTCTAAGTATCCATCCTTACAAACCAATAGAAGGAGTACTCTATACTAGTTCTCTATGTACTACAGTATGTCTCCTAATGGCCAAGAAAAAATAGGATAGATAAATGGGGGTATACACAAGTAAGAGATACACAGGTAAGGGATAATTAAACTCCAGACTGTAAATATATAAATATGTAAAGATATAAAATGTATATATATTAATGTATAGAAAAATACAGTTGTCTCTAAGTTAATACAATATATTACACATGATAAGCAATATCCCATTTAGCATTTCAACCTTTGGGAATCCTTGTGTCTAATAACCAGATCCATCTAGCTTCAGCTTTGAGGAGAGCTCTCCTCCTGTCTCTGCCCCTGATATCGGGGGTTGTTCTGTTCCACACATTGGACACCCAACTTGGATATGTCACAAGTTGTTACACTCCAAAAAATGTCTACCCACTGGATTCTTATCCTCTTTTATCTATGTCCCTGACATTCTCCCTAACTCTCTCCTTAAGGGTCCGGGTAGTGCAACCTATATACTAATTGTCACATATGTGACATGTGAGTAGGTAAACCACATACTTGGATCTACAATTAAAATATTGTTTACTTTTAAATGTTTTTAAAGTGACTGTGCTTTTTATTACAGCACTCGGGCTTATATATTTACAGGTAAGGCATTTTTTAGCTCCACACCGAAAAGTACCTTTACAATTTAAGGGGGCAGATGGTTTCTTAATGTTCCTTCTAATCACACTTAATGTTCCTTCTAATCAATATTCATTTTTGGAATGAATTTACATCCTGAAAGGACACCCTCTCCTAAGCCCTCATCATCCTCTAGAATGATTATATGATTTTTGATTATGTTCACTATTTTATTGAACTGGGGACTATAGGGAATAGTGAAATACACTTTCTTTGTTAGTATCCCAATTTTGCCCTTTTCGTCTATGCGACTTCGGGATCTGACACTGTAACATATGAGCCCTATCTAACTTATGGGCTCTCTCTCTAGCTTCTTCAAGATCTTCCCCTTTATAAACCCTAGATTCCAAAGTGCTTTGTAATGCATTGGACGCTAACTGAAAATCTTTTTCCCTACTACAATTCCTTCTTGCTCTTACCCATTGTCCATAAGGAATTCCCTTGATGAAGTGGGAAGGGTGACTTGAGTCAGCCCTAAGTATGGTGTTTTTACTAGTTTCCTTAACATTAGCCTCCATTAAACATGCAAAAATGATGATTAAGAAGATTATTGGATGGCAGTAAGGATAAAATTAATCCATTCCAAAAGGGTAATTTTCAAATGGTATGCCACTGCCTGGATTCCCAAAGTGTGGGGGATACAAAAATTGAGGGAAACTACGTCTATGGTCACCAGACTGTTCCCTGTTTGCCACTTCATCTCCTGTAAAGTTTGTAGAACATGGGTTGTATCTTTCATGTATGAAGAAAATCTCAGTACTAATGGTTGTAAGAGGACGTCTACCAAAGTGGTTAACCCTTCATTGAGGCAATTAATATAATTTATGTATTTTTAGAACGTGATGAAAGGCCGGAACTACTGGGCATTCTGGAAGCAGTTTGCCCATCATACTAGGGTCTATGATGCCAATATACAGACCCTCCTGTAATAAAGCATTCAATTTGGCTTTATATTTATCTGTGGGGTTTCTTTCTAATTTCTCATACATAGTATTATCAGACAGTTGTTTGACCGCTTTCTTTATTGTAATCATTGATATTTAAAACCACCACAGCTCCCCCTTTATCAGCTTTTTGTAGGCATCAAGGGCCATAAGTTCTCCTTTGCTCAAGTTGTCTTTAACAAATTTCAATCTGGAATGCTTTTGGAGGGTGTTAAGATCTTTCTCTACTACCTCTTGAAATTTTTCAGTATATGGAGATCTCATGTTGACCTGATAAAAATTAGACCTTGCACGCATAATACCTCTGTAATCTTTCATTGCTACTCCTACCTTACCCTCCTGCTGATAAATAAAGACATCCAGCCCTAGTTATTAAAAAATAGCTAAAAAGGAGGGATAATTCTTTCCTGACTCACTCAAAAAGGCAATTGGAAAGGATCTCTGGATCCACAAGAACTATATTTATTAATTAGAGATGGACGAAACTGAAAGGTTTCGTTCCAATTTCGGGTTTTTAAGATCCGAAAACAGCAGAACTTCGGATCGAGTTTTCGATTTTTATCAAACGTTCGAGCTATTTTCAAAAGTTCTCAAAAATACCCTAAAGATAGCCGAACGATCCGTCCGGAACATTCGGATTTCGGAACCGAGAGGTTCTGTGCAGGATCCGGGCCTGAGTCAGACCCAGATCCCATCCCTAGCATTAATACCAGTAATTTTTAATATTTTGAATTTTAGAAACTTGTCCAGCCCACTCTTAAAGCTATTTAATTTAATTACATCTGCTGGAAGACAGATCTACAGTTTCACCATTTAAAACAATTCCAAATCCCCCCTCCCCACTGCACAAACTCCTGCAACTCCCACCAGAACAGCTTACCTTCACACAAAATCACAAGGTGAATGCTATTAGCTGTAGCTCAGTATTGCACATGCAAAACTACAGCACATGCTCCCCAACTCTAGTTGAGTCTTAGCTTCTGGTAGGGGGTGAGCACAGAGAGAAGAGGAATGCAAACTAAAAAAGGAGTGAGCTGAAAAGGTAATGAGAGGAGATGGTAAAATGAAGCAAAAATGCATCAAGCAGTTCTAAAAATTATATTAAAGGATAAAGGCAAGTAATTTTTTCACTTTGGTGTCCCTTTAAGCTACTTAAATTAAAGGGCAGTATCATCCAAATAGGAGTGTAATACACACTACACAATGTAATATCCGATCAATGTGTGTTTTACTCCTACATAGCGGGGGGCCCCGCCACTGGGTCCCAATGCAATAAATACATTTGTTCACTTTTGTGCTTTTTGAAATGGGGGGAGATGCACAAAATGTGTGTTATGTGCAAAACGTAACAACACCTGCTATCCTATGAAGTATGTGTGTGTTTTAAGGAGGAGCATCATGGTAAGTAATATATCTGCTACTAAGTCTTCGGCAGAACAAATTGTTTCCAAAAACTTTACAGCCACGAGTGAGATAACTGAGGATGGGAAGCAATATTTTGCTGCTCTATGCAATCTGCATTACCAAAATTCTCATAGAAATATAGTGCTATGGTAAAAGCATGTTCACCTTGCTTAGCATTCTTGCAATTATTATGCAACCTTTTAAGGCAATATCGAAGGAATAGCTTTATTAGTAACAAATATTTCTTGGAAACCTTTCTCAACTTTCACAAGACATTTACACTAACACATACGTAAAAATAAATAAAACAATACTAAATGGCAAAAGAAGGAATTTTGTTGGATGTCTGGGCAGCACACGGAGGACATTTTCTGCACTTTAATTGTTTAACCACAGTGTAAAGTGATTATGCTTGGAATGTTATTTGTGATACTATTAAAATAATTTCTATGTAAACAGTTCAGAGTACACTTTAGACTTTTCTTGTACTCTGTTGTTGAAGAGAACATATGAGCATGTTATATATGTTAAAACCTTAAACAGAGATCACAGTTTGAATTGTAAGGTGAGGAAAAGGATTGATATGTATTCATAAAAGGTATTAAGGATATTCACCCGCAGATGATCTGGGCAAATCTTTCAGAAGGGTTAAAGTTGATATTGAAAAAAAGAGTGCTGGCCATTTTAGCCTCCTTTTAATGCTTGCCTATTCAAGGGTAAGGTTGAGGCTACACTAGGACGCATAGAAAATTACGCGTTAATATTTGTGTTTTCTATACGTTTTTATCCCAAAAACACCTTTGATTTCATGTGCAATTGTGCTCCGATATTGTGTGGCAGCTGATGTGATGCAAATGGAGCCATCTGTTGCTGGTGCTGTCCATATGACTGCTGTGGTGGATAGCGTGGAGTATGCATCATTGGCTGCATATACATGCTTGATTGCATTACCTGCATGGGCATTGGTGGTTCCATCGGAGCTTGGAATTTTAGACTTCAGTACATCCAGAAATTCCATAGTAGTGTTTAACCACTTATACTTAAATCCTTTCTTCATTATCAGAACAGCAAAGTGATATTTCTTGTCAGTGTCTTGGCTTTCCATGCTCTGTGTCTGCTGCCATGTCTCCAGAGCAGATTGACTGTGTGCAATGATGATAGTAGCTCAGAAGGGTCCTCTTCCTCCACCTGATGACGTGACAGAAGTAATTACTTTAGCAGATAATGCAATACTGGACGTAGGAAGTACAGAATGGCGGTATACCAATATCTGGACCTCCAAGAAGTAGCAGCACCACTGCGTCCCTCCTGGAACATGATCGATAACCATCCCTTTAAGGTCAGTCACCAGATGTTTACATTTAAGAAAGTGAGAAGCAACCGGAGTATCATCATATATCATACATCTAAAAGTTAATATGATGATACTTTAATTGCTTCTCACTTTCTTAAATGTCTGGTGACTGACCTTAAAGGCATGGTTTTTCAATCATGGTCCATGTATGACTAGGAGTGGTGACAGGCATGTGATGTTATTACGTAGGGAATCATTTATAATCGTTTATATTTATATTTTGGATGCACTCCAACCCAAAGGACTTAATTGTAACTTCGGACTTACCTGCTTCTTGCCCAAAAGATTGTTTTATCTTTTGTATATGTATCTATGTTTTTATGTATGAATAAGTATAGTATTTGAGGTTGAATAAAGACATATGTCCACTTATATGAAATGACATGTCCGGATCGCATCTGTTGCACCTCACTTTCCTGTTCCCACATGCAGGTAATTTGCCAAATACTTCAAAGAATGAGGAGGCATTCATACAGAAAATGCACTGCTAAGGCATAATTTATTGCGACATGTTTCGGATCAGTTACGATCCTTTTTCAAGCAAATTACAAACGTGTAACATCCTGTTAAATCCACCATCAAGCTCCACCCCCAGTAAAGTGTCCCATAGTGTTCAAATTGTGTTGCACAAAAGTCCATATTTCTTCTTACCTATTTCAAACATGAAAATACAAAGCATAATTTACATAAATTAACTATGTTCTTTAAAACTGCATATCATATTCTATTATATTACATAGTGTCTTTAAAATAACAATTACTGTGACTTGCACTATATTATTTTATATAAAGTGACCTGTGCATCAATATACAAAATACAAAAACCATTTATGTGATTTGTGTTAAAATTTATATAAATATAAATATATAAATATAACTCTATAATATACTTTATCTTAAATACTGTGTTTAAAATTACTGTGTATTAAAATTCTCACAATATACAATGCCCACTATATTATTTATTAAAACTCATTTTTTACCATTAAAACTGTTAATACTAATAAACCTACCTATCTTGAAGTGTTGTAAATCAAAAGTATGACCTATAGAAACAAAGGGCATGTCTTAATAAAGGAAAGGTTTGATTGACCATGTGGCATTTAGACCTATTGGATTCAAGCTTTGCATCTTTTTTATCTATTTCGCCTCTGCTTGCATTAACAATTTCTAGACATCCCCTCCTCTTATTGGTCTATTTACCTTCTCCAGGACACACCATGTTAGTTGTGCTCCCGTGTGTCGTTTTTCTTTAAAATGTCTTGCGACAGAAGTGTCAGATTGGGTACCAGGAGCAAAATTTCTAATATTTCTTTTATGTTCCTGGATTCTGACCTTAACTTGTCTCTGTGTCTGACCAATATACACCATTCCACATGGACATTTAATCATGTATATAACTTCTTTGGTCTCACATGTGGAATGGTGTTTCATTAGAATATTAAATCCCTTTGTTGGATGACCTACTTTTTCTCCCTTTATCACCGCACTACAACAATTACAATTCAAGCAAGGGAATGTACCTTTCCTTTTACTGCATGTTTTATTTGTTATTAATGTTATGTCTGAGGGACATCATTTGTCCTTAATGTTACTTCCTCTCTTGTAGCAAAACCTTGTTTGTTCTTTAAAAATCTTACCATATTCGGTGTCTGCTTGTAATATAGACCAATGTTTTCTGATAATTTGCTCAATTCTTTTACTACATGAGCCATATCTAGAAACAAATGTCATCCTTTTTTTCTGTATTATGAGATACTGATTCTAATAATGTCTCTCTACTAGCTTATTTACATGTTCCTTTGCTTGGTTTATTGTTTCTCTCTGGTATCCCCGTTCTAGGAACTTTTTCTTTTAGTAGGATGCATTTCATTTGCTTGATCCACCATTTCATACAGTATATCCAAAGGACCTTCCCAAATTACCAAGATATCGTCTACATAACGATAATATGCTTTGATGTATTCTTTATATTTATCGTTATGGAGAAACATCTTGAGTTCCAAGCTATGTACAAAAATATTGGCCAGTGATGGCGCTACCGAGGCACCCATCGAGGTGCCTTGGCTCTGCCAGAAGAATTGATCTTGAAACTTAAAGTAATTTTTTTGTAAAACTATTTGCAGACAATCTAGTAAGAAATACACTTTACGTGTTGGTAAGTCTGTGTTCAGTAACATCTCTTCTACACATTGTAATCCCTCTTCTTGTGGATAAGTTTCTAAAACTAAAAAATATTGAGAATTACTGGTATTAATGCATATAGATCTGGTTGATCCAGGGATACTTTCCGATTGCCGTTTGGAGTCAGGAAGGAATTTTTCCCCCCCTTTTTTAGCTGGGGTTTTTTGCCTTCCTCTGGATCAACTGTTAGGTAGGGTTAAAAAAAAAAAAAAAAAAAAAGGGAATAGGTTGGACTTGATGGACGAATGTCTTTATTCAACCTTAATTACTATGTTACTATGTTACTATGGTATAGAGGTGTAGAGCGCCTGTATATCTATTCCACATAAGATAGTTCTATTAGTGGTAGGGCCAATCTTTTGTAGTCTAGTTAGCAAATCTGTTGTGTCCTTTAGTCACGTAGCAATACGTTGCGCTAAAGGTTGCAAGTAACGATCTACATACCGGGATAGAGGTTCCAATACAGAACCTATATTGGACACAATAGGTCTACCCAGGGGATCCCACAAATTTTTGTGAATTTTTGGGAGCGTTTATAATACTGGAATTCTCAGATGTTCCACACGTAACCCTGCTAATTCTTTTAATGATATAATATCATTCTTCTTTCTTAATAACCCAAGTAGGGTCTGTCTGGGAGATTTTATAATGTTCGGGTATCGAAAGTTGGTTGACGATCTCTGTGACACATTTGTTCCGGTCTAACACAACTATTCCCCCTCCCTTGTCCGCTCCCCATATAATTAGTTCTTTATTACCCCTCAGGGTTTTAAGCGCTTTTCTTTCCCCATGTGTTAAATTAGTATATATAGTCTTAGGCTTTTTCATATTATTTACCTCTTGTAGTACTATGTTAATAAACACATCTAAAGTGGGATTATGTATCTCCAGCATAAAGCTACTTTTTGATTTAAATACACTTTTGGATGTTTCAAATGGTTCGTTTTTATACAGCATACATAGCTTAAGTAGTCTAATAAACTTATAAAAGTCAATTTCCCTATCAATCATATCGTCTTTAGATGTGGGGACAAACCCCAGACCTTTATTCAGCACAGAAAGTTCATCTTGGTTTAATGAGGGGTTAGAGATGTTGACTACCAGTCTGTTTACCTGTTCTTCCTTGCTTGTCTGGGATAAGCTTGCCGGCGGGGTGGGATTTTCTCCTGTGTTTTTCCTCTTGTTGCATCTGTCCCTCCTCCTTCTGTGTCTCGGTTGCCTGATCCTAAAAAACGCTGATCACCTTGGGGAGTTGTGGAGTCCTCCCCGCTGCTGGAGGAAATTCTCTGACTGGTCCACCTCTGTCGTGGCTGTCGGCATCTGTAAGATTTTCCGTCTGCTCTGGGTGGGCGGTCTTTCCATGTGTAAACGCGCTCCCGCACATAGTCGTCTGAGTTTCTCTGTTGTTTACGATTCTTCCTTTCTATTATGCTGGCTCTTAGCCGCTGCAGGATCTCGGTATGTTTTTTCTCCATTTCGACCATTTGTTCTTGATTATAAATGCTACATAATTGTGTTTTGATTGTTGCAACTTCAGTTTGCACTGAGTTGATTTTATGTTGCAGTCTTTCAATTGTTAGTATCATTAGGTCCAGGCTGTATTTGTTTGAAATCTCTTGCCACCTGGCTACATATATTGGATCCTCTTTGCACAATGCTGGTTTTAATTCAGATGTTAAGCCTCTTGGGATTTGTTGCTGTTTAACATATTGGACCAAAGTGTGTTGGTGCAGTATTAGGCTAACTTCTTTCTTCCGTAAACTCAGCCATACTTTTATTGGTTCAGAGTTATGAGCCTGACTCTGTTCCACGGTATAGTTTTCTTCCGCTTCTCCAATGATTCGTTGAATTTCATTGTCACTGTACATAAATGTACTTAAGGTTGCTTGGGGTGTCGCTAATTTGGCCATTTTGTCTCCTTGCTGTGTGCTACCGTGTCTGTGTCTGTGGGATGTTCAATATAAATTCACTTATATGAAATGACATGTCCGGATCGCATCTGTTGCACCTCACTCTCCTGTTCCCACATGCAGGTAATTTGCCAAATACTTCAAAGAATGAGGAGGCATTCATACAGAAAATGCACTGCTAAGGAATAATTTATTGCGACATGTTTCGGATCAGTTACGATCCTTTTTCAATCAAATTACAAACGTGTAACATCCTGTTAAATCCACCATCAAGCTCCACCCCCAGTAAAGTGTCCCATAGTGTTCAAATTGTGTTGCACAAAAGTCCATATTTCTTCTTACCTATTTCAAACATGAAAATACAAAGCATAATTTACATAAATTAACTATTCTTTAAACTGCATATCATATTCTATTATATATCTAGTGTCTTTAAAATACAATTACTGTGACTTGCACTATATTATTTTATATAAAGTGACCTGTGCATCAATATACAAAAACCATTTATGTGATTTGTGTTAAAATTTACCAAATATAAATATAACTCTAATATACTTTATCTTAAATACTGTGTTTAAATATAATAGAATATGATATGCAATTTTAAAGTTTGAAATAGGTAAGAAGAAATATGGACTTTTGTGCAACACAATTTGAACACTATGGGACACTTTACTGGGGGTGGAGCTTGATGGTGGATTTAACAGGATGTTACATGTTTGTAATTTGATTGAAAAAGGATCTTAACTGATCTGAAACATGTCGCAATAAATTATGCCTTAGCAGTACATTTTCTGCATGAATGCCTCCTCATTCTTTGAAGTATTTGGCAAAAGACATACGTCCATCTATTCTTTTATTATATCTCTAGGTGTCACTAGAGATCTTCTTCCTGGGTGTATATAAGGTGCTATTGTGTTTCTTTTTTGTTTCACTTTGTCTGAAGATGGTGCAACATTAGTACCGAAACGTTACTTTAATGTTCCTGTGTATAATGCAATAAAGTACACAGGACCACAAGACTGATACGCATGGTGTTTTTTACTCAAATAATTCCATTAGGTACACAGGAATACATAGATGCACATACAGTATTCTAGTGTGATAACATAAATATGCAAGTATTTTTAAAGGCAGCTCAGAAAAAGGCAACTAAAGTAATAAGGGGAATGGAGGGGATTGACTATGCAGGCAGATTAGACACGTTAAGGCTGTTTACATTGGAGAAGCAACTGTCATATGATCATATTATACAAACATTCATGCATTGTTCACAGGTCATATCAGAGGACACGTGGACATCCTTTAATATTAGAAGAATAGAAGTTTCATCTTCAGGTTAGGAAATGTTTATTTTTACAGTGAGAATGGCCAGTGAGAGCAAGCCATTAGAATAGTCTGAAATGTAAAAACATGAAGTTATCAAGCAGTCGGGGCTAAAGTGGGCAACCAAACATCCAAATGTAAACATCAGATCTCTCTCAATTTAAACTGGAATACACCCAGATGTTTTCTCTTTGTATAATGGATGTTGGAAAGAAGAAATGCATTTCTCTAACACAATGTTGTGTGGTGTTTTCATTCACAGCTGATAGAAATGTTGCTCACACATCTATTGTGATCGTGTTACTTTTTACATGAATATATTTACAAAGGCTTAGTTTGGAGTTCACCTTTGCTAGGTTTAAAAATGAATTTCTGAAGGTGAGAAGCTGAATGATTTCTTTTCTCTGGGTATTTAATACTTGTTATGTAATTAGAAAAACCCTGTGATGATGAAATTATTATTCCTGGCCAGCAGCCACATATCTGTAATTACAACACAAATACTTGTTATTTATCTTTAACCTACCCTACCAAGTAGGTTTAATTCGTACCTAAAAAGGCCTATGCAGCTAATCTGCATTTTGTAATGGGAACTGTGGAAGGAAGAATCATTCATCATAAAAACCCAGTGGAATAAAAACAGTTTACAAGCGAATAATGTTAATTTGTTCCTATTAGTGCACATGCAAATTTTTCCAGAAAGTTTATAAAGAATACGGCTTTATGCCAAAAATGTACCATCAGCAGCTACTGAGACATTTTTTCCATTGGCTAGACTAGACGGCTGAAGGTAAAACACATTTTCAATATCTGCCTGATGGACAGATGGCAAGGTATTTGTAATGCCATAAAAACATATAGCAAGTAAACATAGGTAGCTGCATTGGCTTTAAGTAGTGAAACATCTTAGATGAGACCTTGAATAGAAAAGGATTTATACAATAGGACAGTAAATAATACAGATTCATCATTGCATGGAAACCGTGGAAATGTAATAGAGTGAAGCACCTTTGGGGCTCAACATTAAATATACTGCTATTATAATATCTGTATATTACCTTATAGGCTGCTCCTTTATTGGCAATATGACATTTTATCATTCCATGTAGCTTTTCATTAACCTAGATATTTATTATTGTATTCTGAAGATTATCAGGGAGATATAAAATGGTGGTTTCGGGCATGTAATAGAGTTAAACTTACGCTCTCCAATGTTATATCAGGTTTGCGTGGTTTTGAACTCCATTTTTGTGCTGTGTGTTATATTATTATTCTAAGCAGCTCAGTTGTCCAGAGTTATTTCTTGCAGTGTGTTTTGATGTAATGCAGTCAAATGATTGGAATTCCAATACTAAATACCCATCTTTACCAGAAAAAATTAGCATGCATGCAAGTTGCAGAAAAATAAATTTAACCACCTAAATGGAAAAATAGGGTTCAGGCCTGGCAGGACCTCACTACCCCTGATGTGATAATCATTAAGCAACTGTACTGCATTGTCACGGGTCAGGTAAGTAGCTGCTTTTCTAACACCACTATTGAAAAGGCATTGGATTTCACACTAATTAGTAGCAAAAAATCTGCCGCAAATGGTTTTGCATTGGGTGCCAGGTGCAGTTTCCAAGCCCATTAGAAAACCCACACTAACCATATATCACATCAGATAGCGCAACCTTTACATCTCCTCATTTTTCTTTATTTTTTTGTCAGATTTTCAGTTTGCAGTTAACTGTTTGATTCTACTAAAAGTACAAGAAATATCACGTGTGCAAACATAAAGGTAGAATCTTTTTTGTGTGTCTATCATGTGTGTATGTCTTGTTTAAAACAACTAACGGCCTATAGATTTTCTAAAATCATCTCATTTAAAAAAACAAGCAATAATCACTTATTAACAAAAGTATTGAATAAGCAACTGAAATGATTTTGGAAATCTAAGTAGCTTAGGGAATAGTTTGTTAAGCAGCGAACTTGTGGCTGCTACAGATAATCCGATTTACCATTGTGTAAGGCCAAGATTGTGTTTTTTTAAGTAATCTAGTCAAAGCTTCTGCTTCACAAAGAAAACATGCATCTTTAATGTTTAGCTTAAGAAAAAGAACCGTTGTTAATTTATCATAAAGTTAATGGAACTTGGAGGTGGCTGTTCGTACAGTATTAATTGCTTTTTGTCCCACAAGGTTTAGGCATAACATCAACCAATGGTACAGCAAGCATATTGTAGAGGGAAGCAAATAAAATGAATTAAAAGACAATTATATTTGTTGTTGTATGGACTGCCATCAATTTGTAACACTGACACATTCTCCGTGTTTCCTGAAATATAAACAATTGCTCTTTTTGTGTGTGTCTTATAAATATGGCAACAGTGACTGGGACTTTCTCCAATTAAGAATACAAAAACTTTCCTAACATCGCTCTTAGAAGATTTGCCTATTGAGATTCCATCCTGAATTATGACAGACTCTTTCATTAATTATTATCGAATCATTCTGCATTCCACATTGAATAAACTCATGTGTCTAATTGGTTAAGAACAAAATATCTGTCTGCACAATTACCTGTAATTTAACTTTCATAAAGTTTCTGGTTAAGGTTTGAGAAAGCTAATTCTATTGAATTGTCATTCAAAAGTCCCCATTGTTATTATTTTTGTATTCAATATTAATTTTTTTCCTAACTTGGCTCGAATGTGATGGGAATGTGTCCTCCCCTGCCCTATTCATTTTTCAATCAAGATGGTTACATATGGGTTGTGGTAAACCTCTACAAAAGTCAGATAAAAGCAGAAAAATATTACTCTCCCTCATTACAAGGCACTGGTAAGTCCTCATTTGGAATATGCAGTGCAGTTTTGGAATCCCATATACAAAAGGGACATCTTGGAAATGGAAGCAGTTCAGAGAAGGACAACTAAATTAATAAGGGGAATGGAGGGGCCTGACTATGCAGGCATTAGATGAGTTAGGGCTGTAAGTGACCTTTGCATGAAGATATGATCACTTTATACAAATATGTTAATGGACAATAAACTGTAGAACTGCCTTCTAGCAGATGTGGTAATGGCAAGTTCGTTGAATAGCTTTAAAAGGGGGCTAGATATGTTTCTAAAACTAAAAAACATTGACAATTACTGGTATTAATACATATACTATAGTTCTGGTTGATTAGGGGATACTGTCAGATTGCCGTTTGGAATCAGGAAGGAATTCCTCACCCCTTTTTTGCCCTTCTCTGGATTAACTGTTAGGTAGGGTTAAGAAAGAGGGTGAAAAGGTTGGGTTTGATTGACGTATGTCTTTTTTCAACCTCAATTTCTCTGTTTGCTGTACCAATATAATGAATTTCCCAGTTTGCTGTATCATCATGACATTTGGAGGCAAGGGGCCACAAGAGCGAGGCATTAAAAAAAGTCTTACACACCTTAGAAACTCCCTGCTGTGGGCTGTGCTGTTCTCCCTCCACCCCTTACCTTCAGTCACTGTAACTTAATCTCTTCATGGTTTCTTCTGCTTTCTCCTGCAATGAGCATGTGCCAACCCCAGATTAGCAGGGGGAACTAGTATTTGTAACTATAGAATCAGAACCTCCCACCCATAACTTTCTGATCAGTGATCTCTTCATATCTTTGGCTGTGCAGCGCGTAGGGAGGTGGTTGAAGGCTGATTTTAAAGGTCGGAATCTGGCCTTTCATTTAATATAAACTTGTTTGGAGACCACAGTTTTTCAGAAGCCGAGTCATTTATGTAACTGTCACTAGTTACATAAATGCTTCTACTTTTGCCCTCCGTATTAATAATGGACAACCTTAAATCTCCAGTCACATTTACAGACATAGCTCAGTCTTCCTTCTAACAGTATACTTAATTATTTGCCATATTATTTCTAGTTTTTATAATTTAGTTTGTAGCCGCTGCAATAGAAAATGTTCCTCAACAGAACAAATGAGTCATAAGTGTGAGTCACAATTGTTTTATTTTATAGACATGTCACTATTCTACCATATGAAGAGCTGTGTTTATTTTAATACCTCCAACAGGTTATATACTTTAGGATGGTTTGTGTACTGCATTACATAGGCAAATAGTTTAACAATGTGTTTATGAAAAGTAATTCTACTTCATTATTAACGCACCCTGAGGCATATTGCACATCTTTATCAACATTGGGAAATACTACACAGGCCCTAAATACTCCAGACACTGGAATCATGAAATGTAGGGTACTGTGGGTTGCATATTCTGCTTGAATAGATTTACTAGAATACCTTTTGGAAGCATAGTGCGCATACAGAAAACATTGCGCTTAATATATCAAATTATATTTTATGTTCATTTTTTTTTACCATGATAAATTTAAAAATCAGGAAAGAGAAAAAAAATGAAAACTTTCTAAAATATTTAGGTTTGGGGAATATTTATTTGGAATTGATCCCTGGTTTTTACAGGTTTAAATAAAAAACTATAGACCCTTTTTTACCAGGAGATTACGGATATAATGCTCATTATCTAAGTTTGTGTAATTACTGATATAATATTTAATACACCTTAGTGCTATGTATAGGTAATATAAAGCTAATTTGTTCTGCATGCCACTAGATTACAGCTCATAACCAGCAGCTGCTACAGGTTACAGACAAGTAGTCTTTAATATCAGTTATATGTAGAAATGTTCATTTATCAAATTGCTTTTAAGGCTTTGTGTCAGAAAAGTAAACCCACTGCAAATAGAATCACCAAGCAGAAACACAGTACCGTCACAGCTAAATACAAAAAAAAATGTTTTTCTAATGCTCACATGCTCACTGATCTATTGGTGAACAAGTAAAGGTTTATTGTACGTACCATTAATATTCAAGACATTCTTGTCCAGTGCAAATAAACCTAACATATCTGTCTTTATAGCCAAGCTTCTCCACTACCTTTATTAATTTATTTGCCATTCTTTGCACCCTCTCTAGTTCCAAGATTTCCTATATGTATGCTGAATTCCTAAACATCATTGCATATTCCAAATAAGGCATTACTAGTGTTTCCTACAGAGGGAGAGTAATATACTTCTTTATTGAATATCTGTAGCTTGAATATCTGTTTCATCTGTCACGTATGTGTGTGTGTGCGTGTGTGTAAAATCTGGTCGTCCATTCCTCATTCCTTAACATCTATGGTGAAATGCCCATGTAGTCTTCATAATCTACTGTATGTGTGTGTGTTCTTGGTGTATTACCTTTTGACAATCAATGTATAGTATGTAAAGTAGTTGTGCAAAAGGCAATGACATGCATGTTGTTGATCACTAATAAAGACATGCATGCATTACTGCCTAAATGAGAGGAAAATACATGTAATATCACTTATTTTGTAGTAACTATGCTGTTTCTAATTTTTAAAATAAAAAATCTGATGAAGTTTTAGAAAAGTAACTATTCATTTGGGATTAAACAGTGCACCTTACCCTGCTCCCAATATGCATTATAAGGTCACTATGCACTCTTAAACAACTTAACATGTGGTACTCACATCTTTATCTCTGCTTGCATTGTCATTAAATTATTAATGTTTAGTGACTGCTTATTATTGTCCCCCCAACCTTCAACCTCAATTACTATGTTACTGCAAACATGATAGCATATGTTGTCAGGTTTTAGCATTTCCCCAATTGTATTCTATTTATGTAAGGCAATCGGATTGTTACCAGCAGTACAGACTCTGTGGACAGATAATGTCATGTGCTTTACACATCTATAAGACCAGCTGATTGCCAACCTCACCCCATTGGCACTCGGGTAATGGAAAGCAGCTTAAAATGATTTATCTTCCACACATTGATTAGCAAAAACATTATATATTTAAATTCTATATCTGAATCTCTAAAATCTGATCTATAGTATAAAGTTCTGTTTAAAGTGACTAGAAACAAATATGTCATAAGGCTCAAGTGGATCAAAGACAAGAAAGGAGCCGAGGCACAGGACAAAAAAGTAAAGCCTAATAGGCAGTGGTGTATGTAGCCATACATTAAATATGAATTGCATAAAGAGAAAGAAGCACAGCACTCACTATATGAATATGTAGGTGTATGTACAGATACATACACACCCTTTATTAGTTGCATATAACAATGGGGTATAAGCACAGAATAGACAAATTAAAAACAGAGTCTAACATCTAAAATTGTCCACCTCTACTTAGTAGTACACAAGTGTCAGCCCGCCCATCAACAGGACCATAAGTAACTCAAATACCCATAATTCTATGTCATACACTTATCTGTCCAGTGTCAGTCAGACTATACAGTCACCAGGGGGGTCCCATGGAGGAGAGCCGGAGTAGAGGACACAAAGATAGTGGCCTATGAGTAACGCTGATTGCATTTCGCCCCTGGCTGGGGATTTGTCAACAGTGTGCTGAGTAGTGGGTGGACTGGCGTCCATAAATACGCACCTAGTCCTGTGAGACGAATGACGTCTCCATGGCAACGATCATGCGAGATACAAAATGTGCGAACAGAAGCCGGGTGAGGCCCAATCAGTGCACAGCGATGTAGGTGCAACACCCACTAACAGTTGGCCAATCATTATGTAGACAAGCATATTAGCAAATTAGATATCATAGTAGTTTCCATAGTCAATAGCTAGAGGTAACTCAAGCAATAACTAGAGGTAACTCAAACAATAAGATAATAAGCTGGTGAATGTTACCATGTAGTCAATTCATGAAGATCCAATTGTAGAGGGGAGGTGATAAATGGGCAGCCATAATAGTCATCAGAGATGAAGAGATGAAATAGGGGATCCAAATCCTAATAGATGGAAGAGGTAAGTATAGCACCCAAGATTACCGCTTTTGTATACAAGCCCCAATCCTGGTAGAAGATAGATCACGCTGACCATGGCATTGAGGCATTTTGAGCTCCAAAATACAAGAGGCACATATGTCTGATGTGACAAGGGGACGTAGCTGGTATAAAGGTATCCTGATGTATCCACCAAGTAAGTAGGGGTAGATCATTGTGTAGATTGTATAATCACAACAGCTCAAACGTTAGAGTAATATTATTATACAGTCTAGTAAAATGCAAAATAAATAGTGGATGGATCATGTCCCAGTCTTAAATCAGTAGCACCTCTTGAGTCACAGAAATGGATTCATTCAGTCCCCCAGGGAATAGTGTTTTAAGTTGATATATCCATCTACTCTCCTGGCGTATCAATTTATTGTTCATGTCACCACCACGGATACAGTAGATGTTTATATCCTTTCTAGTCCAAAAATCTTAAGATCCTTGTAGGACCCACCATGGGCAGTCAAAAAATAACGTGCAATAGTCGTGATGAAGGTTTTTCCCTTCATCAGATCCCTCCCTGCAAATCCTATGTCAGAGATATGTTTGGATAGTCTCTGTCTCATCTTCTGTATAGTTTTACCGACATATAACAGTCCGCAGGGGCATCTAATAGCAGAGACAACAAAGTCAGTTTTGCAGTTGAAATATTGAGTCAGACTAATTGTCTAGCACCTGCAGAATCTGAGACTTCAGGGGTATGGTGCATGAACTGGCAGAAGGTACAGTTTCCATATGGGTGTGTGCCCTGTAATATTTTTCCCATAGTGCGCCTCTCTGTTTGTTCGTACATAGTGGCGGTTTGTTAGAATGTCTGCCAAACTCCTGCTTTCCCTATCAGTGATGGTAGGTTTGTCTGAAACAAATTGACCAATCTTAGTGTCATTTCTAATTTTATGCCATAATTTCCCCAAAGCTGCCTTGAGTGAATTCCACTCCCTCCCGAAGGTGGTAATGTATCTAATTAAATTACCATCTGATTTGGATATTTTTTTCTTTAACATATTGGATTGTGAGTAGTGAGAGGCATTAGACAATTCACTAGTTCCTTGTTAGGAATCTATTCATAAGTTCTCGTGAGTCATCATCCAAGGTACAGTTCCTCCTGATCCTCCGGAACTGACCCCTTGGTATAGATCTCCTCAGGGGTAAAGGATGAGTGCTGCCAAAGTGTAGTAGAGAGTTGGTAGCCATGGGCTTCCGAAACAGAGAGGTGATCAATTTATTGTCATGTCTCCAAATTGTTACTTCCAAAAACCCTACACTGATTGCAGAGACATGATAAGTGTGCAAGATATTAAAAGGGTTACCATTGAGGATCTTAATGACATCCAGCAATATCTCACTGGTACCGCTCCACAGAAAAAAAGATATCATCTATGTAGCCATACCAGGTTTTTACATATGCAGTGAAGCACAAAAGGTCATCAGAAAAGACGTACTCCCTCTCCCACCAACCAAGGAACAAGTTGGCGTAAGAGGGAGCACACCTAGCACCCATGGCAGTACCCCTCTGCTGCACATAATACCTCCCATCAAATTAGAAGTAATTATGCTTAAGTATGAACTCAAGCAGATACAAGACAAACTTGTGTCTGGATGAGAGTGTGCAGTGTTCCATGCTTAAGAAGTAACCAGCCGCAGAATGTCCAATCTCATGGTCAGTGTTGGTGTAGAGACTCAACATCACATGTTACTAATAACCAATCAGATAGTATATCAATATATTATAGTTTATGGATTAGGTCATTAGTATCCCTTATGAAGGAGGGAAGTAAGGTGACGTGGTTGAAGGTGGCCATCAACAAAAACACAAGCCTTTTCATTTAACCCTCCTATCCCTGAGATAATGGGCCTATCTGAGGGTTTAGTGGCGTTTTTATGGACCTTGGGTAGGAGATAAAGTGTCGGGGTCACTGGTAACTCCACTTTTAGGAATGTTGCCTCTGTAGATGAAATCACCCCCTCCTCTTGTGCATCGTCTATTAAATTCAGCAATTTCATTCTGAATATCTCTGTAGGGTCTGAGGGAAGTAATTTGTAATAAGTGTTGTAAGACAACAGTGCTACATTCCTGTACATCTCATCAGGCCACATGACTATATTTCTGCCCTTGTTCGATGGTTTAATTATCACATTACCCCAACTTTCCATGCCCTTTAATGCCATCTATTCCTCTCTGGTTAAATTATGATGTCCACACATCATTGTAGGCATTTTGTCTATTTCAAGTAGCGTGTTGCGATAAAAGACATTAATGTTTGGGCAATCTGAAATGGTGAACAGAAGGATAATTTGGTTTTAAACTTACTAGCAGTGTGATCTGGGGTGTCCTGCTGTTGTAATGCAAGTAATGTTTCCAAATTACCACCGTGTTCCCTGTGGAAATAGGCTTTAAGTGCAAGTTTCCTGCAAAATAAATACAGATCTTTTGTAGCAGTGAATCTGCTCAAGTGTTGCCACTTTAAATAGTCTATATGTGTTTAACCAAGGCCTTCTCTGCAATAATGGTAAACTATCCCAGACCCCAATCTTAACTGGCCAATCAGGCATTGAACATAACATACCACTCTTCCTCAATGTTCCGCACGGCCCAGTTTCCCTGGTTTCCAGAAGTACATTTCTTTTCTAACTGCATATTAAAATCCACATACACATTTAACAGTCTAATTAGGAACTAAGTAGCAACAAAGCTTTTAATTAACTAGCAATGTCAGTGTTTGCATTTTGCAGAACATTAGCCTAAACTGTTTAAAAAACAATTACGATTTACAACAGCTCCTCAGGCTCAGTTCATTTTTTAAAAATTCTTATTATAAGTAAATAAGCAGCATGTTCATGTTTTAAATAATAAGTAAAGCTAAAATGCAACTAGAATTCTGTTCAGGATTCGCACATCAAAGCATAATTTTTTCTAAAGTGTTCAATTTCCTGAAATAACATGAATTTTAAGTAAACAAACTTTCAGGGTTATTCAATAAAAGTTCTTATCATTAAAAATTGTGCTAATTTTGCCCGAACCAATCAGATGTTAGCTTTCAAATGTTAAATAAGATCTGATTGGTTGGGGCAAAATTAGCACCATTTTAAATGATAAGAACTTTTATTGAATCTCCCTGCTTATTTATCAATTAATATACCATATATACTCGAGTATAAGTCGAATTTTTCAGGCTTTAAAGTTAGCCTGAAAACCCAACCTCGACTTATACTCGGGTCAAGTCCTAATTTAGATCCAAATTCTGCAATTACGGATAGTAACCAGCAGGTGGTGCTGTGTTAACCTGCATAGAAAGTTACAGGAGCTGATCTGCCTTTACACTTCCTGTAGTCTGGCTTACGGTGTCCATTTTAGGACATCATCAGGTGTCAGGTATCAGATGTCGAGTATCAAGTGTCAGGTATCAGGTGTCGGGTATCAGGCATCAGGTATCGGGTATCAGGCGTCGGGTATCAGGTGTCGGGTATCAGGTGTCGGGTATTGGGTGTCAGGTGTCGGGTATCAGGTGTCAGGTATTGGGTATCAGGTATCGGGTATCAGGTGTTAGGTGTCAGGTATCAGGTATCAGCTATCGGGTGTCCAGTATCATATTTTGTATATTAAGCTGGCCATACACACAGCATCTTAAATAGGTTAGATAACGTCGACGACCTTTTGTGCACGTTATGTTGCGCGGGTTGCAGGTGGCCTCAGCCTAAGGGTCATGTCATCAAAACACATTAGTTTCATGGTCTTAAATGGAATACACTAATACCTCCAACCCCCCACACAGACACAGGTACATACTCTTACACACATTTATCTTCACTTACTGGTTGTTAAGGTAGTCCACCCTCTATTAAAAAACTTTAATGTTATTCCCAAAAAACTAGGTCACATTTTGCTAATCTGTCTAATGTCTAACCTATTTAATGTTTGCTTAGTTGCTTATTACACAAAATATGATACCTAACACCTGTTCCCGATACCACGATAACTGATACCTGACACCCGACACCTGACACCTGATACCCAATACCCACTGCATCCGTAACTGAACCGCCGATACCTGACACTGATGCCGATACCTGACACCCGATACCTGACACCCGACACCGACACTGACACCTAACACCTGATACCGATACCTGACACCCCCATGAACCATGACATGACACTGCCCATACACGATCCCTGACACCTGACACCGATACCTGACACCTAACACCTGATACCTGACACTGACCTACCCAATACCTGACACTGATACCACGATACCTGAAACCCGATACCTGACACCTAACCTGATCCTGACACCTGATACCCAATACCTGACACTGATACCGATACCTGACACCCGATACCGATGCCTGATACCCGATACCTGACACACTGATACCTGACACTTGATACCCCGACCTGTACCCGATACCTAACACCTGATGATGTCCTAAAATGCGACTGCTGGACTCACTCAGCACTGTAACTGCTCATTGGATGCTGTAAATCTGATGGGTCTCTCAGTTTGGGGCAAAAACAGCTGCTAGTACAGGCAATGACGACTTGAAACTACAACCTCAGGTGACATTTAACTATTGGATCAGAGGAGTCCTTTACTAATGGGGGTCAGAAGCGGGCCTTTATATGGGGTCAGAGGGCCTACTATAGGGGGTCAGAGGGCCCTAACTATAAGGGGGTCAGGAGAATTGAATGATGGTACGCTATTAAAAAAGTTTACTGAACCTGCCACCCACAGTGTTAGAAACTGAAACTCCCAGCAACAAAGCATGCGGGAGTTGTAGTTTCCAACACTCTGGAGTGCAAAGAATGGGGGTTACTGGTTACTGATTTGGCTATTATTGTATGGGATTCATGTATGGGAATTCTGCTGTCCATTTAAAGGGCAACTCATTTCTACCCTCGACTTATACGAGTCAATCATTGTTTTTACAAATTTTCAGGTAAAAAGTAGGTACCTCGACTTATACTTGGAGGACTTATACTCGAGGATATACGGTATTTAAGTTACAATTTCTCTGATGGAACAAATGTGTGGTATTGTGTGGAAATCATAAAGTTTTGCGTACTGGTTCTGATAAACACAGACGCAGAGCCCTTTAAACAGAAGAAATATTTTCATTTGGAACACGACGCAATAAATAGCCAGCAGCAATTTCCAATCAAACATGTCTCATTACTATAATTATTATTATGGATTTATATAGCGCCAACATCTTCCATAGCACTTTACATTACATGTATCATTCAGGGCCTGCCCGAAGAGCTTACAATTTAAGCATATTATTTGCAACATACAACTGGAAGGAACTCAGGACTTCAGCGCTGCAAGGCATCAGTGCTAACCACTAAGCACACAAAACCCTTCCCCTGTTATAAAGGGCTGTAGTATATGGGGAAACTATTAGGATGTGTAGTATGGAGTAAGAGGAACAAAACAGCGCTACTTACAGATAGAGATGTCCAACTTCGAAAATCCGGTCCGTGCGAGGATCCGCGATTTTCGAAAAAAATCTAAATTCGAAAATCCGCGAGCGGACCCGTTTAAACGTTTAAAATGAATTCGGCAAAATCCGCATTAAAAGTGGCTAAATGCCTTGGTAAGTTACACTATAATCAGGACCTGGGTAATGGCCTTAAAAACACGTATCGTGCCTACAATACCTAAAAATTACAGTCCGCCAGCGTGATTTTAAAAAACGGGTTTTCTCGAAATACGAGGATTCGTTAAAATACGAGGATTCCGTAAAACGAGATTCGTAAAAAACGAGGAATTTTGATAAAAAGAAGATTCCGTAAAAACGAAGTTCCTAAACCCGCGGATCTCCGTAAAAACAGGAATTTCGTAAAAAACGAGGAACCGGAACTTCCTGCCTGCAAAATGGCTCTTTGTTAGGCAGCTGTATGCCATGAGGTACCTCCTGTCCAGGGGGATGAGATTTCCCCCCTGGAACTATGTGTCGGGCGCAAAAAGCGCAGGATCATGAGGGGCTGCAGCGACGGCCCGTGTGCCGCTTCGGCTACCAGACCCATGTCTCTACCCTCCAGAGACAGTGGTCGGATCTCAAGAGGCAGAGGCCTCAATATGTGGCAGCGTACCGCAGATGATGGAAGGCAAGTATACTTTTTATTATATTCTGTATTGTAATAAGTAGTATAAAATATTTTAATTCTTTACAAAAACATATTTATATTATATTTTAAAAACATCAATAATCCTAAATTTGGCTTGAGAGAGGAGAGAGCGAAGAGAGAGAGAGAGAGAGAGATCCGAGTTCTTGTATTCTCATTCAATGGTTATGTTATTACATTATTATTATCTTATATATTCATATCAGCCCTATTTAAAGGGTAAGTAAAGTCAAAAATAAATCACTGAAAAGTGACTTATTTAACATAACACTATAAATTCAAAATGATACCCACACATAGACACAGGTAAACACACTTGGTGGCCACCCTTCCATTTCCATGGCAGTTATTTAAAGGCTAAGTAAGTTAAAAATGAAATCGATCATTAAAAATTATTTATTTTTATCTTATAAATGCACACTGATACCCACACATAGACACAGTTAAACACACTTTACTGACACCCACTTTTAGTTACATGGCAGCCCTATTTGAAGGGAAAGTAAAGTCAAAAATAAAATGTTGATCAATTTTAAAAATTGATTTTTAACTCCAAAATTAAAAATGTTGTGTACCACAAAATCTAGATACAAGTACACACAGCTACTGATGCTCCCCTACACCCCACCAACTTTTCCCTTTCCATGGCTACAATAACACACAAAAAATATAGTACTTAGCCAGAATAAGGATGAAATCATTGCCATAGAAATATGATTGACTTTTAAAGAAACTATAAACATATCTTCTATTATTAATCTGCATTTCAAGCAGAATTCAAAGTATAATAATTAAATATATCCTTTAGAATATATTCATTATGTTTTTTTATTTTAATTTGCAGGGGAATCTTCCTCGGATACCCCACCCCACCACCCCGCCAGAGGAAGAATGTAAGTGCAGCCTATTGAGAAAATTTTTTTCTAAATTTTTCATTTGTCCAAGCCAATTACAGCGCACACAGCGCTCCAGAAACACAGCATACAGCATGTTTCTGGTGCGCTCATGTGTATTGCGGCAGGAGTGCAGTACGATAGCATAATTGTGCAAAAATGAGGATCACATTAATTGTGCCACACTATTGTGTGCTTTTTAACACGTTGATGTGTCAAGCCCTTTACAAATGTTTGCATAATTTTTGACAACTTCTCAGAGATTGTTTTAGTAAATGTATTCGAACATTAATGACAGTGAGAGTTAAAATAATTTCCTTTTTTTTTTGCACTACCACCAACTAGCCCACCTGCAGCATATGCCCCCTCCGGGCAGTCCATTGGCCCCTCCGGGCTCTCTTCACCCCCACGGGCAGTCCACGCCCCAAGTGGAGGCACCTGGCACCAGCCAGACAAGTAGTGCATCCTAAGCAATTTTTTTATCTTTTTATTGACCTTGATTGTCAGCAAATAATTATTGAAATTATCAGTCATAATTAGTGATTTATTATTCACTGATAAAAAATTTTGTTAAAAAAAATGCAACAAATCTATTAATTTGGTGAGAGACCGATCACAGTTCTTCTCATTTCTCATTCCCATTTATTGTCCCCGAGCTGTATCTTGTCCTCAGATTTGAGCTTTAAGTATGAAATCGGTCCAATCGTCCAAAAATATCCAAGAAATGGTCTACATAGCCTTTAGGAAATGTTCTTATACATGTAATATATTTCTAATGGATGACAGTGATTGTTGAAATAATTTTTTTTTTTTCTAGAAGCAGGACCAGCCTCAACAGACCCCACCTCTCCATGCCCTCCACCCTTCCAGCCCCTCCACCTCTCCAGCCCTCCGGCTCTCACCCCTCCAGCCCTTCCAGCACCTCCAGCCTCTCCAGTCCAATCGTGGGCCATGCTTGAGAATCGTAAGTAAATCATATGCAACGTTAATGAAATGTTATATACAAGACTATTAATATCTGTATTTTCCCATGTAAAATCCACGCTACTTGATGCAACATGGGTACTGTGGGTTTGACAATGCTTTTATGGGCGCTGCACCACTTCCAAAAAATGTTGTATGTAGCACAGTCTAGTGATACAAAACCAAGAATGTTCTGAACAATTTGCAATACAGTAATGTTTTATGCCAGCATATACCTACTGCTGTTTATCAGAGATCCACCATGATGCAAATATCGTTTAAGTGGAAGTCAGTGATAATATATATACTTTTAAGAAAAAAAGAGCAGTATTTATCCATCCCAATGACCTTAATCTGCCCATTCAGCATTGTGTCTGTGTATAAATAAATGCAACGGAAATAATGACTTCCTGTTTGCAGGACCTATAGAGACGTTATGGTCTTGCCCTTGACCCAGTCCCTGGGTTGATTCAGTTGGTCAGTAGAGATCTGAGCCTGTGTTAACCATCCAACAGCCAATCAGTAGAAATCACTGTTACCATAACTAGGTATGCATAATATAAACTAAGAATTTTAGAAATAATGATATCTTATACTGAGCTTTCCTTTTTATAACGACAACATTATAGCATTGCAGACCATGTATGTGTAAGTAGTGTCAGGTGCAAAAATGCATCTACCGCATGGTGCTTAGGAAAGTGCTCAAACATCTTCAACACAATTCTCCCAATATCTTCCTCCACAGAATTACAGAGCATCGCGGCGGGGAGATGCGCCACATGGTGCGCCGCCTGACCAGACTGGAGAGGAGGGACCCAGTAACCCAGGTTTTTTTTTGTTTGTTGTTTTTTATGTACTATATTTAAAAAAAAAAAAAAAATATATTATTAGCATAAAAACTGTTATGAAAAAAAAATTTTTTGGGCTTTATTTTCGAAAGCAGGTGAAAGGGTAAGGCTTGTAGGACGCACCATTGAGTTACAGCACCGCAGTTTCCACATTGTAGGTAAGGCTGTAGAACAGCACCATTGAGTTACAGCAGGCCCACTGCAGTTTGCCACCATTGTTGAAGAGCCAGGCAGGCTTGGCACATGGACATAACCCTCACCCCATTGGCTACTCTCCCTCAGAGTATGCTTCGTGCAAGGGAAAGCAGGTGAAAGGGTAAGGCTTCGTAGGAACAGCACCATTGAGTTACAGCAGGCCCACACTTGTGTAATATGGAGTAATGCTATCGCCAGGCAGAGGATTGACCCAAGCTAAAACATTAGCCACAGAGTAGCTGTTGCGGCTGTAAGATGGTCAGGTAGGTGACACCACAAAGGTGCCTCATGGGAGAGAAGGAAGAACAAAATAATAGTACTGCTCTCGGGCCAGGCCAGGATTGACTGCTGATTGCTGCTAAAGGCAGCACTGTCAGCTAAACAAAAACACACTGACACACAAAGAACAGAAGACAAACAAAAAAACAGGACACCTAGACCTCTAAAAGGTCTACACAAAATTTGTCCAAAGGACTATAGGGGGGTTAGTCCTAAAGACTTTTGGGTCTCACAAAGTTAGTCTTAAAAGGACTGTTGGGTCTCAAGATGTGTATACAGGGTGGTTAACAACAAGTGTAAACCACCACACTGAAATCCACACACAGAAGCTCAAAAAGCGCAAAAATCTCTCTCCAACTCCTACATTGTCAGGTTTTCTCTGGATCAACAGTTAGGTAGGAAATGAGGATATTGCTAGATGGGTTGGACTGGATGGATGTATGTCTTTATTCCACCCTTAAATACTATATTATACTATAGTAGGGAAAAAAGATTGAGGGTCGCGCTCCAAAATCAGTTGAATACTTTATTTAGTGACCAACTACTAAACTATACTATACCGTATTCCCTTATAGTTCCATAAACTACTCAATGAGAAGACAACTAGCGGCGGGAATTTAGGATTGCCTAAATCCACATGTTTCAATGGTCTAAGATAAAGAAAAGTAGTACTAGACCTGGCTAGTTAAATAGTAGAGTTTGTTATTAGAAAAACCAAGCAAGACATGTTTTTGGGTATTGCAAGGTTTTAAATTTAACTCAGGATCTAGAAGCTAAATTAAATCAAGAAGCTAGAAGTAAATTATAACTATATGGGTATAACTACATGAATACTGAAATACGTAAAAACCTTTGGGTAGGAGGGTAATTTTTCTCAAGTTTATTCTCCCAAATAGGTTTATTGGAAGCAGTTTCCAGCCTTTAACCTTTTGTTAAGCAGAGGAAGTATACTTAGGTCATAAAATCTGGTCAGGAAAAGGGTATTTTGAATGCCTAGATATTTGAAATGAAGTGGTGCACCAATGGGTTTAGAGGGGCAATTTAGAAATAGGGTTGATAGAAAAAATTACCAATTTGGTCCAGAATATAGGCTGGTATGTGTCCGTGGGGCATGTGTAGTGTTCAGCCAAGTATAATATATAATGAGAAGAATTTGGAGTTAAACCAGGAATATTTGGGTTACTTCTAAAGTGGATTCAATTGTAAAAGCAAATAAATATGGGGGAGGGAACATCCCTAAAGGACCTAGAAGTAAAACCATTAACTCTTATGGATGCTGTTGGTTGGCTTTACAACAGCCTGATCCATTTAGTACAACAGAAAGGGACACATACATATGCACATAAAGAAAAAGTAACTTTAACTGCTCTGCTTTGACAAAATAACAGAAAGTATGATTAATTAGTCTCTTCTCCCACTGCATTAGTTTTTATTTTATTTTTTTAGTATAGTTTCCCTTTAAAAAGTGAATTACATCATTTATGATGTGTAAAAGCCATCTAAATTATATATAAAGGGCATGTTCACCCCATTTTCCAAATTTTTCTGTAGTGTAGGGTTCCCTCTCCCACAGTGAACACAAAAACAACAACAAGGAAACGATAATGAAAGAAGAGAAATACTACACACCAACCGCTATCGTACAACCAATAACCCACAAAACTAAAACAGGTAATCGAACTTGAAAAAAAATCGCAACGGGTTCATACGGTTACAACAGTCTAAACCACCACACTGATCCACCACAAAGCTCAAAAACGCAAAAATCTCTCTCCAACCTCCTACATTGTCAGGTCTCCACTAAACACACTCCAACACACTGACAAAATGTCGCCTGTGAAGCAGCCTTTTATACCCATGTTGCTGCCATTGGCTAATTTGGGTCATGTGCCTTGCTCCGTCTTGAAATAATCCCCAAATGCAGAAATTTCGCAAATTTACAAAAATTTTCTCGTTTTTACGAAAATTCTCGTATTACGAGAATCCTCGTAATTACGAGGATCTTTTTTTCTCTCCGCATCTCGAAAGATCGTAGATTCTCGTAATTACGGGGATACTTCTATTTTTGAAAATTTTGGACAAAAAATCCGCTGTTCGGAAGTTCGGAAGGCGGAAAATCTGGAATAATCCGCTGTTCGCGGACGGGATAATCTGCGGCGGATCCAGGTTCGGGTCCCGAACCGCCATCTCTACTCACAGATGTGTGAAAAATAAAATCCAAGGTTTATGCACATCTTTTTAAAAACATGGATACATGGTGCCAGTTCACCTGCTGGCGCGTTTCGTGGGTGTGTCCCATCTCTGTTATACCACCTATTAACATGGATGGTGAAAGGTGAAATGACTATATATGTCCAGAAAGCAATTCAGTTCCCATTCCCTGTTAAGACCTTCAGGGTATATAGTACGAGAGCGAATATCCAATAGGCTTCTAAACGTAAAAGACCCTTATTTCTATCCCCTCCTCTGGGTCTGTTCATAATCTTGTCAAGGATGTTGAAACTAAAGTTGAAAATACCATCATGGGCTTCCAAAACATGTTTCATAGCTTATCCCTGTGTGGAAGCTATAAACACCTTAGTGAGGACCATATACTTGCATATATTAGACCTGGACCTATTACAGGATAACTACCCCAGCATTTAACCAGGTTTTTGATACCATTTTGGTCTTTTCTGGTAAATAAACTAGGCGAGACCCTGGCCCTATAGTTTTCCCCTTCTAAAGGAGAACTTGGGTGCGTCTCCCACATGGCACTTCAAGACCAGATCGAGACTAAGTAAGTGCCAATGTTTTTTCACTATGCAGCAGATGTTACCTATATCATTGCCATAGTAAATGTAAGAAACGGAGTATCCTGATTCTTATCATTACTCCAACTATTCAGATCTCTCTTCTTGCTTCTATGCCCTGACCTAGGAGATCATGGCGGTTTTTAAGTACCGCTCATTCGTAGGCCAGTTTTATATACTAGTCTCGAATCCCCTCTCGATTAATCTGTCCCAGAGTTCCATGGCATTGTAAATGATAGTTTGCCAGAGAAACACGTACGTCTTATACGTAAGAATTGTCCATATGGGATCGCTTTAATTGTCGATTTAGGGTGGTTCGAGGTGGAATTTAACAGTGTATTCCTAGTAATAGTAATAGGTTTACGATACAAATTAGTGTGGATCACATTATTATCCACAAAGAATTGAATATCCAGATATTCCATTGTATCCACATTGACGTTATATGTAATTTTAGGCCCCACTCATTGTTTTACAGTATTTTACAAAATCATCAACTGTTTGAATGTCTACTTTCCAGATAATGATCAGATCATCAATATATCTGTAGTAGGCAATCATTTGATGTTGATAAATATTGTCTGAGTAAAGATAAACAACTCTTCCCAGTACCCATGAGGAGGTTGGCATACACAGAGCGTATTAGCGCCCATCGCTGCCCCCTTCCTCTGGTATAGAATTAGGATGTTAAGTACCTTAAAATTTGGATCTGATACAATATTTCACTTGTAAGTATCAAGTAGTAAAGGATAGGTAAGTTTAAAGTTGTCTGATCCTGAAAAGTTTAATTCCCAATCTCTAACATTTGAATGACTATAATCCCACCAAATGCTAGCAGGGAGGAAGTGAGTCAGCTTCATATGCAGTGGGCAAGGGCTGCAGTTTGGGGTTATACTCATTATGGGGGACTTTAATTACCCTGACATTGATTTGTGGAGTGGAACTGCCATCACAAAGGGCGATGGGTTCCTGAATGTGCTGCAGGATAATTTTCTCTCACAGGTGGTTGAATTCCTACTAGAAAAGGAGCTCTGTTGGATATGGTAATATCGAATATTGTGGAGTGTATTAAAGATTAGAGGTAACTGGAGGCTTAGGGAATAAAACACAAAATAGTGTGTTTGGAGTATGTTATCGAAAGGAAAAGTGCGCTGGATTAACAAATACTTTTAATTTCGGGAAGCAATTTTCCCCAGGTTTAAAATTAACTCTTTAGAATGTCAACTGGATAATGTATTATCAGGTAAAGGGACTGAACAGAAGTGGACTGTTTTTAAAGAGATCTAAGCCAGTTCACATCTAAATTTATTCCCTTGGGAAATAAATGTAAAAAATAAACCCCGCCCATGTGGCTGAATTCTGATGTAAAGAGGGAAATGGAAAGAAAGAAAAAGGTATTTAACCTTTAGGCAGAGGGAACGGAAAGGGCCTTTAGGATTATAAAAACTGTACAAGAGTGTAAGAAAGCAATCAAACTAGCTAAAATTAATAATGACATTAGGATAGCTGATAAAAGCATCACAAGCCTAATTTTTTTTACTAAGCCTAATTATTATAGTAAGAAGATGAGGACTGAAAATGTGCACCAAGAATTAATGGGGATAAGTTAGTTATGAGGAAAGCGATAAAGCAAATGTCTTAAATATTTGTTTCCCCTCTGTAACACTATAGAAGTACAGATATCATAGTATAGTACCATATTGTATAAAAGATGCAAGTGCACTTTGTTAACGAGATATGGTACAGATTAATAAGGTTAATATTAATAAATCTCCTGGATCAATACATCCTCGGGTCTTTATGTTCAGTTTTATCTAGACCATTGTTTCTTATTTTTGCAGATACCCTTATGTCCGGATGTGTGCCTCTGGATTGGTAAAAGGCTGATGTTATCCCAAGATTCAAAAGGGTAGTCGTTCACAGCCAGGTAATTACAGGCCTGTAGATTTAACTTCAGTGGTGGGGAAGATACTGGAAAGTTAATATAGGAACATATCTTTTTTTTCATACTGTGAGAACGGTAAAGCTATGGAACTGTCTTCCAGTGGACATTGTGATGGCAGGTTCATTGGTCATTTTTAAAAAAAAAAAACGGATGAGTTTTGCAAACAAGGAATGTTGCAAGTTACTGGTATGATACATAAAGTAGAGTTGATCCAGGGAAATTCCCATTGCCACTTGGAGTCAGAAGGAGATTTTTTTCCCTTCATAAATTTGGTGGGGGTTTTTTTGCCTCTTTGGTCAACAGTTAGGTAGGAATGAGGATATTGCTAGATGGGTTGGACTGGATGGATGTATGTCTTTATTCCACCCTTAAATACTTACTTACTATATAGTGGAAAAAAGATTGAGGGTCGCGCTCCAAATCAGTTGAATCTCTTTATTTAGTGACCAACTACTAAACTATACTATACCGTATTCCCTTATAGTTCCATAAACTACTCAATGAGAAGACAACTAGCGGCGGGAATTTAGGATTGCCTAAATCCACATGTTTCAATGGTCTAAATAAAGAAAAGTAGTACTAGACCTGGCTAGTTAAATAGTAGAGTTTGTTATTAGAAAAACCAAGCAAGACTGTTTTTGGGTATTCAAGGTTTTAAATTTAACCAGGATCTAGAAGCTAAATTAAATCAAGAAGCTAGAAGTAAATTATACTATATAGGTATAACTACATGAATACTGAAATACGTAAAAACCTTTGGTAGGAGGGTAATTTTTCTCAAGTTTATTCTCCCAAAAGGTTTATTGGAAGCAGTTTCCAGCCTTTAACCTTTTGTTAAGCAGAGGAAGTATACTTAGGTCATAAAATCTGGTCAGGAAAAGGGTGTATTTGATGCCTAGATATTTGAAATGAAGTGGTGCACCAATGGGTTTAGAGGGGCAATTTAGAAAAAGTTTACCAATTTGGTCCAGAATATAGGCTGGTATGTGTCCGTGGGCATGTGTAGTGTTCAGCCAAGTATATATATAATGAAAGAATTTGGAGTTAAACCAGGAATATTTGGGTTACTTCTAAAGTGGATTCAATTGTAAAAGCAAATAAATATGGGGGAGGGAACATCCCTAAAGGACCTAGAAGTAAAACCATTAACTCTTATGATCTGTTGGTTGGCTTTACAACAGCCTGATCCATTTAGTACAACAGAAAGGGACACATACATATGCACATAAAGAAAAAGTAACTTTAACTGCTCTGCTTTGACAAATAAAGAAAGTATGATTAATTAGTCTCTTCTCCCACTGCTTAGTTTTTATTTTATTTTTTTAGTATAGTTTCCCTTTAAAAAGTGAATTACATCATTTATGATGTGTAAAACCATCAAATTAATATAAAGGGCATCCACCCCATTTTCCAAATTTTTTTCTGTAGTGTAGGGTTCCCTCTCCCACCCCAACCGCTTTAGTGTCTATGTAAAAAAGTCAGCTGATCATTACTTACAAAGCCTCTTTAGATGAGTTCACACAGGCCCTCTGCTTGCATGCAAAGGCAGCCAATCACGGAGCGGCTTCCGGCCAGAGTAGAACGCCGGGGGTAAACAGGTAAGTACTGTTCCTGCTGAGTTTTTTTTTACAAGTAATAGAGGGGTGGGGGGGGGAGAGGGAGCCACACTACAGAAAAGGGGATTAACACTAGGAACTTAAAGCTAACATGGATAGGGAGGGAGGTGGGAGGGGGGAGAGGGCTGCACTGAGCAAGCCACAAACCTCTCAGAGGATGCCTCAAGCAGAAATAATTCCCTGCAGCCAGGTCCCTGTGTTCACTTTCTGGGAATTTGGAGGGACATTACAGGAGAAACATTTGGAGCAGGGATTGTAAGGTAAGAATTTTTATAACACTACACAGTGGGGGAGAGTTTGGTTTGGGGGGTGACATGCCCTATTATCTAAGTTGGGTCAGTTGCTGCATTTCAGTAAAAAAAAAATTTCATACATGATTAGACTATTAAACACCATATTCAACACATATACTTTACTGAGTGTGGACAATTTCCCATGACTATAGACTAAGATTTTAAAGTGGATATCAAACATCTTTCAGATCTCTAATAAGAGATGCGTTCTTTGTTAGCTGCTTTGAAATCATAAGCTCAGGGGAAAAGTAGTTGCAGTTAGTACATGTAATAATAGATTCTGTAACTAAGAAGGCTTCATGTTGTTGCCAGTACAACTACAGCCAATGTAGAGCCATTGCCCACTGACCCAGTATTCACTGTCTCTGTTCACCAAGTATTTTCTATACAGATGTCTCCATCCCAATATGAAAGTCCCTGATAAGACATTAAAAACTGGTTTTACCCTGCATATATTTACCAGTCAGTGTGAATTACATACACCTTCATGGGGAGATATAAATAATCAGTGATTTTACTAGTTTTTTTTTAATAATAATTTTTTAATAATTATTCTGTTCTAGTGCAGTGGCTAAATTAGTAAAGCACATGTTTAGAAACAACAGTACAAAAGGTCAGAGGTTAAATTTCCAGACTAATTTTGTTCCTCATAAATATCCTAGTAAAGATAAAGTTCCTACATGTACTAGTGTTTTCATTATATACCCTCTGTTGTTGGATAAGGGTAAAGGCATTGCTTTTGGCAACGACGTGTAACAAGGTGGCAGGTTCATTTCCACGACTTACTTAATATTAACATTCAAGTTTCTTACATCCATGCTAGCTAAGAAAACACTGCAATTATCACTCAGATTTTTTTTTGAATAGTAAAGGTTATATAAAATTGTTAGGACGGGCACTGCATGTGTTTGGAATGGGAAAAAATGAAAATCGCTGTTGTGTCAGGGAGAGGGCTAGGTTATGTGATTTGATGTCAGCTTCCAGGAAGCAAATGGCTGCCACTTCTAGTTTTGAAGTGGCAGCCTTGCCACTTCAAAAAGAGCATATGAAGATTACTGCGTAAGGTGGATTATGGGAGCTGACCTCTAGTACCCATTGGTTAATTTTATAAATCACCCAGCAGCCACAGCAAAGGGAAAGGTGAGACACAGCTGTCGTATGTTTGTGAATGTGCTCTGTATATTGGGACTATTTTCTCTGGTGACTTTAGTTCTCCTTTAAACAAATTCTGTGTCTTTGCATTTTGCTTGCATTTCAGTTATAAATAATAAAAAACTTCTTGTAATACTATATGTATAGATATAATAATTAGTTGTATAACCTATACTTGTCACATGTTTATTGATCATCCCTAATGTAGTATGGCTCCAAGATACTCGTGCATTTATTGTGGCGTGCTCTGGTGAAATGTCCACTCGTATGCCATTGAGAAAGACTGAATTTGTTGGACACAACGTGTTTGGCTTTTTAATCGCCATCATCCCTCTCATCCTTAATACTGGTTTGTTATTTTAGGTATTGGTATTAGGTATTTACTTAGTGGGTGTAGTTAGATGTGTGTCATTATAATTTAGCATTTAGCTTGTTACTAGGGTTTCTTACTGTCCTTTCTCTTATGTATATCCCTGATGTCGAAATTATACATGATGTGATGTATGTGCCTGTGATGCATGGCTATATTGGTATACCATCTGAACATTATACTTATTGTAGGTACAGAGCATTTGAGATGTGTTTTCAATTTTAAACTTTTTTTGCACCATATCCCATAATTATACCAATAAAGGATAATTTATCATAAATACGTGGGTGTGCCCTGTATACTACCCTTCTTTGCTCTCCCTTGTGTATTCATTGAATACGTATAGTGGAAGGAGCACCCAACAGCTGCTAATGGAGTAATAATAGGGGATGTGCTGGATCTTTTCTTTCATGTATGTCAGGGAAAGGTGAGGCACAGCTGTTGTTGTTTGTGAATTGCAGTGTATATTGGGACAATTTTAACATAGTAATGGAGGTTGAAAAAAGACATAGTGCCATCAAGTCCAACCTATTCACCCTTTTTTTTTTTTTAACCCTACCTACAATTGATCCAAAGGAAGGCAAAAAAAAAACCAGCTAAAAAGGGGGGGAAATTCTCCTGACTCCAAACGTCAATCGGAAAGTATCCCTGGATCAACCAGATCTATATGTATTAATACCAGTAATTCTCAATATTTTTTGTTTTAGAAACTTATCAGGACTTTTTTAAAGCTATTGAATGAACTTGCATTACCACAATCTGCTGGAAGACAGTTCCACAGTTTCACCGTTCTCACTGTAAAAAAAAACCTTTCCTAGCTGAAGATGAAACTTCTTTCTTCCAACTTTAAAGGATTTCCACGAGTCCTTTTATATGACCTATTAGTGAACAATATACCAGAGAGTTCATTGTATGGCCCATTAATATATCTGTATAAGGTGATCATAAACCCACGCAAATGTCGTTATCCAATGTAAACATCCCTAACTTGGCTAATCGCCTGCGTTCCCCTATTAATTAGTGCCCTTCTCGAACTGCTTCCATTTCCAAGATGTCCCTTTGTATATGGGATTCCAAAACTGCACTGCATATTCCAAATGAGGCCTTACCAGTGGCTTGAAAAGAGGGAGAATATATCTTTCTCTCTTCAGTCTATTCCCCTCTTTATACAAGACAATATCTTGCTAACTCTAGCCGTTGCTACCTGGCATTGTTTGCTACAGCTAAGTCTGTTATCTACCAGAACCCCAAATCTTTTTACATTACAGATGCACTTAACACAGAGTTATTTATGGTGTAGGTGGCACAGGGATTAATAAATCCCAAATGCATCATCTTACATTTATCAATATTGAATCTCATTTGCCATTCTGCTACCCATTTTGATAATCTAACTGGTCTGCTTGCAGCACTTGCACACATTTGAAAGCTCTTCATAGCTAAGTGTCATCAGCAAAGACAAGATTGCTCTCAATGCCCCTTCTAAGTCATTATAAACAGATTAAACAGAAAGCGGCCCCAGTAGAGAACCCTGAGGCACTCCGCTTAGAAACTTTAGCCCACATAGATGTAGCTCCATTTACCACCACTCTCTGTTTGCGATCCAATAACAATTCTCTATCCATGACACAAATGTTTTCTTCAAGGCCAACAGTCCTCAGTTATAAATTAGTCGCCTATGTGGCACAGTATCAAAAACTTTTGCAAAATCCAAGTATACCACATAACTGCTGTGCCTGAATATAAATTCTTACTCCACTTCTTCATAAAAACCAATTAAATTTGTCTGGCCATGATTATTTCTCATAAATCCATGCTGACTAGTACTAATAAGATGAGCTCTGGAGACAAAGTCAAGGATATGATCCCCCTAACAAAGTTTCCATCCACTTCCCTACCACTGTATGTAAGGCTTACAGGTCTATAGTTACCAGGCTGTGAACGATACCTTTTTGAATAGTTGGATTACATGGCTTTTTTTCAATCCAGCGGCACATCCCCAGACCAAGGTAATTCTGAAAAGATGAGAAACAGTAGTCTAGATAGAACTGAACTAAGCTCTTTAAAATCTGAGGATGCAATCCATCTGGTCCTGGGGCTTTTATTATATTAACTTTGTCTAATTGTTTCCGTACCATATCCTCCGTCAGACAATGTGATAAAACCTCATTTCTCCCCTGCATATTATTACAATCCCTGCTGTAAGGACAAGATTTCAACAGTGAGATGAGAAAAAAACAGTTTAGCAGATCATCCTTTTTGGCATCCTCTACAACCATCTCAGCCCCATTGTTTAATGGTCCTACATTCTCAGTCCTCATCTATTTACCATTTATATACTTAAAAACATTTAGGGTTGTACTTGCTTTGTTCTGCAATCCGTATTCTTTTCTATTTTAGCTAATTTAATTGCTTTCTTGCAGTCTTCATTACAGCTTTTATACTCCCTGTTAAGCCTGTTCTGTTAACTCTGATTTCAAAATTTTAAAAGCCTTTTTCTTTTTTCCATTTCCCTTTTTACCTGAGCATTAAGCCATGCAGGAGTTGACCTACTTTTTTTACACGTGTTCCCTAAAGGTACAAATTTAGAAATGTAATAGTTTAATGTCCCTTTAAAAGTGCGGCACACTGCTCATATCTTTACTAGAAACAATTCCCCCCAGTCTATGAGCAGGAGTGAGCTTTAACAGCATAACATTAGCTTTCCTAAAGTTTTTGTTAACCCAGCAATTTAGTTTTTGCAACCTATATTAAATGACACTTATCATGGTCATTATTCCCTAAGTTCCCATTACCTTCATCTCCAAAATGAGCTCAGGTTATTAGATATCACTAGATCTAACAACGTTCTGTCTAGTAGGAACTCTACCATCTGTGAAAGAAAATGCTCATATGGGAAATTTAAGAACTTTATACATTTTTGAGGTGCTGGCAGTTCCCTACTCCAATCTATCAGGGTAGTTAAATCCCCCATAACTAAAACATGCCCCATACCAGCAGCCTTCGCCAACTGCATATGGAGATTAATTTCCACCTCCTTCCGGCATTTGGCGGCTCATAATATACTGTACCCCAACAATAATTTAGTTACCTTCTTGCTTGCTGTACACAGCTCTACCCATATTGTTTCTGCCATATTGTTATGTCCCCTTCTATTCCATCTTTTAGATTTGGCTTAAATTCCTGTTAAACAACATAAATACTCCCCCTCCTTTCTTATTAACTCTGTCATGTCTAAATAAGGAGGATACTTCATATTTACTATCCAGTCGTGTGAATCATTTAGCCATGTTTCTGTCTATACCAATTACGTCATACCATTCCTTTAAAGCTATTAGTTCTAGTTCCCCGGTTTTTCCAGCCAGATTCTTGCATTTGTTAAATTGATTTTAGATTATCAATGATTTACTTCCATACTTGGTCGTACATGCCTCCTTATCCTCTATGCTCCCCCCTCCCCTTCTCCTCCCCCCGTTGTGTTATTAGCCCCATGATCCCTAAATTCTCTATCCCCCTGGAGTTAAATGTACCCTCCCCCCATACCTAGTTTAAAATGTCCTACAACAGCTGCCACCATCATCATTGAGATGCAATCCGTCTCTACTAAAAGAGCCTGTAGCCAACAGAAAAGTCAGCCCAATTCTCTAAAAACCCAAACCCATCTCCCTCTTAGCCATGCATTTATATCCTGAGCTCCCGTTGCATCCCTAGCGTACCACGTGGCTGCGGTAGTATTTCTGAAATCACTACCCTTGAGGTCCTTGCTTTTAACTTGGCACCCTAATTCTTGGAAATCATTTTAGGACCTCACCTCCACCTCTAACTTTGGCACCAATGTGAACCAAGACCACCGGGTCACTCCAGCCCCCCCCCCCATAATCTGTCTACACGATCCCCACTAGTCGAACTACCACCAGGCAGACAACACACTGTTCGGCATGTAGGGTCTTGGCAACAGATTACCATATCTACCCTTCTAATAATGGAGTCCCCTACCACTACCACCTGCTTATCCTTCCTAGCCCCCAATTCTCCCTCCCTTGTATTGGAGATGGCCGTCCCCTGGGTGCTCAAAGGAATGGCCCCGCTCCATACATGCTACTTCTGAGCCATCGTCCTTCACAATTTCACCTAACACACAAACCTGTTGGGATCGACCAATTGGAACCTGTTGGGAAGCGACCCTACCCTTCTGTCCCCTACTTCCCCTGGTGACCCTTACAAATCCTTTACCACCTTATGCCCCTTTCCACCATCCAGTTTACTGGCCCCTGCCGTACCTGAGACCCCTAGATTTGTCAAGCCCTGCAATGCTGCAGTTTCCCATTTAGATCTGGACCTCCAATTCAAATGGGCAACCCACTCACATCTGACACATACATAGATCCCTTGGGGTGGCTGCTCATCCAAATCCCATACATGCGGCAGGATGCACATTGATGGCCCCAACAAAACTGTCCATATTAAACAGCAATACACGCAAGAGAAATAGTAATACACACAAGAAAAAAAGCAGTCTTGTTCTAAAATCCTTTCTTGTTCTAAATGCTTTTGTTTCTTAACGCACCACTTAAAAACAGACAAACCCTTTAAAAAAAGGAAAACCCTTTAAAAGAAAATCGCTCAAGAGCTGATCGCTCTGGAGAAATGACTTAAATGAGGTTCAAAACACCATTTTTCAGCTGATGACTTTTTGTTCTCCTTTAAACAGTTCTTGTTCATTGCATTTTGTTTGTATTCAGTAAAAAAAAAAAAAACTTACACACACAGTACCTCAAATCAAACATTGTAGCATATTAAGGGGCTATTGACCATTCCTGGAACTTTTAGATTCCCCAAGGTTGTGTTCAAGTCATGCTTTAGTTCCACTAGTTGGATTGACGGTAGTGTAATGGATTATGTAGTTGTGTTTTAGTGGTGGATTATGTTAGTTTGTGTTTGGTGAGGTAATACATGTTGCCATTTACTGCTGTCACAATAGACCTTACTAGGGGGTGATGTACCGAGAAGTGTTATATGTCTTAAAGACATGCTTACGTAGTACCAAGTGTTAACGCGGGTTTTAAGAGCAAGTTAGCGGCGTGGGGCAAAAAAAGGTTGCGCAACCAATGTACCGAGCCAATAACATTTCTTTAGACTGAATTTTCAACGCCAACAAAGAGCTTGCAATAAAGATCCAGAAGGGATTAACCACATTCTGATGCAGAGAGAGACAATATTGGCTTGGTGCACTGCCTTATGAAGGGAAAGATTGCGATTTTGACTCTCTATACATTGCCCCATACTATAGATGTCTATCCTTCACCACCAAAAAAAACTTAACTAATATTACACATCCACACAATGATATGGTCACTTGCTAAACTGCAAATGAAAGATGTGCAAACTGTTTATTAAAAGGTAACAATTGTATGTGTTACATATCAGAACAAAGACAGTGGTCTTATTAGAGATGACGAAAGATCCAAAAATCTGAATTCGGAACGTACTTTTGAGGATTCGAATCGCATTTTCGAGGTTTACCGATTGCACAAGGTTATTTTCGGTAAACATCTAAAAAAATCTCGAACATTCGATAACCCTCGAAATAAGATTGTAAACTACTTTTGAGTTTTTTGATGTATTTTCAAGGGTTATCGAGCGAATAACTTTGTACATTCGGTAACCCTTGAAAATGAGGTACGAATTCCCAAAATCCGAACGATCCCTGAATCTCATCTCTAGTCTTAATCTAGAAATGTCTGCCTTGTTGGGCAACAAATTCAAACACGACAATTGTTACCACTAATAAACAGTTTGCACATCTTTCCTTTGCTGTTTAGCAAGTGACTTCAGTATCATTGCAGCCACAATCTTAATTCTAGGTACATCTACCAAAATAGAATTCCACTCCACCCCATCTCACTAGGTAGCCTAGACAAAATGATTTACTGAAATCCTTAAAACAGATAAAGTTTTAAACAGTGCTTCTTGGAGATACTTAAAAACTGAATGGTGGAAATGTAAAAGAATAATTAATGTGTTGAAATATCTACTTGGCTGTTTCCATAGAAACTGATGCTTGAGATGGATTTTATAAAAATATAAATTTCCTCTTTAATTGTGACCTACTTCTTAACCAGTAATTAAAACAGATGATGTTGTTTTCCAATGTATCAAAGATTTATATAAAGAAACAGATGATAATTCACAATAGATTAAATTGATTGCATTTCATGGTTATATGAATGTCTGGGTCTGTTATAACCTCCACCTCTTGTCACCTTCTCAGCTACATAATATTAATTCTGACACTTTTACACCAATAAACACCAATCAGTGCCATTGTAGGACTATGCTGGTGCTTTGGATAGAAAGCAACATGTAGATTTATTGACTTTTCTGTAGCTAGAAAGTGACAACAATATAATTCATTACTTGCAAAATGATATTAGGATTAAACTAGGTGTCTATTGTGCTAAAGGGTAACTCATAAACAAACTGAAATAATTTTTTTCCCCTGACCAAAACATATCTGTAATAACTTTTGCTTTAACTCCTTAAGAACCATACACACAAAAGATGTACATAATTTGACAGCTCTTATTTTTTCCTGGATGAAGCACAATGAGTATCTCTGTCCCCACTGAAAGGGGGGGGGGGATTAAAAATGAAATTAGAGATTTTTAGTATGACAAGTTCTATATAATTGTATCTATGGTGTCCGAATTTAAATCAGAATAAAACAAATTACATTATATTTATAGTATTTAAATAATTATATAGTTTCCTTAAATAATTGCTAATACACCATAGAATTTTTTAGTGTTCCTTAAATGAAAACTGTTTTCTGCTAATTTCTAGTCCCTTGCACCCAAGTTCTGCTAGCAAAGTGTACCTTTGGTGCCCAGTGGGAATTATGTGTATAGTGTGTATAGTTTGTGGATACAGTGGGATATAAATCTTTACACTTCCTATAAAGTTGCAGGCTTTGTACAAAGGCAAGAAGTTAAAAAGAAATGCAAAACAGTTCATAAAGACTCATATGAATCATGTTTCTATAAATGTACATCCCCTAAACTAATCATTTGTTGAAGCACTTTGTTGATTTTATTAGTTGTTTTGGATAAGAGTCAGATTGGTATATCTGGACTTTGCTGGTTTTGACTCTATTCATAGAAATTTCACCAGAAATGTTAGTAAATGTATGGACACTATAAATGCCCTGGAGCTAGTGGGTGGTGGATGGAGAATCTGAGTGCTTTCATGTCAACACCAGATGTGAAGCACAAGCAGTGGCGTAGCTACAGACTTATGGGCCCTGATGCAAACTTGGGCATGGGCCCCCCAACACTGCCACAAACCGGCACCGCAAACAAAATAATCATTTCCATAAAAATATCCAAATTCATCATTACCATTTTTTTAAAGGCACTCATTTCAAAACAGACGAACATACTTTACTATTACACCTGGCAATCAGATTAAACAGTATTTCCAGATCACTATAGTATAAGAGATAATAATATGCTGGGTGCTCCTACCACTAATATAATGGAATTACAAGGAGGAGAACAGAAATGGATATAAAGGGCACACCCAACTATATTAATGACATTAAATATCCTTTTAAAAATATAAGGTGGGGATGGTCAAAAAAGTGCAAAAAGATACATTAAAAACACATCTCCAACCCAACCCTATTGTATCAATAAGTACGTCACACAGACAATATATTCATCCATACAATCATATACAATGTTAATACATATAATGAAAATATGCAGAGCAGTGTATCAAAACTATATATAACAGTGTATCTGCAACACATGCATGTACACTGGGCAAGTATATTAGATATAGCCCAGACTGTAAAAAAGTATAGGTAACTACCCTACCACTATAATGTACCTAAAGTGAGTAGGAGAGGAGCACCTAAAACCAGTAGCCAAACATCACCAAATGATCTCCTCCACTAAGCACCAGTCGTATGGTCATGATACAGGAGGGGGTCAAGAGCTGATTAAAAGAGAGCCGGACGCGTTTCGTCATGATGTCCAACGGCTGATACTAGGGTTGGAGATGTGTTTTTAATGTATCTTTTTGCACTTTTTTGACCATACCACAACTTATATGTTTTATAAGGTATTTTAATGCATTAATATAGTTTATATACCACTCCGGTTTTCTCCTGTAATTCAAACAGTATTTCTAAACTTATATCCTCAAACCTTCTAAAATAACTACCAACTTAGGCTAGTAAAATACTTGGCACATGAGAGGTAAATGCTTTGTATATAACCACTGGTAAATAGTGGCACAAAGACTGGTTAAATGCTTGGCATGCAGACACTGATAAAGGTTGGGAAACTGGCATTGACACAGCCAGGCACTGTTTAAATGCTTGGCACACAGACAATGGTAAAAATGTTTTGTACACAGACCTCTGCAAAACAGTTGGCACCAGACTGGTAGTTTTGGAACCTTAGTACAAATGGGGGCCCCCTTCTTGGACAAGGGCCCTGGTGGGTGCATCCCCTGCCCCCCTGGTAGCTACACCTCAGAGCACAGTACCGTAGGTGGTAAGACCATCCTCCCTTCTCACTTTTCAGGCAAATGTCTAATGTCTTATCAGTAAAACTAATTTTGATGGAGGCAATGGAGAGCCCAATAGATATATTTGTATGGAAATTCTGACAATTAGAATCCCAGACTGTCCCTACTACAATATGACATTTATCAATCTTTTTTTTCCCCTTGAAAGCCCATTCAGTGCTTTCGTGCCCAACACCACTGTGAACACACAAAGTGCTTGTGCATGGTCTGGTCCGTTTTCCCTCTCGGACCTCTTTTCGACTTCAATTTATATGCTTTTACGTTTGTAGCAGTGACTATCCATGAATTTATAGTTCTTTTGGTGGGAGCTTGTCCTTTTCTTGGACCATTAGGAATGACAAACAATCTGTCTATTTTCCCCAAGTTTTTTTTTTTTAAATGTATTAGGAAAGCATGTGGACTAGATCAAGTATGTGGAGTCTTCTTCAGTTCATCTGCTTTTTTTTTGAGAAACTTAATGAATTATATGTGTTTTTATGGTGCTCTAGCCTAACGAGTTTCCTTTTTCCAAATTACTATGGGGCATTTTATAAAGGTCGTTAACTTTTCGCGGCCGTTTTCGCGGCCATTAACGAATAATCGCGTTTACCCGATTTATAAAGGCCCGAAAACGGCCGCTGAAAAGTTAACGAAGCGTTAACCTTTCGCGCCGATACTACCTGTTACCGCCGTTCTATTTATAAAGCGGCGGTACTGGTTTCGCTCGGCTAGTATCGGCCGTTTTACTTCGCCACCCTGAAGGAGGCGAAGCAGCCGATACTAACCTCCCGCGGCGGGATGGGCAGGCAACCGCGGCGGGTGGTCGCACCCGCCCCGGGAGCACGCCCACCCGCCCACACCCCTGCGGCGGCAGCGGCGACCACCCGCCGCCGCCGCCACTTCCCAGCAGCCCCTCCCAACCCGTTCCCCGTTCGGGCAATCTCGGAAGGAGGCTAGGAGGGGCTGCCGGGAAGGGGCCGCAGCAGGTGGTCGCGACCACCCGCCGCGCACCCCCTCCCCGGCAACCCCTCCAAGCCCCCCGGCCGCTCCCGGGGAGGGGACGGGAGGGAGCGCTGGGGGGTGGAGGGCTCCCTCCAGCGGGGCCCTGAGAAGGGCCTTTTGGGGCTTAGGGGGTCCCTCCGATCGAACCGGGACCTCAGGCCCCTGTATAAGGGCCCTTGCGGCACTTACAAGTGCAAGTGGTTTGTATAAGAGCCTTGGGCTTCGGGGGTACCCGCAAGCTCGAAAAGGAAAGTCGGAAATGTAGGGCCCTTGGCGGATAAAAGGGGAGAACTACTAAGTGTTTGGCGGGGGAGATAAAAACGAGGAAGTGGGCTCTTAAAAGAGAATTGGGAGAGTACTTGGGGAGATAGGTGGAAAGAAAGGAAGTATGAGGAGAGATAGTTTGGGGGGGGTTTTTTTTGTTTTTTGTTTGTGGTTTTTGGGGGCCGCTGGACCGCCGGCCTCGGAGCCGATGTTGCCAGCCGCTTCTTTCTTCAGCCATCTACTGCGATGGCATTGAGTCCTCGGCGGAAAGCTCCTCTTTATATAGGTTTGCAGAAATCATAATCCGTTTCTGATTGGTCAATTTTTAAAACTTGCTTTACATTAACCAATCAGATTTCAGAACTTTCCAGAAATCGATTGGTTAATGTAAAGCAAGTATTAAAAAATTGACCAATCAGAAACGGATTATGGATTTCTGCAAACCTATATAAAGAGAGGCTTTCCGCCGCGGGGGAACTAGATTGCCATCACCCCATTTTCCAAATTTTTCTGTAGTGTAGGGTTCCCTCTCCCACCCCCAACCGCTTTAGTGTCTTGTAAAAAAAGTCAGCTGATCATTACTTACAAAGCCTCTTTTACGCTGAGTTCACACAGGCCCTCTGCTTGCATGCAAAGGCAGCCAATCACGGACGCGGCTTCCGGCAGAGTAGAACGCCGGGGGAAACAGGTAAGTACTGTTCCTGCTGAGTTTTTTTTACAAGATAATAGAGTGGTTGGGGGTGGGAGAGGGAGCCCTACACTACAGAAAAGGGGATTAAACACTAGGGGAACTGTAAAGCTAACATGGATCGGGAGGGAGGTAGGGAAGGGGGGGGAGAGGGCTGCACTGAGCAAGCCACAAACCTCTCAGAGGATGCCTCAGAGGCAGAAATAATTTCCCTGCAGCCAGGCTCCCTGTGTTCACTTTCTGGGAATTTGGAGGGACATTACAGGAGAACCATTTGGAGCAGGGATGTAAGGTAAGAATTTTTACACACTACACAGTGGGGGAGAGTTTGGTTTTGGGGGTGGACATGCCCTTTAATATCTAAGTTGGGTCAGTTGCTGCATTTCAGTAAAAAAAAAATTTCATACATGATTTAGACTATTATTAACACATATTCAACACATATACTTTACTGAGTGTGGACAATTTCCCATGGGCTATAGACTAATGGATTTTAAAGTGGAATATCAAACATCTTTCAGAATCTCTAATGAAGAGATGCTGTTCTTTGTTAGCTGCTTTGTAAATCATAAGCTCAGGGGAAAAGCTAGTTGCAGTTAGTACATGTAAGTAATAGATTCTGTAACTAAGAAGGCTTCCATGTTGTTGCCAGTACAACTTACAGCCAATGTAGTCATCAAAGAGCCATGCCCGCTGACCCCAGTATTCACTGTCTCTGTTCACAGAGTATTTTCTATACAGATGTCTCCATCCCAATATGAAAGTCCCTGATAAGACATTAAAAACTGCGTTTTACCCTGCATATATTTACCAGTCAGTGTGAATTACATACAGCCTTCATGGGGAGATATAAATAATCAGTGGATTTTACTAGTTTTTTTTTAATAATTATTCTGTTCCTAGTAAGAGATAAAGCTTCTAAACGTTATTTGCATCTGCAGTGGCTAAATTAGTAAAGCACATGTTTAGAAACACACAGTACAAAAGGTCAGAGGTTAAATTTCCCAGACTAATTTTGTTCCTCATAATATTCCTAGTAAAGATAAAGTTCCTACATGTACTAGTGTTTCATATAGTACCTCTGTTTTGGATAAGGGTAAAGGCATTGCTTTTGGCAAGACTGTGTACACAAGGTGGCAGGTTCATTTCCACAGACTTACTTAAATTAACATTTCAAAGTTTCTTACATCCATGCTAGCTAAGAAATACACTGCAATGATCACTCAAGATTTTTTTTTTGAATAGTAAAGGTTTATAAAATTGTTAGGACGGGCACTGCATGGGAAAGGTGAGGCACAGCTGTTGTGTGTTTGTGAATGTGCAGTGTATATTGGGACAATTTTAACATAGTAATGGAGGTTGAAAAAAGACATACGTCCATCAAGTCCAACCTATTCACCCCTTTTTTTTTTTTTAACCCTACCTAACAATTGATCCAAAGGAAGGCAAAAAAAAAACAGCTAAAAAGGGGGGGAAATTCCTCCCTGACTCCAAACGTCAATCGGAAAGTATCCCTGGATCAACCAGATCTATATGTATTAATACCAGTAATTCTCAATATTTTTTAGTTTTAGAAACTTATCCAGGACTTTTTTAAAGCTATTGAATGAACTTGCCATTACCACATCTGCTGGAAGACAGTTCCACAGTTTCACCGTTCTCACTGTAAAAAAAAACCTTTCCTAGCCTGAAGATGAAACTTCTTTTCTTCCAACTTTAAAGGATTTCCACGAGTCCTTTTATATGACCTATTAGTGAACAATATACCAGAGAGTTCATTGTATGGCCCATTAATATATCTGTATAAGGTTATCATAAACCCACGCAAATGTCGCTTATCCAATGTAAACATCCCTAACTTGTCTAATCTGCCTGCGTTCCCCTTATTAATTTAGTTGCCCTTCTCTGAACTGCTTCCATTTCCAAGATGTCCCTTTTGTATATGGGATTCCAAAACTGCACTGCATATTCCAAATGAGGCCTTACCAGTGCCTTGAAAAGAGGGAGAATAATATCTTTCTCTCTTCAGTCTATTCCCCTCTTTATACAAGACAATATCTTGCTAACTCTAGCCGTTGCTACCTGGCATTGTTTGCTACAGCTAAGTCTGTTATCTACCAGAACCCCCAAATCTTTTTACATTACAGATGCACTTAACACAGAGTTATTTATGGTGTAGGTGGCACAGGGATTAATAAATCCCAAATGCATCATCTTACATTTATCAATATTGAATCTCATTTGCCATTCTGCTACCCATTTTGATAATCTAACTAGGTCTGCTTGCAGCACTTGCACATCATTTGAAAGCTCTTCATAGCTAAGTGTCATCAGCAAAGACAAAGATCTTGCTCTCAATGCCCCTTCTAAGTCATTTATAAACAGATTAAACAGAAGCGGCCCCAGTAGAGAACCCTGAGGCACTCCGCTTAGAACTTTAGCCCACATAGATGTAGCTCCATTTACCACCACTCTCTGTTTGCGATCCAATAACCAATTCTCTATCCATGCACAAATGTTTTCTTCAAGGCCAACAGTCCTCAGTTTATAAATTAGTCGCCTATGTGGCACAGTATCAAAAACTTTTGCAAAATCCAAGTATACCACATCCACTGCTGTGCCTGAATATAAATTCTTACTCACTTCTTCATAAAAACCAATTAAATTTGTCTGGCATGATTTATTTCTCATAAATCCATGCTGACTAGTACTAATAAGATGAGCTCTGGAGACAAAGTCAAGGATATGATCCCCTAACAAAGTTTCCATCACCTTCCCTACCACTGATGTAAGGCTTACAGGTCTATAGTTACCAGGCTGTGAACGACTACCTTTTTTGAATAGTGGTATTACATTGGCTTTTTTTCAATCCAGCGGCACATCCCCAGACCAAGGTAATTCTGAAAAGATGAGAAACAGTAGTCTAGATAGAACTGAACTAAGCTCTTTTAAAATCTGAGGATGCAATCCATCTGGTCCTGGGGCTTTATTAATATTAACTTTGTCTAATTGTTTCCGTACCATATCCTCCGTCAGACAATGTGAATAAACCTCATTTCTCCCCTGCATATTATTACAATCCCTGCTGTAAGGACTAAGATTCTCAACAGTGAGAAAAAAACAGTTTAGCAGATTATCCTTTTGGCATCCTCTACAACCATCTCAGCCCCATTGTTTAATGGTCCTACATTCTCAGTCCTCATCTATTTACCATTTATATACTTAAAAAACATTTTAGGGTTGTACTTGCTTTGTTCTGCAATCCGTATTTCATTTTCTATTTTAGCTAATTTAATTGCTTTCTTGCAGTCTTCATTACAGCTTTTATACTCCCTGTTAAGCCTGTTCTGTTAACTCTGATTTCAAAATTTTAAAAGCCTTTTTCTTTTTTCCATTTCCCTTTTTACCTGAGCATTAAGCCATGCAGGAGTTGACCTACTTTTTTTACACTTGTTCCCTAAAGGTACAAATTTAGAAATGTAATAGTTTAATGTCCCTTTAAAAGTGGTCCACATCTGCTCAATATCTTTACCTAGAAACAATTCCCCCCAGTCTATGAGCAGGAGTGATTGCTTTAACAGCATAACATTAGCTTTCCTAAAGTTTTTGTTAACCCAGTCAATTTAGTTTTTTGCAACCTATATTAAATGACACTATATCATGGTCATTATTCCCTAAGCTTCCCATTACCTTCATCTCCAAAATGAGCTCAGGGTTATTAGATATCACTAGATCTAACAACGTATTCTGTCTAGTAGGAACTTCTACCATCTGTGAAAGAAAATGCTCATATGGGAAATTTAAGAACTTTATACATTTTTGAGGTGCTGGCAGTTCCCTTACTCCAATCTATCAGGGTAGTTAAAATCCCCCATAACTAAAACATGCCCCATACCAGCAGCCTTCGCCAACTGCATATGGAGATTAATTTCCACCTCCTTCCCGGCATTTGGCGGCTCATAATATACTGTACCCCAACAATTAATTTAGTTACCTTCTTGCTTGCTGTACACAGCTCTACCCATATTGTTTCTGCCATATTGTTTATGTCCCCTTCTATTCCATCTTTTAGATTTGGCTTAAATTCCTGTTTAACATACATAAATACTCCCCCTCCTTTCTTATTAACTCTGTCATGTCTAAATAAGGAGTATCCTTCAATATTTACTATCCAGTCGTGTGAATCATTTAGCCATGTTTCTGCTATACCAATTACGTCATACCATTCCTTTAAAGCTATTAGTTCTAGTTCCCCGGTTTTTCCAGCCAGACTTCTTGCATTTGTTAACTTGCATTTTAGATTATCAATTGATTTACTTCCATACTTGGTCGTACATGCCTCCTTATCCTCTATGCTCCCCCCTCCCCTTCTCCTCCCCCCGTTGTGTTATTAGCCCCATGATCCCTAAATTCTTTATCTACCCCTGTGTAGTTAAATGTACCCTCCCCCCCATACCTAGTTTAAAATGTCCTACAACAGCTGCACCATCATCATTGAGATGCAATCCGTCTCTACTAAAGAGCCTGTAGCCAACAGAAAAGTCAGCCCAATTCTCTAAAAACCCAAACCCATCTCCCTCTTAGCCATGCATTTATACTCCTGAGCTCCCGTTGCATCCCTAGCGTACCACGTGGCTGCGGTAGTATTTCTGAAATCACTACCCTTGAGGTCCTTGCTTTTAACTTGGCACCCTAATTCTTGGAAATCATTTTTAAGGACCTCACCTCCACCTCTAACTTTGGCACCAATGTGAACCAAGACCACCGGGTCACTCCCAGCCCCCCCCCCCATAATCTGTCTACACGATCCACCACTAGTCGAACCTTACCACCAGGCAGACAACACACTGTTCGGCATGTAGGGTCTTGGCAACAGATTACCCTATCTACCCTTCTAATAATGGAGTCCCCTACCACTACCACCTGCTTATCCTTCCTAGCCCCCAATTCTCCCTCCCTTGTATTGGAGATGGCCGTCCCCTGGGTGCTCAAAGGAATGGCCCCGCTCCATACATGCTACTTCTGAGCCATCGTCCTTCACAATTTCACCTAACACAGCAAACCTGTTGGGATCGACCAATTGGAACCTGTTTGGAAGCGACCCTACCCTTCTGTCCCCTACTTCCCCTGGTGACCCTTACAAATCCTTTACCACCTTATCTGCCCCGTTTCCACCATCCAGTTTACTGGCCCCTGCCAGTACCTGAGATTCCCCTAGATTTGTCAAGCCCTGCAATGCTGCAAGTTTCCCATTTAGATTCTGCACCTCCAATTCCAAATGGGCAACCCACTCACATCTGACACATACATAGATCCCTTGGGGTGGCTGCTCCAAGATCCCATACATGCGGCAGGATGCACATTGTATGGCCCCAACAAAACTGTCCATATTAAACAGCAATACACGCAAGAGAAATAGTAATACACACAAGAAAAAAAGCAGTCTTGTTCTAAAATCCTTTCTTGTTCTAAATGCTTTTGTTTCTTAACGCACCACTTAAAAACAGACAAACCCCTTTAAAACAGAAAACCCTTTAAAAGAAAATCGCTCAAGAGCTGATCGCTCTGGAGAAATGACTTAAATGAGGTTCAAAACACCATTTTTCAGCTGATGACTTTTGTTCTCCTTTAAACAGTTTTTGTTTAAGCGCCTTTTTGTTTGTATTCAGTAAAAAAAAAAAAAACTTACACAATACAGTACCTCAAATCAAACATTGTAGCATATTAAGGGGCTATTGACCATTCCTGGAACTTTTAGATTCCCCAAGGTTGTGTTCAAGTCATGCTTTAGTTCCACTAGTTGGATTGACAGGTAGTGTAATGGATTATGTAGTTTTGTGTTAGTGTGGATTATGTTAGTTTGTGTTTTGTGTAGGTAATACATGTTGCCATTTACTGCTGTCACCAATAGACCTTACTAGGGGGTGATTTACCGAGAACTGTTATTATGTCTTAAAGACATGCTTACTGTAGTACCAAGTGTTAACGCGGGTTTTAAGAGCAAGTTAGCGGCGGTGGGCAAAAACAAGGTTGCGCAACCAATGTACCGAGCCAATAACATTTCTTTATGACTGAATTTTCAACGCCAACAAAGAGCTTGCAATAAAGATCCAGAAGGGATTAACCACATTCATGATGCAGAGAGAGACAATATTGGCTTGGTGCACTGCCTTATGAAGGGAATAGATTGCGATTTTGACTCTCTATACATTGCCCCATACTATAGATGTCTATCCTTCACCACCAAAAACAAACTTAACTAATATTACACATACACACAATGATATGGTCACTTGCTAAACTGCAAATGAAAGATGTGCAAACTGTTTATTAAAAGGTAACAATTGTATGTGTTTACATATCAGAACAAAGACAGTGGTCTTAATTAGAGATGGACGAAAGATCCAAAAATCTGAATTCGGAACGTACTTTTGAGGATTCGAATCGCATTTTCGAGGTTTACCGATTGCACAAGGTTATTTTCGGTAACATCTAAAAAAAATCTCGAACATTCGATAACCCTCGAAAATAAGATTGTAAACTACTTTTGAGTTTTTGATTGTATTTTCAAGGGTTATCGAGCGAATAACTTTGTACATTCGGTAACCCTTGAAAATGAGGTACGAATTCCCAAAATCCGAACGATCCGCCTGAATCTCATCTCTAGTCTTAATCTAGAAATGTCTGCCTTGTTGGGCAACAAATTCAAACACAGACAATTGTTACCACTAATAAACAGTTTGCACATCTTTCCTTTGCTGTTTAGCAAGTGACTTCAGTATCATTGCAGCCACAAATCTTAATTCTAGGTACATCTACCAAAATAGAATTCCACTCCACCCCATCTCACTAGGTAGCCTAGACAAATGATTTACTGAAATCCTTAAAACAGATAAAGAGTTTAAACAGTGCTTCTTGGAGATACTTAAAAACTGAATGGTGGAAATGTAAAAGAATAATTAATGTGTTGAAATATCTACTTGGCTGTTTCCATAGAAACTGATGCTTGAGATGGATTTTATAAAAATATAAATTTCCTCTTTAATTGTGACCTACTTTCTTAACCAGTAATTAAAACAGATGATTGTTTTTCCAATGTATCAAAGATTTATATAAAGAAACAGATGATAATTCACAATAGATTAATTGCGTATGATTGCATTTCATGGTTATATGAATGTCTGGGTCTGTTATAATCCTCACCTCTTGTCACCTTCTCAGCTACATAATATTAATTCTGACACTTTTACACCAATAAACACCAATCAGTGCCATTGTAGGACTATGCTGGTGCTTTGGATTAGAAAGCAACATGTAGATTTCATTGACTTTTCTGTAGCTAGAAAGTGACAACAATATAATTCATTACCTTGCAAAATGATATTAGGATTAACTATGTGTCTATTGTGCTAAAGGGTAACTTCATAAACAAACTGAAATAATTTTTTTCCCCTGACCAAAACATATCTGTAATAACTTTTGCTTTAACTCCTTAAGAACCATAGCACAAAAAGATGTAGATAATTTGACAGCTCTTATTTTTTCCTGGATGAAGCACAATGAGTATCTCTGTCCCACTGAAAGGGGGGGGGATTAAAAATGAAATTAGAGATTTTTAGTATGACAAGTTCTATATAATTGTATTCTATGGTGTCCGAATTTTAAATCAGAATAAAACAAATACATTATTATTTTATAGTTATTTAAATAATTATATAGTTTCCTTAAATAATTGCTAATACACCATAGAATTTTTTAGTGTTCCTTTAAATGAAAACTGTTTTCTGCTAATTTCTAGTACCCTTGCACCCAAGTTCTGCTAGCAAAGTGTACCCTTTGGTGCACAGTGGGAATTATGTGTATAGTGTGTATATGTTTGTGGATACAGTGGGATATTAAATCTTTACACTTCCTATAAAGTTGCAGGCCTTTGTACAAAGGCAAGAAGTTAAAAAGAAATGCAAAACAGTTCATAAAGACATCATATGAAATCCTGTTTCTATAAATGTCACATCCCCCTAAACTAATCATTTGTTGAAGCACTTTGTTGATTTTATTAGTTGTTTTGGATAAGAGTCAGATTGGTATATCTGGACTTTGCTGGTTTTGACTGCTATTCATAGAAATTTCACCAGAAATGTTAGTAAATGTATGGACACTATAAATGCCCTGGAGCTAGTTTGGGTGGAGATATCTGAGTGCTTTCATGTTCAACACCAGAGTGAAGCACAAGCAGTGGCGTAGCTACAGACTTATGGGCCCTGATGCAAACTTTGGGCATGGGCCCCCCAACACTGCCACAAACCGGCACCGCAAACAAAATAATCATTTCCATAAAAATATCCAAATTCATCATTACCATTTTTTTAAAGGCACTCATTTCAAAACAGACGAACATACTTTACCTATACACCTGGCAATCAGATTCAAACAGTATTTCCAGATCACTATAGTATAAGAGATAATAATATGCTGGGTGCTCCTACCACTAATATAATGGAATTACAAGGAGAGAACAGAAGTGGTATATAAAGGGCACACCCAAACTATATTAATGCATTAAAATATCCTTTATTAAACATATAAGGTGGGATATGGTCAAAAAAGTGCAAAAAGATACATTAAAAACACATCTCCAACCAACCCCTAGTATCAATAAAGTACGTCACACAGACAATATATTCATCCATACAATCATACTACAATGTTAATACATATAATAGATAAATATGCAGAGCAGTGTATCAAACATATATATAACAGTGTATCTGCAACACATGCATGTACACTGGGCAAAGGTATATTAGTATATAGCCCAGACTGTAAAAAAGTATAGGTAAACTACCCTACCACTATAAATGTACCTAAAGTAGGAGAAGGGAGCACCTAAAACCAGTAGCCAAACATCACCAACATGATCTCTCCACTAAGCACCAGTCTGTATGGTCATGATACAGGAGGGGGTCAAAGAGCTGATTAAAAGAGAGCCGGACGCGTTTCGTCCATGATGTCCAACGGCTGATACTAGGGGTTGGAGATGTGTTTTTAATGTATCTTTTTGCACTTTTTTGACCATATCCCAACTTATATGTTTATTAAGGATATTTTAATGCATTAATATAGTTTGGGTGTGCCCTTTATATACCACTCCGGTTTTCTCCTTGTAATTCAAACAGTATTTCTAAACTTATATCCTCAAACCTTCTAAAATAACTAACCAACTTAGGCTAGTAAAATACTTGGCACATAGAGAGGTAAAATGCTTTGTATATAACCACTGGTAAAATAGTTGGCACAAAGACTGGTTAAATGCTTGGCATGCAGACACTGATAAACTGGTTGGGAAACTGGCATTGCACACAGCCAGGCACTGTTTAAATGCTTGGCACACAGACAATGGTAAAAATGTTTTGTACACAGACCTCTGCTAAAACAGTTGGCACACAGACTGGTAGTTTTGGAACCTTAGTACAAAATGGGGCCCCCTTCTTGGCCAAGGGCCCTGGTGTGGTCGCATCCCCTGCACCCCTGGTAGCTACACCTCAGAGCACAAGTACCGTAAGGTGGTCAAGACCATCCTCCCTTCTCACTTTTCAGGCAAATGTCTAATGTCTTATCAGTAAAACATAATTTTGATGGGAGGCAATGGAGAGCCCAATAGATATATTTGTATGGAAATTCTGACAATTAGAATCCCAGACTGTCCCTACTCAATATGACATTTATCAATCTTTTTTTTCCCCTTGAAAGCCCATTCAGTGCTTTCGTGCCCAACACCACTGTGAACACACAAAGTGCTTGTGCAGTGGTCTGGTCCGTTTTCCCCTCTCGGACCCTCTTTTCGCCGCTCAATTTATATGCTTTTGCAGTTTGTAGCAGTGACTATCCATGAATTTATAGTTCTTTTGGTGGGAGCTTGTCCTTTTCTTGGACCATTAGGAATGACAAACAATCTGTCTATTTTTCCCCAAAGTTTTTTTTTTTTAAAATGTATTAGGAAAGCACGTGGACTAGTCAAGTATGTGGAGTCTTTCTTCCAGTTCATCTGCCTTTTTTTGAGAAACTTAATGAATTATATGTGTTTTTATGGTGCTCTAGCCTAACGAGTTTCCTTTTTCCAATTACTATGGGGCATTTTATAAAGGTTCGTTAACTTTTCGCGGCCGTTTTCGCCGCCATTAACGCATAAATCGCGTTTACCGCGATTATAAAGGCCCGAAAACGCCGTGAAAAGTTAACGAAGCGTTAACCTTTCGCGCCGATACTTACCTGTTACCGCCGCTTCTATTATAAAGGGCGGTACGGTTTCGCTCGGTAGTATCGGCTGTTTTACTTCGCCACCTGAAGGAGGCGAAGTCAGCCGAACAACCTCCGCGGCGGGATGGGCAGGGAACCCGCGGCGGGTGGTCGCACCCGCCCGGGAGACAGCCCCCCCCCGCCCCACACCCCCCTGCGGCGGCAGCGGCGACCACCGCCGCCGCCGCCACTTCCCAGCAGCCCCTCCCAACCCGTTCCCCGTTCGCGGCAATCTCGGAAGGGAGGCTAGGAGGGGCTGCCGGGAGGGCCGCAGCAGGTGGTCGCGCACCACCCGCCGCGCACCCCCTCCCCGGCAACCCCTCCAAGCCCCCCCCCGGCCGCTCCGGGGAGGGGACGGGAGGGAGCCGCTGGGGGGGTGGAGGCTCTCCAGCGGGGCCCTGAGAAGGGCTTTTGGGGCTTAGGGGGTCCCAGCTGAACCGGGACCCCCTCCCCGGCCCTTATAAGGGCCCTTGCGGCACTAAAAGTGCCCTTGCGGCTTTTATAAGAGCCTTTGGGCTTAGGGGTCCCGCAGCTCGAACAGGACCCCCTCCCGGCCTTGTAAGGGCCCTTGCGGCACTTACAAGTGCCCTTGCGGCACTAATAAGTGCCTTTGGCGGGGGTCCCGCAGCTCGAACGGGACCCCCAGTGCGGCTCTTAAAAGAGCCCTTGGGCGACGTCTTCGGGCTGGCGACACCAACCCCACTCAGGTCGCGATGCCAGGCAGACTCACTGCGGCCGCCAGTGAGCCCGCTGGCACCGCCGGCCTCAGCGGAGCCGATGTTGCCAGCCGTTCTTTCTTCAGCCACTACTGCGATGGCATCTGAGTTCCTGGCGGAAAGCTCCTCTTTATATAGGTTTGCAGAAATCCCTAATCCGTTTCTGATTGGTCAATTTTTAATACTTGCTTTACATTAACCAATCAGATTTCAGAACTTTCCAGAAATCTGATTGGTTAATGTAAAGCAAGTATTAAAAAATTGACCAATCAGAAACGGATTAGGATTTCTGCAAACCTATATAAAGAGGAGCTTTCCGCCGCGGAACTCAGATGCCATCGCAGTAGATGGCTGAAGAAAGAAGAAAGAAGCGGCTGGCAACATCGGGCTCCGCTGAGGCCGCCGTGCCAGCGGGCCACTGGCGGCCGCAGTGAGTCTGCCTGGCATCGGCGCCTGAGTGGGGTTGGTGTTGCCAGCCCGAAGACGTCGCGTCGGATCAAGATGCCGGCAACATCGGCCTCGTTGAGGTCACCGGCGCCCGCCGGGGGTACCCCTGGCGGGCCGCAGGGGGACCTCTCGGGGGTCGGCGGGCCTCGGCGGAGCTGGGGTCGCCGGGAATGGAAGGAAAGAAGACGTCGCCCAAGGGCTCTTTTAAGAGCCGCACTGGGGGTCCCGGTTTCAGCTGCGGGACCCCGCCAAAGGCACTTGTCAGTGCCGCAGGGCCCTTGTAATGGCGGGGAGGGGGGTCCCGGTTCGAGCTGCGGGACCCCCTAAGCCCCAAAAGGCCCTTCTCAGGGCCCCGCTGGAGGGAGCCTCCACCCCCCCAGCGGCTCCCTCCCGTCCCCTCCGGGAGCGGCCGGGGCGGGGGGGCTTGGAGGGGTTGCCGGGGAGGGGGTGCGTCGGCGGTCTGCGACACACCTGCTGCGGCCCTTCCCGGCAGCCCCTCCTAGCCTCCCGTTCCGAGATTGCCGCGAACGGGGAACGGGTTGGGAGGGGCTGCTGGCAGCGGCGGTGGGTGGTCGCCGCTGCCGCGCGGGGGGTGTGGGCGGGGTAGGAGCAGCGTCGGGAAGGGATTTTAAGTCCCTTGCGGGCGATACTATACAGTATCGCCGGAAGGGGCTAAAATTACCGCAGCACATCGCGGCCGCGATAGGTATGCGGGAATAGAGGGTGCTCGCCGTTATAAAACGGACTAAGCGCTATTTCGCTTGGCCCGCGATGTGCGGCGGTAATTTTTTTGCGCTAACATCGTTCCTTTATAAATATGCCCCTATGTCTATATGATTACATTGTTTCTATTGTGATTAGATCTTTTGGCTTTTAAATGTATTTTTATTATAATTGGGGATTATGCACTATGGGTGATGTATGGGGTGGGTATTGGGGAGGGAACTTACCTGTGTTGGGGAATGTTTTTTCAAGATGGAGTATCCTGATGACGGCCTAGTCTTGGGCTAAAGCTACTGTGTATATATAGAATTTCTTTGTTATAATACTGCACACAGGATTTGTTCAATTTGCTTCTTTATTCTTTATCCATTAATCCATTTCAGCTATGTTTATTAGGTAGAAACATTCCCCTTCATCAAGAAAAATGGCAAACACTAATGACATAATTTCCCACAATTTTAAATCCTAAGGCAGGAAGTAATTTTATCACATATATTTTGATAATCATAATATATACATAATGTACATCCTTCTATATATATATAACCAATCTTATAATTACAGATATTAGTTTTACCTTTCAATAACGTATAGAATATGAACTGTCCTGCACACCTTCCCTCCGTAGAAACAGGTAAAGATTATAATCTCTACAGTATTTAGACCATATGGATACAAAGAATTGAATCTATTTATCCACATGGTCTCCCGTTTAGCTCAGAGTCTCTACCTCTCCGTGGGGTGCCGACAGTGTCTATTAACATACATTTTTAGGTCTCCTTCGTTATGACCAGCATCGATGAAATGCTTTGATACTGGTAATTTATCATCTTTACATTTGAGGGTGGATTTATGTTGGGAGATCTGTGACTTTGTCTCGCTCACATAAATCAATCACATGGACACATAGTATGTATACAGCATACTAGCAGGGAGATTCAATAAAAGTTCTTATCAATAAAAATGGTGCTAATTTTGCCCAAACCAATCACATATTATTTAGCATTTGAAAGCTAGTATCTGATTGGTTGGGGCAAAATTAGAACCATTTTTAATGATAAGAACTTTTCTTGAATAACCATGTTGGTTACTATAGTATAGTATAGTGCAATTCTCTGGAGTGGTATTTTGCCCTTAAGCTAGGTACACACCTAGCGATTTTTCCTCCTGACCGACCGTTCGACGGCCAGGAGGAAGGACTGTCGGTCGCGGCAAAAGCAGCCGCGTCCGACAATTACCGCGACCGATCGTGCGGTCCATAGAGGACTGCACGATCGGACAAGGTTTTCCACCATGTCCGATCGTCCTTCCGTCCGTTTCTGATGAACGATCGGTCGGACACGGCCGCATTCAGATGCGATAATTTCTGTACGATCGACCGATACACTGAACTATCGGTCGATCGGACAGAAATATCTCATCGTGTGTACCCAGCTTTACACGTTCTGGAAATAAATTTCTTTATATCTTTTTATATATTTACTGACCTGACAGTAGACTCCCCATTACTTAATGGACTCTCAAGGCTGTATTTAAGAATGTGCAGTACTGCAATTTAGCGATACCGCACGTTATCAAAAATGTATGACTGCGGCTGTTAATTAACGAATATTTGGTTGTCAAATATCATGCGGTAGTAAAGTACCGCAATGGTATTCTATGGGGATGGTTAATCTACAATCATAGATTTACAATCGTTATTGTTATAATGATCGTAAATTAACGATTGCTAAAACAATCGGAAATTAGTGATCGGTTTAACGTTAAACCGATCACTTAAAAGCTGTACCGCGCCTTAAGAAATATGGCCCTTAATCTCTTGGACATACTAACAAGTGTCCAATACCAAGATAGCCCCTCCTCTGTCTGAAGGTTTTATTGTGAATTTGAAATTTCTTTACAAATAAAGGAGAAAATCATCTCCAGAGAATTGCAGAACCACTTGACAGTAAACCACCCTATTACACCTGTATTATATACATAATAATGTCCAGCTCCCTGGTAGGCCCATAGTAGCTGGGATAGATTCATCCTTTTGTCTTCATCCCTTTGGCCACCATCCTGGAAATGATACTTGTGTCTCAAGTGCAAAATATAACATCATACATATCTTTTTGAGCAAATTGCAGGAGATACAGGTAGAATATAGTGAGGACATTATTCTGGCGATGCTGGATGTGTCCTCTCTGTACACGAGTATTCCTCACTCAGATGATATTAAAGCATGTGAAAGGACGTTAATGCGGAGTGAAATGTATAATGATGATCAAACAGAATTCTTTATTGAGTGTCTACCTTTAATACAAACACACAGCTATTTTAAATTTGTTGAAAAATATTACATTCAATTGAGTGGGACTTCGATGGGACCGATTGGTCATATGCCAACGCCTTTCTGGCTTGGCTAGATTGATAATCTAAAATGTATATTTACAAATGCAAGAAGACTGGCTGGAAAAACTGGGGAACTAGAACTAATAGCTTTAAAGGAAAGGTATAATGTGATTGGGATAGCAGAAACGTGGCTAAATGATTCACACAACTGGACAGTAAATATTAAAGGATACTCCTTATTTAGACATGACAGAGTTAACATATTTTTCCAAGAAGTTTCTACCCAACGAACGGAATTATGACGTTGGGAATAGGGAACTTCTTGGAAAAATACGCACACGGATGGAGTTTCCTTTTAGTGCCCTGCCTCTGGGAAAGGACGGCTCCAGCGCCCAAGTCTGATGCATCAACTTCGATGTAGAAGGGGAGACTAGGATCTGGATGTACTAGAACTGGTGCAACAGCAAAGGCTTCGATCTAAGTGCCCAATTCTGCTACTCTGCTAACCCATTTTTGATAATCGAACTTAGGTCTGCTTGCAGCACTGCACATCATTTGAAAGCTCTTCATAGCTAAGTGGCAGCAGCAAAGACGAGATCTTGCTCTCAATGCCCCTGCTAAGTCCTTTATAAACATTAAACAGAAGCGGCCCCAGTAAAGAAACCCTGAGGCACTTCCGCTAGAACTTTAGCCCACATAGATGTAGGCCCATTACCACCACTCCTGTTTGCGATCCATAACCAAATGTCCTATCCTGCACAAATGTTTCTTCAGGCCAACATCCCTCGATTATAATGAGTCGCCTATGTGGCACAGTATCAAAAACTTTTGGCAAAAATCCAAGTATACCACATCACTGCTGTGCCTGAATTAATTCTGTACCTCACTTCTTCATAAAAACCAATTAAATTGCTCCTGGCATGAGTATTTCTCATAATCCATGCTGACTAGTACTAATAAGATGATGCTCGGAGCACAAGTCAAGGGAATGATCCCGTAACAAAGTTTCATCACCTCCCTACCATGAGGTAAGGCTACAGGTCTATAGGTACCAGGCTGTGGAACGAATCTACCCTTTTTTGAATAGGTTTATACATGGCTTTTTTCAATACCAGCGGCACATCAACCCCAGACCAAGGTAATTCTGAAAAGATGAGAAACAGTAGTACTAGATAAAAACTGAAACTAAGCTCTTTTAAAATCTGAGATGCATGCAACCATCTGGTCCTGGGGCTTTATTAATTTAACTTTGTTCCTAATGTTCCGTACCATATCCTCCATCGCGTCAGACATATGTGAATAAACCTCATTCTCCCCTGCATATTAATTACAATCCCTGCTGTAAGGACTAAGATTCTGCATCAGTGAGATAATAAAAAAACAGTTTAGCATTATCCTTTTTGGCTCTCCTCTACAACCATCTCAGCCCCATTGTTTAATGGTCACAGTTCTCATCCTCCATCTATTTCCCATTTAATACTAAAAAAAAAAAACATTAGTTTTTGTACTTGTTGGGGTGTGTTTTTTTTTTTTGTGTGTTGTACTGCTTTGTTCTGTCAATCCTTATTTCATTTTCTATTTTAGCTAATTAAATTGGGCTTTCTTGCAGTCTTCAATTACACGCTTTTTACTCCCTGTTAAGGCACTGTTCTGTTTAAACTATTTTGGATTTCAAAATTTAAATAAAAGCCTTTTTCTTTTTTTTCATTTACCCTTTTACCTGAGCATTAAGCCATGCAGGAGTTGACCTACACTTTTTTTACACTGTTCCCTAAAGGTACAAATTTAAAGTAATGTTTAATGCCTTTTAAAAGGGTCCACATCTCTCAATATCTTTACCTAGAAAACAATTCCACCCAGTCCTTGAGCAGGAGTGATGCTTTAACAGCATAAATAGCTTGTCCTAAAGTTTTGTTTAACCCAGTCAATTGAGTTTTTTTTCAACCTATATTAAAGACACTATATCTGGCATTATTCCCTAGCTTCCCATTACCTTCATCTCCAAATGAGCTCCAGGGTAATTATGATACACTAGATCTAACAACGTATTTGTCTAGTAGAACCTTTACCATCTGTGGAAAGAAAATTCCTCATATGGGAAATTTGAAGAACTTTATAATTTTTGAGGTGCTGGCAGTTCCCTTATCCAACTATCAGGGTAGTTAAAATCCCCATAAACTAAAAAATGCCCATACCAGCAGCCCTTCGCCAACTGGCATTGGAGATTAATTATCCACCTCCTCCCGGCATTTGGCGGCCATAATATACTGTACCCCAACAATTAATTAGTACCTGCCTCTTGCTTGCTGTACACAGAAATCACCCCATATTGTTTCCTGCCATATTGTTTATGTCCCCTTCTATTCCATTTTTAGATTTGGCTTAAATTCCTGTTTAACAACATAAACGACTATAAATACTCCCCTCCTTTCTTATTAACTCTGGTCATGTCAAATAGGAGTATCCTTCAATATTACTATCCAGTCGTTGTGAAATCATTTAGCAATGTTTCTGCTATACCCAATTAACGTCTACCATTCTTCTTTAAAGCTATAGTTACTAGTTCCTTCCCCGGTTTTTCCAGCAGACTCTTGCATTGTGTTAAATTGCATTTTTAGATTGATCAATTGATTTAACTTCCATACTTGGTCGTACATGCCTCCTTATCTCTATGCTCCCCCCTCGCCTTACTCCTCCCCCCGTTGTGTTTGTAGCCCCATTATCCCTAAATTCTATTGATCTACCCCTGTGTAGTTAAATGTCCCTCCCCCCCCATACCTAGTTAAAATGTCCTACAACAGCTTCACACCATCCATCATGAATGCAATCTCCTACTAGAGCCTGACCAACTTAGTTTAAAGCGCGGCTGTTGCTCAACAAAAGGGGGGCGCTCTACGCGGGGTCCATTCTTTAAGAAACCAATCCTGTCCCAGTCTAGACCCGATGTCATCATCACCGCTGGCTCCCTGTTTTGCATCCCTAGCTACCACTGGATGCCGGTAGTATTCGTCTGAAATCACATACCCTTGAGTCCTTGCTTTTAACTTGGCACCCTAATTCTTGAAATCATTTTTAAGGACCTCACCTCCACCTCTACCTTTGGACCAATGTGAACAAGCACCGGCGTCACTCACGCCCCCCCCCCCCCATAATCGTTACACACGATCCACCACCTATTCGAACCTTACCACCGGCAGACACACAACTGTTCGGCATGTAGTCTGTGGCAACAGATTACCCCTATCACCCTTTCTAATATTGAGTCCCCCTACCACTACCACCTTTGCTTATCCCTTCCTAGCCCCCAATTCTCTCTTCTCCTCCTTGTATTGGAGATGGCCGTCCCTGGGTGCTCAAAGGAATGGGCTCCCCGTCCATACATTCGAATTCTGAGCCATCGTCCTTCACAATTTACCTAAACAGAAACCTGTTGGGAGCGACAATTGGAACCTGTTTGGAAATGCGACCCTACCCTTCTGTCCCCTACTTCCCCTGGTGACCTTAAAATTCCTTACCACCTTATCTGCCCCAGTTTCCACCATCCGTTTACTGGCCCGCCAGTACCTGAGATTCCCCTAGGATTTGTTTCAAGCCCTGCAATGCTGCAATTCCCATTTACTATTCTGGGACCTCCAATTCCAAATGGGCAACCCACTCACAATGCTGGACCACACATCATAGATCCTTGGGGTGGCTGCTCCAAGATCCAATACATGCGGCAGATGCACATTGCATGGCCCCACAAAACTGCCAATTTAAACAGAGCAATACACGCAAGGAAATAGTAATCACACCAGTAAAAAAAGCCAGTCTTGTTCTAAAATCCTTTCTTGTTTCTAAAGCTGTGTATGTTCTTACCCCCACTTAAACACAGACAAACCCCTTTAAAACAGAACCTTAAAAGAAAATCGCTCAAGAGTCTGATCGCTCTGGAGAAGATGACTTAATGAGGTCAAAACACCATTTTTCCAGCTGATGACTTTTTTCTCCTTTAAAACAGTCTTGTTCATTGCATTTTGTTTATTCAGTCAAAAAAAAAAAAACTTACAACAATCAGTGACCACTCAAATCAAAACATTGTAGCGATATTAAGGGGGCTATTGACATGTCCTGAACTTTAGATCTCCCAACGGTTGTGTTCAAGTCATGCTTTAGTTAACTATTTGGATTACAGGTAGTGTATGATTATGTAGTTTTGCGTAGTGGGATTATGTTAGTTTGTGTGTTGGTGTAGGTCATACATGTTGCCCATTTACTGCGTACCAATAGAACTTACTAGGGGGTGATTTACCGAGAATGTTATTATGTCTTAAAGACATGCTTCCTGTAGTACCCAAGTGTTAACGAGCGGGGTTGTTTAGAGGCAAGTTAGCGGCGTGGGCAAAACACAGGTTGCGGCAACCAATGTACCGAGCCAATAACATTTTTCTTGAACTGAATTTCAAGACCAACAAAGAGCTTGCAAATAAAGATCCAGAGGGATGTAACCAACATTCATGATGCAGGAGAGACAATATTGGCTTTGAGTGCACTGCCCTTATGAATGGGAAAAAAAAAATGATTTGCGATTTTGAACTCTTATAAATTGCCCCATACTATAGATGTCTATCACTTCACCACCACAAAAACAACTAACTAATATTACACCAACAAAAATACACCACAATGATATGGTCACTTGTCTAAACTGCAATGAAAGATGGGGCAAACTGTTTATAAAAGGGAACAATTGTATGTGTTTACATATCAGAACAAAGACCTGGTCTTGAACTTAAGATAGACGAAACGATCCAAAAATCTGAATTCGGAACTATTTTGAGGATTGAATCGCAATTTTACGAGTTTACCGATTGCACAAGGTTATTTTCGCGTAACATCTAAAAAATCTCGAACATTCGATGAACCCTCGAAAATAATGAGTTGTAACCTTTTTTTCACTTTTGAGTTTTTGATTTTATTTGTCAAGGGGTGTATCTTTTTTTTGACTCGAGCGAATAACTTTTACATCCCGGAAACCCTTGAAATGATGTGACAATTCCAAAATGCCGAACGCATCAGCCTGAATCTCATCTAGTCCCCCTTACATCTAGAAAGTCTTGTCCTTGGTGGGCAACTAATGTCAAACACCAGACAATTGTACCACTAATAAACAGTTTTGCACTATTTCTTTGCCTGGTTAAGCACAGATCGTCTTGCAGTATTCCCCCCCCCCCCATTGCAAGCCACAAATCTACATTCTAGGTACAATCTACCAACATAGGAATTCACTCCACCCATCCATAGTAGCCGACTAGAACAATGATGTTACTGAAATCCTTAAAAAGATAAAGAGTTTTAAACAGTGGCTTATGGAGATACTTAAAGACTGTAATGTGTGAAAATGTAACAAGAATAATTAATGGTTGAAATATTCTACTGTGGCTTTTCCATAGACAACTGATGCTTGAGATGGATTTTATATAAAATATAAAATTTCCTCTTTTAATTGTTACCTACTTTCTTAACCCAGTACTTAAACCAGATGATTGTTTTTCCAATGTATCAAATGATTTTATAAAGAACAGATGATAATTCACAATATTAATGCGTATGAGTGCATTTCATGGTTCATATGAATGTCTGGGTTCTGTTATAAAATCCTCACCGATCTTGTCACCTCTTCAGCTACATAATGTAATTAGACACTTTTACACCATAACACACCAATCAGTGCCACTGTAGGACTATGGCTGGTGATTTGGATTAGAAAGCAACATGTAGATTTATTGGACTTTTCTGTAGCTAAAAAGTGACAACAATATAATTCATACCTTGCAAATGTATTAGGATTAACTATGTGGTTATAGTTGCTTATAAGGAACGTCTTATAACAAACTGAAATAATTTTTTTCCCCTGACACCAAACATATCTGTAATAACTTTTGCTTTACCCTCCTTAAGAACCATTACAAAAAAGATGTAGATAATTGACAGCGCTTATTGTTTGCCTGGTTCGAAGACCAAGAGTAATCTCGTCCCAACCTGAAAGGGGGGGGATTAAAATGTAAGTAAGAGATTTTTGTATGACAAGTCTATATACATTGTATTCCGCTGGTGTCCGAATTTTACAATCAGAATAAAAACAAATACATTATTATTGTTATGTTATTTAAATACTTATATAGTTTCCTTAAATAATTGCTAATACACCATAGAATTTTTAGTGTTCCTTTAAATGGAAAAACTGTTTGCTGCTAATTTCTAGTTACCCTTGCACCCAAGTTCGCTACAAAGGTACCCTTTGGTGCCACAGTGGGAATTATGTGTATAGTGTGTATATTTGTTTGGGGTGGTACAGTGGGACATTAAATTTTACACTTCCTATAAAGTTGCAGGCCTTTTAACAGGCAAGAAGTAAAAAAGAAATGCAAACAGTTGCATAAAGACATAATATGAATCTACTGTTTCTATTATAATGTACAATCCCCCTAAACTAAATCATTTTTGAAGCCACTTTGTTGATTATAGTTGTTTTGGATAAGAGCAGATGGGTGTATATCTGGACTTTGCTGGTTTTGTATGCTATCAATGAGTGAACATTTACTCCCAGAAATGTAAGTAAATGTATTGCTTGGACACCAATTAAATGCCCACTGGAGCTAGTTGGGGGATGGAATATCTGAGTGCTTCAGTGTTCAACCCAGAGTTGTAGCAACAAGCGTGGCCGTAAGCTACAGACTATGGGCCTGATGCAACTTGGCATGCCCCCGCAGACATGCCACAACACCGGCACCGCCGCAAACAAAAATCCATTTCCATAAAAAATTCCAAATTCATCATTATACCATTTTTTTTAAGGCACTCATTTCAAACAGCGAAACATACTTTACCTATACACCTGGCCAATCAAGATTCAAACGTATTTCCAGAACTATAGTTAAGAGATAATTTAATATGCTGGGTGTCTCCTACGCATAATATAATGGAATACAGAGACGATATGAACAGGAATTGGTATATAAGGGCACACCCACAACTATATTAATGCATTAAAATACTTTTATTAAACCCATATAATGTGGGATATGGTCAAAAAAGTTGCAAAAAGATACATTAAAAACACTCTACCAAACCAACCCCCTATTATCAATAAAGACTCACAACGAGCATATATTCATCATTCAATACATACTAGCCAATGTTAAAATACATATAATAGATAAATATGCAGAGCAAGTGGATCAAATCAGAACAATATAGTCATAACACGTGAGTGGAGTCATGCACGATCAAGTGGAGCCCATGACCGACGGGCAAGGCTTTTTACGTATATCCACCTTAAAAGTAAGGTAAACTGACTGCCCATAAAGCCTAAAGCTAGTTGCGAGACTACGTGAACAGTTCAACTGATCTCTTAAGCACCAGTTTATGGTCATATACGGGGGTCAAAGAGCTGATACCGCTTTCTCATGATTCGCATCCTATATAGGGTAATGTGTTTATGACTTTGCCTTATACTAGTATCCCAACTTGAGTGTTTTATAGGATATTATTTAATGCATTGAAGAGTATGGGTGTGGTCCCTTAATACCACTCGGTTTTCTCCTTGGTAATTTCACAGTATTCTAACATTATATCCTCCAACCTGCTAAATAAACAACCAACGTAGGCTAGTAAATTACTCTGGCACATAGAGAGGGTAAATGCTTGTATATAACCACTGGTAAATAGTTGGCACAAAGCTGGTTAAAGTGCTGGCATCGCAGACACTGTCAATGGTTGGAATACTGGCATTGCAACACACCAGGAACTGTTTAAAGTGTTGGCCAACAGACAATGGTAAAAGTGTTTGATACAACGACCTCTGCTAAAAACAGTGTGGCACACAGACTGGTAGGTTTGTTTGGAAACTTAGTACAAAAAGGGGCCCCCTTCTGGCAAGGGCCTGTGTGGTCGCATCCCTGCACCCCTGGTAAGCTCACCTCAAGACAAGTACCGTAAGGTGGTCAAGACCATCCTCCCTTCTCACTTTTGGCAATGTCTAATGTCTTATCAGTCAACATAATTTGATGGGAGGACAATGGAGAGCCAATATATATTTGTATGGAAAAAATCTGACAATTAGATCCTGAGAATCTAAAAGAAGAGCCCAGACTGTCCCTACTTCAATATGCAATTTATCAATCGTTTTTTTCCCCTTGAAAAAAGGGGCCCTCAGTGCTTCGTGCCAACCCCACTGTGAACACACAACAGTGCTTGTGCAGTGGTCTGGGTCCGTTTCACCCTCTCGGACCCTCTTTTCCGCCGCTCAATTATATATGATTAGCAGTTTTGTAGGCAGGACTTACCATGGAATTTATATTTCTTGGTGGAGCTTGTCCTTTCTTGGGACATTAGGAATGACAAAACAATTCTATTTTTCCCCAAAGTTTTTTTTTTTTAAATGTCTAAGGAAACATGTGGACTAGATCAAGTCATGTGGAGTCCTTTCTTCCCAGTTCATCTGCTATTGTTTTTTGAAACTTAATGAATTATCTTTGTTTTTATGGGCTCTAGCCCTAACGAGTTTCCTTTTTCCAAATTAATATGGGGCATATTTATAAGGTTCGTTACTTTTCGCGGCCGTTTTCGCGGCCATACACGCATAAATCGCGTTTACCGCGATTTAAAAAGCCCTACAACGTCCGCGAAAAGTTAACGAAGCGTTAACCTTTCGCGCCGATACTTTACCTGTTACCCCGCCTTTCATTTTATAAAGCGGCGCGTACTGGTTTCACCTTCGCCGCAGTATCGCTTTTTACTTCGCACTTGAAGGAGGCAAGTCAGCCGCTACTAACCTCCCCGGCGGGGATGGGCAGGCAACCCGCGGGCGGTGGTCGCACCCCCCCGGAGACACGCCCACCCCGCCCCACACACCCCGCGGCGGCAGCGGCGACCACCCGCCCCCGCCGCCACTGCGCCACTCAGCCCCTCCCAACCGCTTTTCACCCGTTCGCGGCAATACTCGAACGGGAGGCTAGAGGGGCTGCCGGGAAGGGTCCGCAGAGCAGGTGGTCGCGACCACCCCGCGCACCCCCCCTCCCGGCAACCCCCCAGCCCCGGCCGCGTCCCGGGATGGGACGGGAGGGAGCCGCTGGGGGGTGGGTGCTCCCTCCACGGGGCCTGAGAAGGGCCTTTTGGGCTGTAGGGGCTCCCGCGAGAAAATAGCTCGAACGGGACCCCCCTCCCCGGCCCTTGTAAGGCCCTTGCGCACTTACAAGTGCCCTTCTGCGGCACTAATAAGGCCTTTGGCGGGGTCCCACAAAGCAGCTCGAAGCCGCGGACCCCCAGGTGACGGCTCTCATACAAGAGCCCTTGGGCGACGTCTTCGGCTGGCGACACACAACCCCACTCAGGTCGCCATGCCAGGCATACTCACTGCGGCCCGCCAGTGAGCCCGCTTCACCCCGCCGGCCTCAGCGTAGCCGTGTTGCCAGCCGTTCTTTCTTTCTTTCTCAGCGATCTACTGCGATGCATCTGAGTTCCTCGCGGAAAGCTCCTCTTTATATAGGTTTGCAGAAATCCATAATCCGTTTCTGATTGGTCAATTTTTATACTTGCTTTACATTAACACATCAGATTTCAGAACTTTCCAAAATCTGATTGGTTAATGTAAAGCAAGTATTAAAAATTGACCACATCAGAAACGGATTATGGATTTCTGCAACCTAATAAAGGAGCTTTCCGCCGCGGAACTCAGATGCCATCGCAGTAGATGGCTGAAGAAAGAGAAAGAGCGGCTGGCAACATCGGCTCCGCTGAGCGGCGGTGCCACGGCTCACTGGCGGCCGCAGTGGTGCTGCCTGGCATCGGCGACCTGAGTGGGGTTGGTGTTCCAGCCCGAAGACGTTCGCGTCGGATCAGACGCCGGCAACTCGCTCGTTGAGGTCGCTCCGCGCCCGCCGGGGGTACCCCTGGCGGCCGCAGGGGTACCTCTCGGGGGTCGGCGGCCTCGCGGAGTCTGGTGTCAGCCGGGACTGGAAGAACAGAAGACGTTCGCCCAGGGCTCTTTAAGAGCCGCACTGGGGGTCCCGGTTTTTCGCTGCGGGACCCCCCGCCAAAGCACTTGTCAGTGCCGCAGGCCCTTGTAAGGCCGGGAGGTGGTCCCGGTTCGAGCTGCGGGTACCCCTCAGCCCCAAGGCCCTTCTCAGGGCCCCGCTGGAGGGAGCCTCCACCCCCCCCAGCGGCTCCCTCCCGTCCCCTCCCCGGTAGCGCCGGGGCTGGGGGCTTGAGGGGTTGCCGGGGAGGGGAGTTGGCCGCGTCGCGACCACCTCTGGCGGCCCCTTCCTCCCGGCAGCCCCTCCTAGCCCCGTTCGGATTGCCGCGAACGGGGAACGGTTGGGAGGGGCTGCTGGGAGCAGCGGCGCGCGCGCCGCGGGTGTGGGCGGGGTAGGAGCAGCGTCGGGAAGGATTTTAAGGCCCTTCGCGGCGATTACTATACAGTATCCCGAAGGGGCTTAAAATTACGCAGCATCGCGCCGCGATGGTATCTGCGGGAATAATGGCGCTCGCCGTTATAAAACGGCGATAGCGCATTTTCGCGGCCCGCTATGTGGCGCGGTAATTTTTTTGCGCTAACATCGTTCCTTATAATATGCCCCTATTCTATTATGGATACATTGTTTCTATTGTGATTAGATCTTTTGGCTTTTAAATGTATTTTTATGTATAATTGGGGATATGCACTATGGGTGATGTATGGGGTGGGTATTGGGGAGGGAACTTACCTGTGTTGGGGCTGTTTTTTCAAGAGGATTATCCTGATGACGGCCTAGTCTTGGGCTAAAGCTACTGTGTAATATATAGAATTTCTTTGTTTAATACTGCACACAGGATTTGTTCAATTTGCTTCTTTATCTTTATATCCATTATCCATTTCACAGCTATTTTTAGGTAGAAACATTCCCCTTCATCAAAACAATGGCAAACACTAATGACATAATTTCCCACATTTTAAATCCTAAGGCAGGAGTAATTTTATCCATCTATTTTGATATCATAATATCTACATAATGTACATCCTTCTATATATATATAACCATCTTATAATTACGATATTAGTTTTACCTTTCAATAACTATAGAATGAATGACTGTCCTGCACACCTTCCCTCCGTAGAACAGTAAAATTATAATCTCTACATATTAGACCATATGGATACAAGAATTGAATCTATTTATCCACATGGTCTCCCGTTTAGCTCAGAGTCTCTACCTCTCTCTCGTGGGTGGCCACAGTGGTCTATTAACATACATTTTTAGTCTCCTCTCGTTATGACCAGCATCGATGAAATGCTTTGATACTGGTAATTTATCATCTTTACATTTGAGGTGGATTTATGTTGGGAGATCTTGACTTTGTCTCGCTCACTAAATCATCACATGGACACATAGTATGTATACACATACTAGCAGGGAGATTCAATAAAGTTCTTATCAAAAAATGGTGCTAATTTTTGCCCAAACCAATCACATATTATTTAGCATTTGAAAGCTAGTATCTGATTGGTTGGGGGCAAAATTAAGAACCATTTTTAATGATAAGAACTTTTCTGAATAACCATGTTGGTTACTATAGTATGTATAGTGCAATTCTCTGGAGTGTATTTTGCCCTAGCTAGGTACACACCTAGCGATTTTTCCTCCTACCGACCGTTCGACGCCAGGAGGAAGACTGTCGGTCCGCGGCAAAAGCAGCCGCGTCCGACAATTACCGCACCGATCGTCGGTCCATAGAGGTGCACGATCGGACAAGGTTTTCCACCATGTCCATCGTCCTTCCGTCCGTTTCGATGAACGATCGGTCGGACACGGCCGCATTCAGATGCGATAATTTCTGTACGATCGACCGATACAACTGAACTATCGGTCGATCGACAGAAATATCTCATCGGTTGTACCCGCTTTACACGTTCTGGAAATAAATTTCTTTATATCTTTTTATATATTAACTACTGACCTGACAGAGACTCCCATTACTTAATGGACTCTCAAGGCTGTATTTAAGAATGTGCAGTACTGCAATTTAGCGAACCGCACGTTATCAAAAAGTATGACTGCGGCTGTTAATTAACGGATATTTTTTTTCAAATATCATGCGGTAGTAAGTACCCGCAATGGTATTCTATGGGGATGGTTTAATCTACAATCATAGATTTACAATCGTTATTGTTATAATGATCGAAATTAACGATCGCTAAAACAATCGAAATTAGTGATCGGTTTAACGTTAAACCGATCACTAAAAGCTGTACCGCGCCCTTAAGAAATATGGCCCTTAATCTCTTGGACATACTAACAAGTGTAACCTACCAAGATAGCCCCTCTCTGTCTGAAGTTTTATGTGAATTTTGAAATTTCTTTACAAATAAAGGAGAAATCATCTCCGAGAATTGCAGAACACTTGACAGTAAACCACCCTATTACACCTGTATTATATACATATAATGTCCCATCCCTGGTAGGCCATAGTAGCTGGGATAGATTCATCCTTTTGTCTTCATCCCTTTGGCCACCTCCTGGAAATGATACTTGTGTCTCAAGTGCAAAATATAACATCATACATATCTTTTGAGCAAATTGCAGGAGATACAGGTAGAATTAGTGAGGACATTATCTGCGATGCTGGATGTGTCCTCTCTGTACACAGTATTCCTCACTCAGATGATATAAAGCATGTGAAAGGACTTAATGCGGAGTGAAATGTATAATGATGATCAACACGAATTCTTTTGATGTCTAACCTTTAATACAACACACAGCTATTTTAAATTTGTTGAAAAATATTACATTCATATGAGTGGGACTTCGAGGGGACGCTTGGTCATATGCCAACGCCTTTCTGGCTTGGCTAGATTGATAATCTAAATGTATATTTACAATGCAAGAAGACTGGCTGGAAAAACTGGGGAACTAGAACTATAGCTTTAAAGGAAAGGTATAATTGATGGTATACAGAAACGTGCTAAATGATTCACACAACTGGACAGTAAATATTAAAGGATCTCCTTATTTAGACATGACAGAGTTAATAAGAAAGGAGGGGAGTAGTTTTATGAATGTTAAACAGGAATTGAAGCCAAATCTAAAGATGGAATATAGGGGGTATAACAATATGCAGAAACAATTGGGTAGAGCTGTGTACAGGAAGCAAAAGGTGGGTAAATTAATTGTTGGTTGTTATAAGCCACCAAAGAGGAGGTTTAAATTAATCTCCATATTCAGTTGGCGGGGCTGCTGGTATGGGGAGTGTTTTTGGTTTTGGGGGATTTTAACTACCCTGACATAGATTGTAGGGGAACTGCCAGCACCTCAAAAGGTATAAAGATCTTAAATTTCCTATATAAGCATTTTCTATCACAGATGGAAGAAGTTCCTACTAGACAGAATGCGTTGTTGATCTGGTGATATCTAATAACCCTAGCTCATTTGGAAATGAAGATAAGGAATTAGGGAAGAGTATCATATATGATAATTTAATATAGGTTGCAAAAAAGTGCTGGGTTAACAAAAACTTTACTTTAGAAAGGTAATTTTATGCTTGTTAAAGGAATCACTCCTGCTCATAGACTGGGGGGAATTTTTCTAGGTAAAGATACTGACAGATGTGGACCACTTTTAAAAGGATATTAACTATTACATTTCTAAATTTGTACCTTTAGGGAACAAGAGTAAAAAAATTAGGTCCTCTCCTGCCTGGCTTATCGAAAAAAGAAAAAGCTTTTAAAATCAGGAGAACAAAACAGTTTACAGGATATAAGCTGTAATAAAGAGTACAAGAAGCAATTAAACTAGCTAAATAGAACATGAAATACGGATATTCAAACAAAGCAAGTCCAACCCCAAAATGTTTTTTAAGTATATAAATGGTAAAAAGATGAGGACTGAGAATGTGGGACCATTAAACAATGGGACTGAGATGGTTGAGGATGCCAAAAGGCTGATCTGCTAAATCATTTTTTTTACATCGGTTTTCACTATAGAGAATCCTACTCCTTACAGCAGGGATTTTAATAATATGCGGGAGAAATGAAAATGGTATTCACATTGGCTGAAGGAGGATATGGTATGGAAACAATTAGACAAAGTAAATATCAACAAAGCCCCAGGACCAGATGGATTGCATCCCCAGATTTTAAAGAGCTTAGTTCAGTTCTATCTAGACCACTGTTCCTCATCTTTTCAGATTCACTTTGGTCTGGGATGTGCTGCTGGATTGGAAAAAAGCCAATGTAATACCAATATTCAAAAGTAGTCGTTTCAGAGCCTGGTAACTATAAACCTGTAAGCCAAACATCAGTGGTAGGGAAGGTGCTGAAAATTGTTTGGGATCATATCCTTGACTTTGTCTCCAGAACTGATCTTATTAAAGTAGTCAGCATGGATTTATGAGAAATAGACCTGCCAGACAAATTATTGTTTTTTATGAGGAGTGATTAAGAATTTAAAATCAGGCACAGCAGTGGGTGTGGTATACTGGGATTTTGCGAATGCAAGAGAATGTGGTAAATAGAACTACATCTATGTGGGCTAAAGTTCTAAGCGGAGTGCCTCAGGGGTTCTGTACTGGGGCTGCTTCTGTTTAATCTGTTTATAAGTACTTAGAAGGGGGCATTGAGAGCAAATATCTGTCTTTGCTGATGACACAAAACTAGCAGAGCTTTGGAAACTTCAAATGATGTGCAATGCTGCAAGTAGACCTAGATAGATTATCAAAATGCGCAGCAGAATGGCAATGAGATTCAATGTTGATAAATGTAAGGTGATGCATTTGGGATTTGATAATCCCTGTGCCACCTACTCCATAAATAGCTCTTTGTTAAGTGCATCTGTAATTGAAAAAGATTGGGGTTGTAATAAAGGCCACGGCCGGTACTCACAGTACGCTTTAGGAGGAGGGCGAGACAGTCCGGAAGGTGCAGGATACAGAGGGCTGGGAACTGAAGGCTGTATGCTGGATGCAGGCAACTGGATGCAGGCAAGGTGAGACACTGGAAACCGGCAAGGTAGGTACTGATACAGGCAGGTAAGTATTGGATGCAAGGCAACTGGATGCAGGCAGGGTGAGACACTGGACACAGGCAAGGTAGGTACTGGATACAGGCAAGGTAATTTTGGATGCAGGCAAGGTGAGTATAAGGAGCAGGATCCAGGCAGGTAGTACAGAGCCAGGGAGGTAGCGAATGCTACAATCGGGCACCGGGTCCAGGAGGACACCGGCTTTTCAAATTTGCGCCGCCGGCGTGTCGGCGGCGTGACGTCATGACGTCGACGCGCCCCACCCCGAAGTGCATTGCGGCGCGGACCGGAGCGGCAGGTAGTTCGTGACAGTACCACCCCCCCCCCCTTACGGGGGCCACAGGACCCAACGGGCCAGGTTTCCCTGGAAAGTTCCTGTGGAAAGCTTTAACTAGACGAGAGCGTGCAAATCAGAATGTTTAATCCAAGCTCTTTCTTCCGGACCAAACCTTTCCAGTGGACCAATACTGCAGAGACCTCCTCCAGAATCTAGAGTCCAAGATCTCTCGACCTCAACTCTGCTGACCATCAACGAAAATCGAAACGGGAGGTAGTAAGGATGTGGAATACTGATTAGAAACATACTGGTTTGATGAGAGAAATATGAACACCGTTATGAATCCGCTAACTGGAGGAAGTTGAAGGCGAACAGCCACTGGGCCGACTAATTCCAGATAGAAAAGGACCAATAAATTTGGGACCCAGTTTGGAGGAAGGAACCGTAGGTTAATATGAGCAGCAGAGAGCCATACTTTGTCTCCGACAGAATACGCTGGGGGTCTCTACGTCTCTATCTGCTGCAGTTTTTTGCACCAAAGCAGATTTCTGAAGGCTGATTCAGTAGCATGCCAGATACGTCATCTGGGCCGCAGAGTCATTGGCAGCAGGTACTTGTGTGACAAGAAAATCTTGCGGAAAACATCTAGGATTAGTCCCAAAGACACAACAAAAAGAGATTTCCCAGTAGAAGCATGAGGTGAATTGTTATGGGCAAACTCAGCCCAAGGCAAGGTCAGCCCAATCATCCTGGGTATAGGAATGTAACAACAGATATGTTCCAAAGACTGGTTAGTGCGTTCGATAGCCCCGTTGGGACTGTGGGTGGTAAGCCGAGAAAATTGTACTTGATGTTCATGGACTTACAAAGTGCTCTCCAGAATTTGGAAACAAATTGAGTACCTCTGTCCAGATACTATTTCGAAGGGAGTCCATGAAAGCGGAAAGATGTGAAATAAATAGTTGAGCTAACTCCGTTGAAGATGGTAGTTTAGGGAGGGGTAAAAAAATGGGCCATTTTGCTGAAGCGGTCTACAGTCACCCATATAACCGTGTTTCTCTTGGAAGGCGGAAGTTCCACAATAAAGTCCATGGATAGATGGGTCCAGGTCTGGACGAATGGGAGGGGTTGAAGAAACCACAGGGGAGGGTTCTAGATGATTTGGATTGAGCACAGCTAGTACACACTTGAATAAAGTCTTTAATATCTTTTCTCATTTGGGCCACCAAAGGACGGGCACATATAATTAAACGTTTGGTTAACACCGGGATGCCCAGCTTGCTTTGGAACAGTTGAGTATGCAGAAGGATAGTTTTCCGAAGAGAAACAGGAACAAAGCTTTTGCCAGAAGGTGTGTCGGACGGAGCAGAATCTTGTGAGGCTTGAACTTAGAACAAAGTTGAGGGGATATAGAGGCCAAGATTTAGTGGTTGGATAACAGAGCCTTATCTTGATTAGTACAGTCGGAGGCAACAAATATCTGGAAAGGGCATCAGCTTTTTGTTTTTGGAACCAGGTTGGTAAGTGATAACAAAGTTAAATCGGGAAAAGAATAAAGACCACCCGTGCTTGACGGGGATTTAACCTTTTGAGATTCTGGATGTATTCAAGGTTCTTATGTCGGTAAGGATGGTGATAGGTACAGGTGCCTTCTAATAGATGACGCCACTCTTCGAGGGCCAGTTTGATAGCAAGAAGTTCCCTATTCCCAACGTCATAATTCCGTTCGTTGGGTAGAACTTCTTGGAAAAATACGCACACGATGGAGTTTTCCTTTTAGTGCCCTGCCTCTGGAAAAGGACGGCTCCAGCGCCCAAGTCTGATGCAATCAACTTCGATGTAGAAGGAGACTAGATCTGGATGTACTAGAAACGGTGTGCAACAGCAAAGGCTTCCTTGAGTCGTCTGAATGCCTCGAGCGCTGCAGGGGTCATGAATGAGGTTTACCACCTTTACTGATGAGGGCCAATATGGGGAGAAATTATTGACGAGAAGCCTTGAATGAATTGTCTGTAGTAATTGGCAAACCCAATGAACCTTTGAATAGCTTTGGTTCCCATAGAAGAGACCAATCTTGGACTGAAACTTTAACAGGATCCATCTGGAACCCTTGCGCAGATACATGTAGCCTAGGAGAGGTACTTGTGAACACTCAAACAGACATTTCATTTTGCATACAGGCTATTCTCTCTCAGACGTAGTACACTGTTTACCATGGAGGCGGGTTGAGGGCAGATCATGAGAAAGATTAAATGTCATCTAGAATATACTACTACAGAGATTCCTAACATATCCCGGAAGATGTCATTTACAAATTCTTGGAACCCGCTGGAGCATTACAAGGCCAAAGGGCATTACGAGATACTCGTATTGACCGTCCCTGGTGTTAAGGCGGTCTTCCACTCATCACCTTTGCGTATACGGATCAGATTGTATCCCCCCGAATCCAGTTTGGTAAAAATTTTATCTCTTTTATCTGGTCAACAGTTCAGTGAGATGAGAGGGAGTGGGTACCGATTCTTTATAGTGATTTATTTAATCCACGGTAGTCGATGCAGGGTCGTAACCCTCCTCTTTTTTTTCACAAAAAAAGAACCCAGCTCCAGCGGGAAGTGGAAGGTCGATATAATCCCCTAGACAAATGTTCAGTAATTACTCTTTCATGGCTAGAGTTTCTGAGGGAGACAGTGGGTATGTGCGTCCCGAGGAGGCATGGTACCAGAAAGAAGATCGTGGGGCAAACGTAAGAACGGTGCGGTGGTAGCTTCTCAGCTCGCTTTTTACAAAAAACACATCAGAAAAAATCATGATAACACTCCGGGAGGTTTTGCTCAGATTTATTTTCACAGGTATGGTAGTCAATGAGTAGAAAGGCATTTTTGAAACAGAAGGGCTCCAAGACTGAGTTCATTGTGAGACAAATCAATATGGGTTGTGTAATCTGAGCCATGGGATTCCGAGAATTAGGGGAGCAAAGGGCTTTGGATGACAAGAAAAGATAAACGTTCCGTGGTGAAATTGCCAAGGCGGAATAGGACTTTCGTAGGTACATTTGGAGATGAATTCTGAAGCCAAACGGATTATTGTCAATAGCCAGGCCTCGAAATTGCTGCAAGTGAAGGAGAGGAAGCCCCAATTGGTGCTGCATAGGTAGAGTCATGAAATTTCCAGCGGCACCAGAATCGACAAGGCCTGGGAGGAAAAAGTTTACCATTACAAGTGATAGCAGCGGGTAAAAAAGTTTTAATGGTTCAAATTTGGCAGGAACTTAACGTTACCTAGAAGTACTCCTCCTTAACTTAGGTCCTGAAGTTTCCCCGACTCTGGGACAATTTTTTACAAAGTGTCCTTGCCCACACAATAAGAGACAAAGTCCATTGGTTCGTCTGCGTGACTTTTCCTCGGGGTGATGAGTGCCGCCATTTTGCATCGGCTCTTCACCTGAAGATATGGCTGCGGAAAGGTCGGAGCAGGCTAGGAAAGGTCTTAGAAGGCTGGAACGGGCTGCAGACCTTTCGGCCTGCCGTTCACGAAGCGGGTATCGATCTGGATGCCTATGTAACCAATGTCTTCCAATGGGACAGGTAATTTCCCTGGATACTATTCTTCTTTGAGGTTGTCTGAGAGACCCTGCCAAAAGGCTGCCGTAAGTGCCTCATTATTCCAAGAAGTCTCCGCAGCAGGGTCCGAAATTCAATAGCATATTGTCCCACAACGAGACCCTTGGCGAGCTGCATCAAACGAGGAGCACAGAGGTTCTTCCTGGAGCATCGAAGACCTTGCGGAACATACTAAGGAAGTCAGTAACATTATAGACTAGGAATCGTCTTTTTCCCATAGGGGAGAGCCAGGCCAGCGCATTGCCCTCCAACGGGCGATGATGTACCCACCTTAGCGTGATCCGATGCAAAATGCATGGTTGAAGTTCGAATTGGATTCGGCACTGATTAATGAATCCACGGCAGGCTTGGGCATCACCATCAAAACCGTGAGGTGGAGGTATGCGGCTTCTCTCCGAAGAGATGATCACCGGATCCGGACGTTGCAGGGGGTAGCGTAGAACCCGGAGCAGCGCACAGCAGCTGGGGTTAGCCGGACAGCAAGGGTATCCATAACTGGGCCACTGGCCCTGATGGTGTTCAAACAGGTCCATGCGTTTGGACAAAGCCTGGAGAGTTTTACTCAATTCAGCCATACCCCCTCAGGCGTTTCCATGGCCCGTTGTACTGTAATAAATGGCCGACGGCCGTGTACTCACAGTACGCTTTTAGAGGAGGCTGACAGTCCGGAAGGTGCAGGATACAGAGGCTGCTGGAAACTGAAGGCTGTATGCTGGATGCAGGCAACTGGATGCAGGCAAGGTGAGACCTGGAAACCGCAAGGTAGGTCTGGATACGCAAGGTAAGTTATTGGATGCAGGCACTGGATGCAGGCAGGGTGAGACACTGGACCAGGCAGGTAGGTACTTACGGATCAGCAAGGTAAGTATTGGATGCAGGCAGGTGAGTATAAGGAGCAGGATCCAGGCAGGTAATACAGGAGCCAGGGAGGTAGCGGAATGCTACAATCGGCACCGGTCAGGAGGACACCGGCTTTTTCAAATTCCGCCGCCGCGCGTGTCGGCGGCGTGACGTCATGACGTCGACGCCGCCCACCCGGAAGTGCAGTGCGGCGCGGGACCGAGCGCGTAAGGTTCGTGACGGGGTTCTGGTAGATAACAACTTAGCTGTAGCAATAATGCCAACAGCCACGACTAGAGCTAGCAAATATTTGTCTTGTATAAAGAGAGGAATAGATTCAAGAGCGAAACATTTTATTCTCCCTCTTTACAAGGCACTGGTAAGGTCTATTTGGAATATGCAGTGCAGTTTTGAATCCCATCTACAAAGGGGACATCTTGGAATGGAAGCAGTTCAGAGAAGGGCAACTAATTAATAAGAGAATGGGGGGGGTTTAAATATGCAGGTAGACAGTAGGTGTTTACAATTAGGGCGAGTTATAGAAAGGAGGGGGAGTATTTATGAATGTTAAACAGGAATTGAAGCCAAATCTAAAAGATGAAGTAGATGGGGGATAAACCATATGGCAGAAACACATATGGGTAGAGCGTGTGTACGGAAGCAAAAGGTGGGTAAATTAATTGTTGGGGGTGTTGTTATAAGCCACCAAATGAGGAGGTGTAAATTAATCTCCATATTCAGTTGGCAGGGCTGCTGGTATGGGGAGGAGTGTTTTGGTTTTGGGGGATTTTTAACTACCCTGAACATAGATTGTAGGGGAACTGCCAGCACCTCAAAAGGTATAAAGATCTTAAATTTCCTATATAAGCATTTTCTATCACAGATGGAAGAAGTTCCTACTAGAAGAATGCGTTGTTGGATCTGGTGATATCTAATAACCTGAGCCATTTTGGAAATGAAGATAATAGGAAATTAGGGAATAGTGATCATGATATACGTATAATTTAATATAGGTTGCAAAAAAGTGCATTGGGTTAACAAAACTTTTAACTTTAGGAAAGGTAATTTATGCTGTTAAAGGAATCACTCCTGCTCATAGACTGGGGGGAATTGTTTTAGGTAAAGATACTGAGCAGATGTGGACCACTTTAAGGGATATTAAACTATTACATTTCTAAATTTGTACCTTTAGGGAACAAGAGTAAAAAAAATTAGGTCCTCTCCTGCCTGGCTTATCGAAAAAAAGAAAAAGCTTTTAAAATCAGAGAGAACAAAACAGTTTTACAGGGAGTATAAAAGCTGTAATAAAGAGTACAAGAAAGCAATTAAACTAGCTAAATAAATAACATGAAAACGGATATTCGAACAAAGCAGTCCAACCCAAATGTTTTTTAAGTATATAAATGGTAAAAAGATGAGGACTGAGAATGTGGGACATTAAACAATGGGACTGAGATGGTTGTAGAGGATGCCAAAAAGTGGCTGTCTGCTAAATCATTTTTTTACAATCGTTTTCACTATAGAAATCCTACTCCTTACAGCAGGGATTTAATAATATGCAGGGGAGAAATGAAAATGAGTATTCACATTGGCTGAAGGAGGATATGGTATGGAAACAATTAGACAAAGTAAATATCAACAAAGCCCCAGGACCAGATGGATTGCATGCCCCAGATTTTAAAGAGCTTATTCAGTTCTATCTAGACCACTGTTCCTCATCTTTTCAGATTCACTTTGGTCTGGGGTGTGCGCTGGATTGGAAAAAAGCCAATGTAATACCAATATCAAAAGTAGTCGTTCAGAGCCTGGTAAATATAAACCTGTAAGCCAAACATCAGTGGTAGGAAGGTGCTGGAAACTGTGTTGGGATCATATCCTTGACTTTGTCTCCAGAACTGATCTATAATAGTAGTCAGCATGGATTTATGAGAAATAGACATGCCAGACAAATTTAATTGTTTTTTATGAGGAAGTGAGTAAGAATTTAAATCAGGCCAGCAGTGGGTGTGGTATACTTGGATTTTGCGAATGCAAGGAATGGTGGTAAATAGAACTACATCATGTGGGCTAAAGTTCTAAGCGGAGTGCTCAGGGTTCTGTATGGGGGCTTTTTGCTTCTGTTATTGTTTAAGTGACTTAGAAGGGGGCATTGAGAGCAAGATATCTGTCTTTGCTGATGACACACAAACTATGCAGAGCTTTGGAAACTTCAAATGATGTGCAAGTGCTGCAAGTAGACCTAGATAGATTATCAAAAATGCGCAGCAGAATGGCAAATGAGATTCAATGTTGATAAATGTAAGGTGATGCATTGGGATTTGATAATCCCTGTGCCACCTCTCCCATAAATAGCTCTTGTTAAGTGCATCTGTAATGAAAAGATTTGGGGGGTTCTGGTAGATAACAGACTTAGCTGTAGCAAAAATGCCAGACAGCCACGACTAGAGCTAGCAAGATATTGTCTTGTATAAAGAGAGGAATAGATTCAAGAGCGAAAAATTTTATTCTCCTCCTTTACAAGGCACTGGTAAGGTCTCTTTGGAATATGCAGTGCAGTTTTGGATCCCATACAAAAAGGAACCTCTTGGAAATGGAAGCAGTTCAGAGAAGGGCAACTAAATAATAAGGAGAATGGGGGGGGGTTTAAATATGCAGGCAGATTAGACAAGTTAGGGATGTTTACATTGGAGAAGCAACTTTTGCGTGGGGATATGATGACCCTATACAAATATATTAATGGGCCATACAAAAACTCTCTGGTGCATTGTTCACAAAAGGTCACATCAGAAGACTTGTGACATCCTTTAATACCAATAATTCTCAATTTTTTTAGTTTTAGAACCTTATCCAGGCCATTTTTAAAGCTATTCAATAATCTTGCCATTATCACATCTGCTGGAGACTTCCCACATTAATACATATACTGTAGATCTGGTTGATTCAGGGATACTTTCCGATTACCATTTGGAGTCAGGAAGGCATCCCCCCCCATTTTTAGCTGGGTATTTTGCCTTCCTCTGGATCAACTGTTAGGAAGTGTTTAAAAAAAAAAACAACCCCCCCCTCTTAATTACTATGTTACTTGTTCTATGGTTACCATCTTCACAGGCACTGGGTTCCTGGTGGAGATATATAGACAATGGGCACATTTATTAAGGTCTGCTAACTTTTCGCTGCCTATTTTTACTGCCGTTTTCGCCAAAATCGTTAATAACGGGCAGGCGATAATTAACGAGGTGGAAAACTCCTCGCTGAACTCTCCAGAGAGGACAGGGTGTACGGGCACCCGTTTTTTAAGTATATAAATGGTAAAAAGATGAGGACTGAGAATGTGGGACCATTAAACAATGGGACTGAGATGGTTGTAGAGGATGCCAAAAAGGCTGATCTGCTAAATCATTTTTTTTACATCGGTTTTCACTATAGAGAATCCTACTCCTTACAGCAGGGATTTTAATAATATGCAGGGGAGAAATGAAAATGAGTATTCACATTGGCTGAAGGAGGATATGGTATGGAAACAATTAGACAAAGTAAATATCAACAAAGCCCCAGGACCAGATGGATTGCATCCCCAGATTTTAAAGAGCTTAGTTCAGTTCTATCTAGACCACTGTTCCTCATCTTTTCAGATTCACTTTGGTCTGGGGATGTGCTGCTGGATTGGAAAAAAGCCAATGTAATACCAATATTCAAAAGTAGTCGTTCAGAGCCTGGTAACTATAAACCTGTAAGCCAAACATCAGTGGTAGGGAAGGTGCTGGAAACTTTGTTTGGGATCATATCCTTGACTTTGTCTCCAGAACTGATCTTATTAATAGTAGTCAGCATGGATTTATGAGAAATAGACCATGCCAGACAAATTTAATTGTTTTTTATGAGGAAGTGAGTAAGAATTTAAAATCAGGCACAGCAGTGGGTGTGGTATACTTGGATTTTGCGAATGCAAGAGAATGGTGGTAAATAGAACTACATCTATGTGGGCTAAAGTTCTAAGCGGAGTGCCTCAGGGTTCTGTACTGGGGCTGCTTCTGTTTAATCTGTTTATAAGTGACTTAGAAGGGGGCATTGAGAGCAAGATATCTGTCTTTGCTGATGACACAAAACTATGCAGAGCTTTGGAAACTTCAAATGATGTGCAAGTGCTGCAGTAGACCTAGATAGATTATCACAAATCGCGCAGCAGAATGGCAAAATGAGATTCAATGTTGATAAATGTAAGGTGATGCATTGGGATTTGATAATCCCTGTGCCACCTACTCCATAAATAGCTCTTTGTTAAGTGCACTGTAATTGAAAAATTTGGGGGTTCTGGTAGATAACAGACTTAGCTGTAGCAAATAATGCCAGACAGCCACGACTAGAGCTAGCAAGATATTGTCTTGTATAAAGAGAGGAATAGATTCAAGACGAAAAATTTTATTCTCCCTCTTTACAAGGCACTGGTAAGGTCTCATTTGGAATATGCAGTGCAGTTTTGGATCCCATATACAAAAGGACACTCTTGGAAATGGAAGCAGTTCAGAAGGGCAACTAAATTAAATAGGAGAATGGGGGGGGTTTAAATATGCAGCAGATTAGACCAGTTAGGGATGTTTCCATTGGAGAAGCAACTTTTGCGTGGGGGAATGATGACCCTATACAAATATATTAATGGGCCATACAATAAACCTCTGGTGCATTGTTCACAAAAGGTCACATCAAAGACTTGTGGACATCCTTTAATACCAATAATTCTCATATTTTTTAGTTTTAGAAACTTATCCAGCCATTTTTAAAGCTATTCATAATCTTGCCATTATCACATCTGCTGGAAGACTTCCAACTCTAATACATATACTGTAGATCTGGTTTGATTCAGGGATACTTTTCCGATTACCATTTGGAGTCAGGAAGCATCCCCCCCCATTTTTAGCTGGGTATTTTGCCTTCCTCTGGATCAACTGTTAGAAGTGTTTAAAAAAAAAAACAACCCCCCCTCTTAATTACTATGTTACTTTGTCTATTGGTTACCATCCTCACCAGGCAACTGTGTGTCCTGGTGGAGATATATAGACAATGGGGCACATTTATTAAGGTCTGCTAACTTTTCGCTGCCTATTTTACTGCCGTTTTCGCCAAAATCGTTAATAACGGGCAGGCATAATTAACGAGGTGGAAACTCCTCCGTTAACTCTCCAGAGAGGACAGGGGTGTTCCGGCCACCCCCCACCACTTCTACCAGCTGCGCACAACTTCTTCCCAGCAGCCCTCTCAGCCCCCTGCCCCGTACCTCGTGGGGAGGGAAGGGAGGGGCCGTTGAGGGTGGAGGGACCCTCCAGCGGGGGCACTGATAGTGCTCTTTAGGCTTAGGGGGTCCCGCAGCTCGAACTGAGAACCCTCTTCCCCGGCACTTATAAGTACCATTGCAGCCCTTATAGTGTCCTTGCCGCCCTGAGAATGGCCCTGTACCGCCCCCCTCCGGCCCTTGTGGCACTGATAATTGCCTTTGGTTGTGGGTCCCACAGCTCGAACCGAGACCCACGTCAGCTTTCAAAAGAACCCTTGGCGGCATCTTCTTTCTTCCATCCGTGACACCAGCTCCGCTGAGGACACCACAAGGCTGATGTTACTGGCAACTTGATCTGCAGTCTTCGTTCTTCACATCCAGCGACACCAACACTCTGGTGTCACCAATGCCAGGCGAGCATGGCATTGTTTTGTTTTTTACTATTAGGTTCAATATTGTAGTATTGTAATCATTTGGCTTTAAATTGTTTTATGCATCACATGAATGACATGATAATGATTTTTGCCTTGATTTCTGTGTTGTTACATACATAGTTGTGTCCTGAATAAAACCCTGTATTTCTGAAGCACAGACTGCTCGCTGCCAGTCTTCAGATTCATGCACTCCTGCCTACCAGACCATATAGTAACTGTGATAGCTGGCTTAACTATTTATTAGATACTCAGACTGCTTCAGCGTTGTTCCACCCATTAACAACTTATCTCATTGATATAGTTTTGCAGGTATCCCCACCCTCCCGGATTCTCCGGGAGTCTCTTCGAATTGGGGTGGTCTCCCGTGCTCCACGAGACCACCCCAATCTCCCGTACGGAGAGGATTCCTGAATCACCTCCCCGTCAGGCCCCTTTTACTACTGCAATGCACTACTCAAGGTTAATTAGGTGTATATTAATAGACCCGCAACATCACAAAGTTTGATACCGTGGGCCTATACTGTCAGAAAATTAAAGGTAAATACCATTATGTTGGTATTTTACAGATGGTTATTCCTTTATTTGTGTGTCATACAATACCACTGCTGTCATTAATGCCAGTATTGTATGGCCAAAACCATACAGTAGTGCTGTATCAGTATTTAGCTACATTATTGTTATTGTACACACACATATCAGTTTTTATAGCATAAATATGGGCCTAGGCACTCCTTCACAATGTGCCAGTGATTCCAGGTGCTGCTTTCCTCGTCCTCTACCTCAAGGACTCCAAGCTAATGCACACAAGCAGAAAAGTGGATGGAAGCGCACACTGTTTCTCAAAAAAAATTCTGTTTATTGCATCACACAAACACACAACGTTTTGGAGAACGCTATGTCTCCTTTCACACACCTTGATCAACCCTTTTCTGCTTGTGCTTATCAGTATTTTATGACAACATGAAAGTACGTATTATGAAATAGTGCCGTCTATACACTATCTCATGCAGTAACTGACAGCTAACCTAACAGTGGCTGTTGAACCGGAGGGTTGACCTAACAGTGTCTGGTATACTGGAGGACTGACCTCACAGTGTAGTGTTATGAACTAAAGGGTTGGCCTTACGTGTCTGGTGAATTGGAGGGCGGGCCTAACAGTGTCTGGTGAACTGAGGGCTGGCCTTACAGTGTCTAGTGAATTGGAGGGCTGCAAATGACAAAGTCCAATCACTCTCTCCAACCTATGGGTGCTTACTCCTCTGTTATCCTACGTCCAAGGATAATAATTCAATAGAAGAAACGAAGAGTTAGGGTCGCACTCCAAATCAAAAACTTCTTTATTAAGTGACCAACATCAAAAAACACAACGTTTTGGGGGTTTAGGTGCACCCATCTCAGGTGATGCAAGCGTAACAGTGAATGTGGCTTAAATAACAGTTGCACATCATTGTGACCATGATTGAAGGTGGTCTACATATGGTCAGTTGTCTGGTGAACTAAAGGGCTGGCCTTACAGTGTTGAAAAACTGGAGGACTGGCCTTACAGTGTCTGTGTGAATTGGAGGGCTGGCCTTACAGTGTCTGGTGAAAGAGGGCTGCCATAACAAAGTCTGGAGGGCTGAAGGGTTCAGCGCCAGTGTCAGTTAGACAGTGTCAAGTCAGCCCACCACACCCACCTCCACAACCAAACCTGCTTTTTTGCTTTCACTTTCCCCCCTAAAATTCGGAACTCCTTTCCCTCCACTTATTAAGCAAAGGATTGTCCTGTATAAGCAGTATATGGCTGAATGGCAACTTCTGGTTTGAAGGGCAGGAAATGTGAGTCTTGGGGATAAAGTCAGGACAAGAAGCAGGATGAAACCATAGTTAAGAAGAAAGGAGAACTTTGATTGGCATTAGGTGAATCAGCCAGAGGTAAATATGTTGCCCATCAGGAAATAAATGTAAGGGTACTAGTTTATAATCATACTTGTTTGAGCTCTTTAGTCGATGCATGAACCTAGAGAACCTTCTTTCTCTCAACAAAGAAATTCCAACTCCAGCTGTGAAGTAAAGTGTCAGTCAGAGCATAAATGGTATTGAATAATGTAGAGTGGAACTTCCCTCAAGAAGTCTTGAGTTCATCCTATGGTGGTGCCTTTTCTTCAGAGAGCTTCTTTGCTGGTCTACAACTCCTTACCTTCTTTCTCCCCAAAGTTTCCTCTGTCAGAGAACTTTGGCTTGGATGTGCTTTAACACAGAGGCAGAACAGACTTTCCACTTTCAAAGTAAAAATAACCCTTTTGGGTTTTTCCCCAAAAGGAAAGCAAAGTTCAGCAACCAAACAGGTCCACTCTTCCACAGTATGGAGTCTCTCCAGTAAGTGTTGTCTCTTTTATACACAAATGTTTTCTACTAGGTTTTTAGAGATTAGCACAATTGTTTAGAATGAAATTAAAAAAAAAAAAACATGCAGTGATGTCCTTATTTATATTTTTAAAGCACTTGATACAAACTGTCCCACAATGTGTTTATAACTATTACTATTATTATTAACAGGCCTGTTTTTAAACTGTCTTGGAAGACAGTTGTCACTAATGATAAATATCATGTGTGTGTTTATGGATACCAAGAGGAGATGTAACGAGTTTATGGTCTGTTTCTCTCAACAATTTATAAGTCTTTGCCACACAAAATGTCCGAAACTGCACTGCAGAACAGAGTTTATTACAGGCTGTAAGTTTAACTTCAGTGGTGGGGAAGATCCTGGAAAGTTTAATATAAGGGAACATGTTCTAAGAGTATGTTTCAAGGACTACAATTATAAGTAGTACCCAGCATGGATTTAGGAGGAATATGATCTTGTCAAAACTAACTTGCTTGGCTTTTATGAGGAAGTAAGTAGAAATTAGACTCTGGTATAGCAGTAGATGTATTTTACTTGATTTTGCAAAGGCTTTTGATACAGTCCCCCATAGGCGCCTAATGAATAAGCTAAGGTCTGTTGGTCTGGGAGTCACATTTGTACATGGATAGAAATTGGTTAATAATAGGATGCAGAAGTAGTTGTTAATGGGGCTCATCATTATGGACTAAAGTGCTATGGGGTCCCACAGGGTTTTGTGTTGGGGACGCTTCTATTTAATCCGTTTTATTACTGATTTGGAAGTGGGTGTTGTCAGCAAGGTTTCTGAGTTTGCTGACGACACAAACCTTTGTCGCCCATTAAAAACTTCAGAGGATGTGCAATGGTTGCAAGGGATCTAGATAGATTTCACATTGGGCTGCTAAGTGGCAGATGAAATTCAATGTATAAACATAGTAATGTAAGGTGATGCATTTTGGACTTAAAAATACTTGTGCTACTTATACTATAAATGGCTCTGTGTTAAGTGAATCCCTGTTGAAAGGATCTTGGAGTTTTGGTGGATAAAAAACAACTTAAGTAGCAAGCAGTGCCAGGCGGCAACAGCCAGAGCCAGCAGGGTATTGTCTTGTATAAGAGAGGATGTAGTTCAAGGGAGGAAAGTTAATTCTCCCTCTTTACCAAAGCATTGGTAAGGCCTCATCTGGAAATGCAGTGCAATTTGGAATCCTGTGTACAAAAAGGACATCTTTGAAATGGAAAGGGTTCGAGAAGGGCAACTAAATTAATAGGGTATTGGGAGCTTGAATATGAAGAGAGACTGGAAAGTTACAATTATACGCTGGAGAAAAGGCGCTTGCGTGGGTATGATTACTGTGTATAAATACCATAACGGGCCATCACAATAAACTATCTGGGGCATTGTTCACCAATAGGAACATTCAGAAAACACGAGGCACATCCCTTGACTTGAAGAAAAAAGGTTTAGGCTTCAAGCTCGGAAAGGGTTTTCACTGTGAGAACAGTAAAGCTATGGAACTGTCTTCCAGTGGACGTTTTTCGGCAGGTTCATTGGTCAGTTTCAAAAAAGTGGATGAGTTTCGCAAACAAGGAATGTTGCAAATGACTGGTATTGATACATAAAGTAGAGTTGATCCAGGGAAATTTCCGATTGCCACTTGGAGTCAGAAGGAATTTTTCCCCCTTCATAATTTGGTGGGGTTTTTTTGCCTTCCTCTGGATCAACAGTTAGGCAGGAAATGGATATTGCTAGATGGGTTGACTGGATGGGCGTATGTCTTTTATCAACTCAAATACTATACTATACTATACTATACTATACTCTTCCCTTGGTTCTATTTGTCTTCTTGTACAGCAAAGTATTGTATTTGCTTTACTGCCTGAGTTACTGACCGGCGAATTTACCTGATGGTGCTAGGCGGGACGCAGCGTGACTTTAACCCCTACGTTTCGGCAGCTGCATATATTGAAAGAGACACTTGCACAGCTGCCGCAAGCGTCCTCTTCTGTGCTGACAGCGGAACCTTAAATATCTTATGTAAGGGTGAACTTCCTAAGTTCACAGTAACTTCCTGCCGCAAGCGTGTCTCTTCTGTGCTGACAGTGAACCTTAAATACTTATTTAAGGGTGAAACTTCCTGTAGTCCACAGTAACTTCCTGTCGCAAGCGTCTCCTTCTGTGCTGACAGCGGAACCTCAATGCTTATTTAAGGGTGAACTTCTGTAAGTCACAATAACTTCTGCTGCAACATCTCCTTCTGTGCTGACAGCGGAACCTTAAATACTTATTTAAGGGTGAAACTCCCTGTAAGTCCACGTAACTACTTCCTGCCGCAATGTCTCCTGTGCTGACAGCGAACCTTAAATACTTATTTAAGGGTGAAACTTCCTGTAAGTCCATAACGTAACTTCCTGCCGCAAGGGTCTCCTTTGTGCTGACAAACGAAACCTTAAATCTATTTAAGGGTGAACTTCCTGTAAGTCACATAACTTCCTGCGCAAGCGTCTCCTTCTGTGCTGACAGCGGAACTTGATACTTATTTAAGGGTGAAACTTCCTGTAAGTCCACAGTATTCCTGCCGCAAGTTCCCTTCTGTGCGACGCGGAACCTTAAATACTTATTTATGGGTGAAACTTCCTGTAAGTCCACAGTACTTTCCGCCTCAATCGTCTCCTGTGCTGACAGCGGAACTTAAATACTTATTTAAGGTGAAACTTTTCTGTAAGACCACAGTAACTGTCTGCCGCAAGCATCTCCTTCTTGCTGACAGCGGAACCTAATTACTATTTAAGGGTGAAACTTCCTGTAAGCACAGTAACTTCTGCCGCAAGCATCTCCTTCTGTGCTGACAGCGGAACCGTAAATACTTATTTAGGGTGAACTTCCTGTAAGTCCACAGGTAACTTCCTGCCGCAATGGGTCTCTTCTGTGCTGACAACGGAACCTTAATACTTTATTAAGGGTGAAACTTCCTGTAAGTCACAGTACTTCTCCTGGCCGCAAGCATCTCCTTCTTGCTGACAGCGGAACCTTGAATACTTATTTAAGGTGAAACTCTTAAGTCCACAGTAACTCCTGCCGCAAGTGTCTCCTTCTGTGCTGACAGCGGAACCTTAAATACTTATTTATGGTGAAACTTCCTGTAAGTCCACAGTAACTCCTGCCGCAATCGTCTCCTGTGCTGACAGCGGAACTTAATACTTATTTAAGGGTGGAACTTCTGTAACACCACAGTAACTTGCTGCCGCAAGCATCTCCTTCTGTGCTGACAGCGGACCTTAATTACTTATTAAGGGTGAAACTTCCTTAAGCCAACGTAACTTCCTGCCGCAAGCATTCTCCTTCTGTGCTGACAGCGAACGTAAATACTTATTAAGGGTGAAACTTCCTGTAAGTCCACAGTAACTTCCTGCCACAAGCGTCTCCTTCTGTGCTGACAGCGACCGTAAATACTTATTTAAGGGTGAACTTCCTGTACGTCACAGTAACTTCCTGCAGCAAGCGTCTCCTTCTGTGTTGACAGCGGAACCTTAAATACTTATTTAGGGTGAAAACTTCCTATAAGTCCCACAGTAACTTCTTGTCATAATTCCGTCTCTATGAGCTCAAGTTTAGATTTAAAAACTGTAAAACGAATCCACATTTTCTCCAGTCCATTCACATTTAACTAATGCATGGATAGATTCAAGCATTAGTGGAACCAGATCTTACAGATTTATATCATCAGGCCACAGCTTCAAATCATAACCACAAAGGATGGATAACATGGACAGGGAAGATAATGTAGCTCCAGGGCGTCCGCACATAGGGGCAAGGGAGGGTGTTTTTATTATTTATGTTTTTTGGGGGGGGCTATGTTGGATCATTTTTGTCTGCGGTCTGTCTCTTACCTATTATATCCGCCTACCTGTGTGCGGTGTTCTGCCCTAGCTGGCTGTCCCTGTGCCCAATTAGACATGCCATCTATTCCATGATGTACCTGCAGATCCATGCTTTGGCTTTAGACCCGGAGAGTGGGAATCTAAACTTTGTCCTCATTGGCCAAAGATCTCACCTGATGCCTGCTGCTAATCAATGGCATATACTTCCCGCCCGCGTATGCTCAATGTGGGGAGGAGCAGCGAATATTTCTGTGGGAAGCCGGCCTCATCCGCGGGTAAGCAAAGCAATTTAAGCAATCTATGCAATGCCATATGTGTTTAAGTGTGTGTTTGGAGTTACTGGGGTTTTTTGGTTTTGCTTTTTGTGCTGCTGCCTGATGGGTTTTTTTTGTACTATGGCCTGGTCCGGCTGGGTTTTTAAGAATTGTGTGTGTGGGTCACGGTTTGGGTCGTTAGTGCTGCTCACTAGGGCATTGCCTGGTGAAAACTACAGCTCCCAGCAATCCATGAGAAGCTTGTAAGAATGCTGGGAGTTGTAGTTTTTTAAAACATTTGGATCTACCGGTGGCCTCTCCCAGTTTAGGCCTGTGTAAGATTGTGTGGTCACTGGTGTGTTGTTGGTGCTTTCTGCGTGTGTTTTTTAATTATTGTTGTTTGCTTAAGTGGGTGAGAGGGAATTGAATGGGAATATTAGGTTGGGTCAGGGTGTGCTGTGGGGTGACTGGAGTTTGTGACTTTAGGGTGACCCTGACTAGCTCTGTCCACTTTTTAAAAACGATTACATCATTGTCATACATGCCAGATACAGTGGTGTCCTTTAGTCGTCCAAATACGGTAGTAAATTTCAACAAAGGTATTCAATAGGGTTTAAGAAAAAAAAAAAGTTGTAACTACTTCAATCTAGTGGTACTATTTTTAATCATGTGCCCAAAGTACATAAATCAGACCATCTAGTAAAAGGGTATACAGTCTTTGAACAAAGTTTGTTCGATGTTATGTGTCATCTTGCGCCCTTTGTTAGGAGACTACATTCATACTAAAAAAACACTAATCAAACCTAAAAAGCCAGATCTTGGCTTTAGGAAATATTCTGTATACCAGCAACCACTACCAAGGTTTTGGAAGTTGTACAATCCCACTTAAATCATTACAGTAATACCCACAGAGTGGAAGGATATATATTGATTCCTTAAAAAAATATTTACTTACGTACAATAATTCAATATGATAATGTTATACTATTACAGTATTAGGGGCGGCGAGAAGTCAAATTTTCTCCCAATATGCCCAATTTGGTTATGGAATGGTGGGAGGAAACAAGTTTATATGTCACCCTTCTTTGTCTCCCATCCCCCCACATACTTTTCACACAGGAGATACATAGACTCTGTGGATTTGGAAGGTATCTGAGAAATTGATCGAAAACCATACAGGAGCTTGACAATTACTATTACAATCTACCTCACTTGGAACTTTTGGGGATCAACAGTGGATTTTCTAGATCTCACCCTATATGCTCAAAATGACCGAATATATACTAAAGCTTACAGGAATCCCCAGGCAGAAATACCAGATTCTTGCACCCTCTCCCCCCTGTATCGGACCATCCCTTGTCGACAATATGTAGCTTAAAAAGGAATTGTATTAAGGAAATGGTACCAACGGCAGCTAACGATCTAACACATAGAGGGCCCACAATATAACCTCCCTCAAAAGAAGCAAAAAGAGTAGATGCATGCTTTGTGAACAAACAATCGAACAAGCAATGGTGTAAAACTAAAGGCAACCTAAAAATTGGAGCCACAAGGTCTTAACATAATAGCATATAAAAGAAAAGTATAAGTAATACTAGTATGACACAGGCAAAGAATATCAGAATAAGGATATATTCATTGTAACTGACTTGGTAGTATATTTATTACGTTCAAACATGCAAAATAAAATATTAGGAAGTACATTTAGATCTCTTAAGAAAGAACAAGAGAACATGTACAGTACGAGATAAATCCAATAAGAATGAAAAAGCCCCTGCGTGAGTCATTTTATCACCTACATGGGGGTTTTGTTAGAGATTTGGAAGTACAGGGTATCAATATATACCCAAAGATACAGAATAGAGCTAGAATTCAAAGATGACTGAAAATAGAAGTTACGGTGGATTTTCAAGCTTAATACAAGAACCGGAAAAAAGTTTCTAATGCTTTATTCCCATTATATTGCACTAAATTAAAGGACAATTATACCCACCTCCCCCTCTCGTTCCTTTCCCCCCCTCCTGCAAGTAACCCAGGGTGAGGACCTGAAACCTAAGTCCTCACCTCCGGGTACATTACAAAAGTCCTGCACTACTTACTTGTAATCTCCCTCGTCCTCCGGTCGCGATCCTCCCCATTGGCACTTTGAGTGACAGGTCGCGAGGCAGCCAATGCAAAGGCGCTCTGAAGAAGGCGTGTCTTCCCATTGGCTGCCTCCCAGGACTGTCACTGACAGTGCCAGTTGGGGAGGATCAGACCGGAGCGATGAGGGAGATACAAGAAAGTAGTGCAGGACTTTTGTAAAGTACCCAGAGGTGAGGACTTAACGTTTTAGTCCTCACCCTGGGTACTTGCAGGAATGGATCGGGAAATGGTACAGTATAATTGTCCTTTTAAAGAACTATGTAACATATTATATTATATATATATATTATTAGAATGAGCCAATACAGGTTTCTAGTGGCTACAATATAAAGAGAGATTGTGATAGATATGCTACTGGAGTAAATGACATTTGGCTTATTGAACATTTTTTTAACAGTAATGAATTTAACAGGAAGATTCACCCAGACAGCACTTTTCTGGCAAATCTCCCAGAGCAGATTTACTAGAGGCTGCGTGTCTCTGCGAATCTCACCCCGATGTAAGTGTTTAACTCCAACTATCTTCTAAGCGTTAACTACTTACTACGCACATGCATGGCTGTGCGTGGTGCAAACGAAATTACCTTTGAAGCCCAAGGTAGCTGGAGGAAGCAGGAGATCTTATCGGGGCAGAGCTGCAGATGCCATTATCCAGGAGGAAGAAGCCAGCAAGTTGAAGCAGCTCTGGGGGGGGGGGGGGGGGGTGGATAGAAGAAAAATGTTTTAATATCCACTTAACTTGTAAAGCCAAACAATGCCACTAGACTGTTTTTTTTAGAATTTACCTTTATAGTAGTCACAGCTCTGTGCAAGCTTGCTCAATAGTGTACCCCCCCCCCCCCCCCCCCGGCACGAACTTGTTTGTTTGTTTGTTTCTATAAGTGTTATTATAAGGTTAATATTAAAGGATCATGCGGATTTGGGTCTCCTGGTAGTGGCTGTACCTCTGAGATGGCGATACTGCTAAAACTGTTCTCCTGCCGTTTTGCAGATTTTCGAAAAAACTCAAAAATCGGCAGATCTTGGAACAATACAGTAAATTGTATTTTTCAAACATTTTCTAAAAATTATATACTGACTTATTGTAAGTGGCTCTGGGACCTGAGAAATGGTCTGGGGGAACGAAAATCAGATTCTTTCTGAAAGATTCCTCAAAAATATCTGATTGGTTAGTTATGAATCAGATCTTTCCATCGAGGGGCGATTTACCCCAGCGGCGTTGCTGCCACCATTTATGGAGTTAGTCGCGCAACCATTCGACTTTACCTCCATATTAGCGCCAGATGTTGCGGTTACACAAAACACACCCGTGACATTCGTGATTTCTCTCATTTGAGTACTTTTAGCATTGGATTTTTTAATGCCAGAGTTTTAAATGCCTTTTCGGGATTTACCCGAAGATATTGAGATATTGAATCGTGTTGGGACATTTACCCAGAGCGATACTACTTCTGGGTAAATAGCCTGAGAAATGGTTCCAATCAATGTTTCCGAAAAGAACTGATTAGTTGGTATACCAATCAATTCTGTCTAAGGCTGGGTACATATGGTAAGATTTTCACCGCCGACCAATAGTGCTGTGTATCAGTTGGTCAGGCGAAATATCTTACCATGTTTTGTGAGGAGGGCGGCCGCGATCAGCTCGCTGCCCTTTTCGCCTGGATCGGGATCCGTTGGTAAATCACGCCAATCAGCGGTTCCCTATGGGACCGCACAATCTGTTGTGCAAAATGTTGTCCCGGCCCGGTGGGGAGAAATAAACCCTCCGCGTGTACCCAGCCTAACAATTCATACAATTTGTCATAACAATTTGCCCGTGTATGGATGAGGAAAGTTCTTGCCTATTATTAGGGAATTACACTGTTACAATTAAAACAGATCGGTAACATCCCTTCTTGTCTGAGAATTTAAAACCCTGCTTTTGGTACTTAGAACTGGGATCATCTTTATTAGTTGAGACGCTAGTGTCACCCTTTTATATACCAAGTTGTTTTGTTCTTAATTTTAACAAAGGTCACTGTCCTCTTGTAGCATTGGCCAAAATTTAGTAATGGTGATTGTAGCCCCTGTTAGCTGTGCTTATTTGTAAAATGAAATGCCCTCTTGTTGGATTCTCCTTTGGTTCATATTTTTCTGTGTCTTTTCTGATCTGTTTAATTTTAAGGGCAAGTCTAGCCCTGAACTGAAAACTTACATACAGGTAAATCCCCCCAAAACCCTAAACGGTAATAATTTTGATCGAAATATATAGTCTAACCTGAAATCCTGCACAATGTCCTGTTCCCCTGTTTTCTGCTTCCTGGTTTCTTCCAGTTATCAACTGTCAGTTACACAGCCATGACATGTTAATCCCCTGTCTGCCTCAGCCTCATGCCTCATGCCCAGTACACGGTTTCTAATTGCTCAGTTTCCATGAGGCATCCAGAAGCCAAGCAGGCATACAGTAAATGATTCATAGGACCAATAGGATAATCAACATATTTAAAGAGCCATTCTTTTTAAAAGGTTGTCTTTATAGGGGTGTAGTTGTCCTTTAAATAGGAGACTGCACAATTGCCCATTTATTTACTGAATTTACTATCCGGACAAATGGTTGACCAATATCCTGACAATGTCGGGCCAAAGGACCAATACACACTGTGTACTCAGCCTAAAAATAATTTGGTGGGCATTTGTAAAGGATTGAGTCGGACCACATGAAACCTTCACTATATGAAGTTGAATGAACCTTTAGTGGCAAATTACTCCACCTCCGCCATTTTTGTTAATATCCAATTAAGCACCTCAGGCACTGATTACACTAGAAGGAGATCCACTGAAATCCAGTGTGATAACTCCTTACTAAATGAGGAACTGATAAAATCTACTATTTACCATGACAGGAAAAAAAACAAGAAAGGAAAAGTACATGTCCTTAATGCTGCCAGTAAAATAAGAAATGTAGTGCAAGTGTTATAATAAACAGCAATTCTGTCAAAATCTACAGATTCTAAATATGGTTTTAATGAAGTTATCCATTTAGACTTTTATATCTGTGCAGTTCTGTTAAAATCTGTCAGACAACAGGGGGCATGGCTAGCACTGCACTGGATGAAGCAAGCTGAAGTAGCTCCGTGACAGTGCAACTTGCAAATCGATCAAACCAATCGAAACCTAAAAAAAGAAACATCCTCATACTCACTTAAACCAGCCTAAGGAGTGGAATGGCCAAGGCAAAAAAGGGAAGAGAAAACTCTAAAATGACAGAGTTCTACAAGTCTGGAAACTTACCGCGAAAAAATCCAGATGGCGCCCGATCAATCCCGGGAACAAACAGAGGACGGTGGGACGACCGCAAAGGAGACGAGACATCGGAGCTTCCGACACAAAAAAAAGATAAGTTAAAACCCACTTTATTCAACTTACCAAATATGCCTGACACACTAAGAGATCTAGCCGATCAAAAACACTAATAGTAGGGGACACCCTGAAAAGGAATCAATATACCACGTTCTCACAGATACAGACATATCTAGCCTAAAAACATCTTGGAGCCAGATCGCCCTCTAACAGTCTCCATTTTAAAAGAACTTTTGGATCACAAACAAACCTTTATGAGAGCCATAGCAGTACTAATGAAAGATTTTAGAAAAGATCTGAATGATCAGAAAAAAAGAGTTGACACACTGAAAATAAAATGAAAGTATTCAGATGTTTTCAAACAATATGGGGACTCACATAACAATTTTATGAAACAGTCAGTACCCTACAAAAATAAATAATTGACTTGGAAAGTGAAGCGGCGTAATAACATCAAAAAAAGAGGGATCGCTGAATCCATAAACAGCCACACTCTAGAATATACTCGGATTGTTTAAATGTTTACTAACAGATGCAACAGAGCTGGATCTGGTGATCGACGGGATCATAGATTACCCACCCAAACAGGCTCCTAGCTCAGCACAGCAAGAGATGTTGTTTAGTTATAGAGTTTCACTTTTCATCAAATCAAAGAGAGGACTGTTGAAAGCACTGAGAGATAAAAAACCATTACCCGATCAATTCACATATAAATATTCCCAATCGTATCCGTATAACTATAGCACAAAGCAACAATTTTATGAACAACCAATTCTCTGTAACAGAACCACAAATTACAGATGGGGATTTCCACAAAACTACACATACTAATATGGATGACAAATGGGTTCACACCACAGCAAACAAAGAAGTAGAATCCCTGCTAAGGAGGGTTAAATTCTGGAGACCCTTGTGGCTTCCAATAACCACCCACCACCAAAAACCACCACTATTCCTCCTAAGAATGCAACAAGATGGAAAAATTAAACCTACCAAAAATATAGACAAGAGAATGTATTATAACACAAACCAAAACAAAATCTCTAGACAATACAATATGTCTGAAAGAAGTAAAATTTTCTCCTCTAAAAGATCCAAAAAAATTTGGAACCAAGACAAATTAGGTTGAGAAGGGTTGGAGGGTCAAAAGGATAGAAGCAAGGGGAAGGGAAAAGAAGAGAGAACAGGGAAAGGAAAAGAACACGAGGAAAGATAATCAACAAATAGAAAGATGACACAACTCTAATTGTTCCAATTCCCTAAAAAAAAAAACCAATAAGGACATCATATCTGTTGTATTCATTAGACAACTGGACTTGAAATGTGGTTCTCTGAAGAGCCGTTTTCGCTAGTCATATATCCGACTGGCTTTCCATTCTCATCACGATTGACTTTTTGTACAGAATCTGTGGTCAATATGTACCCTGGAAAGTCACAATTAGCCATATGTGTTAAAGGTGTGCATGCATATTGGCTAAGAGGTGTGATCAGGAACGCCCGATTAAGGTGTTAAACAGCATTGTACCATGGCGACCGTTGTGTCCTGTTTACATTGGAGAAGCAACTTTTGCGTGGGGATATGATGACCCTATACAAATATATTAATGGGCCATACAATAAACTCTCTGGTGCATTGTTCACAAAAAGGTCACATCAGAAGACTTGTGGACATCCTTTAATACCAATAATTCTCAATATTTTTTAGTTTTAGAAACTTATCCAGGCCATTTTTAAAGCTATTCAATAATCTTGCCATTATCACATCTGCTGGAAGACTTCCAACCTTAATACATATACTGTAGATCTGGTTGATTCAGGGATACTTTCCGATTACCATTTGGAGTCAGGAAGGCATCCCCCCCATTTTTAGCTGGGTATTTTGCCTTCCTCTGGATCAACTGTTAGGAAGTGTTTAAAAAAAAAAAAAACAACCCCCCCCTCTTAATTACTATGTTACTTTGTCTATTGGTTACCATCCTTCACCAGGCACTGTGTGTCCTGGTGGAGATATATAGACAATGGGGCACATTTATTAAGGTCTGCTAACTTTTCGCTGCCTATTTTACTGCCGTTTTCGCCAAAATCGTTAATAACGGGCAGGCGATAAATTAACGAGGTGGAAAACTCCTCGTTAACTCCTCTCCAGAGAGGACAGGGGTGTACGGCCACCCCACCACGTCTACCAGCCGCCGCACAACTTCTTCCCAGCAGCCCCTCTCAGCCCCCTGCCCCGTACGCTCGTGGGGAGGGAAAGGGAGGGGCCTGCAGGAAGGGTGGAGGGACCCTCCAGCGGGGGCACTGATAAGTGCTCTTTGAGGCTTAGGGGGTCCCGCAGCTCGAACTGAGAACCCTCTTCCCCGGCACTTATAAGTGCCATTGCAGCCCTTATAAGTGTCCTTGCCGCCCTGAGAATGGCCCTGTACCGCCCCCTCCCCGGCCCTTGTGGCACTGATAAGTGCCTTTGTTGGGGGTCCCACAGCTCGAACCGAGACCCACGTCAGCTTTCAAAACAACCCTTGGGCGGCATCTTCTTTCTTCCATCCGGTGACACCAGCTCCGCTGAGGAAACCACAAGGCTGATGTTACTGGCAACTTGATCTGCAGTCTTCGTTCTTCACAGCCAGCGACACCAACACTCTGGTGTCACCAATGCCAGGCGAGCATGGCATTGTTTGTTTTTTACTATTAAAGGTTGCAATATTGTAGTATTGTAATCATTTGGCTTTAAAATCTGTTTATGTATCACATGAATGACATGATACTGATTTTTGCCTTGATTTCTGTGTTGTTACATACATAGTGTGTGTCCTGAATAAAACCCTGTATTTCTGAAGCACAGACTGCTGCTGCCAGTCTTCAGATTCATGAACACTCCTGCCTACCAGGACCATATAGTAAACAGTGATTAGCTGGCTTAACTATTTATTAGATGACTCAGACTGCTTCAGGTGTTTCCCACTCCATTAACAACTTATCTCATTGATAAGTTTTGCAGGTATCCCACCCCTCCCGGATCTTCCGGGAGTCTCCTTCGAATTGGGGTGGTCTCCCGTGCTCCCACGAGACCAACCCAATCTCCCGTGACGGAGAGGAGTCCTGAATCACCTCCCCGTCAGGCCCCCTTTTTGTACTACTGCAATGCACTACTGCAAGGTTATTAGGTGTATATTAATAGACCCGCAACATCAGAAAAGTTTGATACCGTGGGCCTATACTGTCAGAAAAATTAAAAGGTAAAATACCATTATAGTTGGTATTTTACAGATGGTTATTCCTTTATGTGTGTGGTCATACAATACCACTGCTGTCATTAATGACAGTATTGTATGGCCAAAACCATACAGTAGTGCTGTATCAGTATTTAGCTACATTATTGTTATTGTACACCAGGCATATCAGTATTTTATAGCATAAATATGGGCCTAGGCACTCCTTCAGGCAATGTGCCAGTGTATTCCAGGTGCTGCTTTCCTCTGTCCTCTACCTCAAGGACTCCAAGCTATAGCACAAGCAGAAAAAGGTTGATGGAAGCGCACACTGTTTCTCAAAAAAAATTCTGTTTATTGCATCACACAAACACACAACGTTTTGGAGAACGCTATGTCTCCTTTCACACCTGATCAACCCTTTTCTGCTTGTGCTATATCAGTATTTTATGACAACATGAAAGGTACAGTATTATGAAATAGTGCCTTCTATACACTATACTCATGCAGTAACTGACAGCTAACCTAACAGTGGCTGTTGAACCGGAGGGTTGACCTAACAGTGTCTGGTATACTGGAGGACTGACCTCACAGTGTAGTGTTATGAACTAAAGGGTTGGCCTTACAGTGTCTGGTGAATTGGAGGGCTGGCCTAACAGTGTCTGGTGAACTGGAGGGCTGGCCTTACAGTGTCTAGTGAATTGGAGGGCTGCAAATGACAAAGTCCAATGCACTCTCTCCAACCTATGGGTGCTTACTCCTCTGGTATCCTACGTCCAAGGATAATAATTCAATAGAAGAAAAACGAAGAGTTGAGGGTCGCACTCCAAATCAAAAACTTCTTTATTAAGTGACCAACATCAAAAAACACAACGTTTTGGGGGGTATTAGGTGCACCCATCCTCAGGTGATGCAAGCGTAACAGTGAATGTGGCTTAAATAACAGTTGCACATCATGTGACCATGATTGAAGGTGGTCTACAATCATGGTCAGTGTCTGGTGAACTAAAGGGCTGGCCTTACAGTGTTTGAAAAACTGGAGGACTGGCCTTACAGTGTCTGTTGAATTGGAGGGCTGGCCTTACAGTGTCTGGTGAACGAGAGGGCTGCCATAACAAAGTCTGGAGGGCTGAAGGGTTCAGCGGCCAGTGTCAGTTAGACAGTGTCAAGTCAGCCCACCACACCCACCTCCACAAACCAAACCTGCTTTTTTGCTCTCACTTTTCCCCCCTAAAATTCGGAACTCCTTTCCCTCCACTTATTAAGCAAAGGATTGTCCCTGTATAAGCAGTATATGGCTGAATGGCAAACAATCTGGTTTGAAGGGCAGGAAATGTGAGTCTTGGGGATAAAGTCAGGTACAGAAGCAGGATGAAACCATAGTTAAAGAAGAAAGGAGAACTTTGATTGGCAGATTAGGTGAATTCAGCCAGAGGTAAATATGTTGCCCATACAGGAAATAAATGTAAGGGGTACTAGTTTATAATCATACCTTTGTTTAGAGCTCTTTAGTCGATGCATGAACCTAGAGAACCTTCTTTCTCTCAACAAAGAATATTCCAACTCCAGCTGTGAAAGTAAAGTGTCAGTCAGAGCATAAAAAATGGTATTGAAGTAAGTAAGAGTGGAACTTCCCTCAAGAAGTCTTGAGGTTCATCCTATGGTGGTGCCTTTTCTTCAGAGAAGCTTCTTTGCTGGTCTAAACTCCTGAACTTCTTTCTCCCCAAAGATTTCCTCTGTCAGAGGAATCTTTGGCTTGGATGTGCTTTGAACACAGAGGCAGAACTAGACTTTCCACTTTCAAAGTAAAAATAACCCTTTTGGGTTTCCCCCAAAATGGAAAGCCAAAGTTCAGCAACCAAACAGGTCCACTCTTCCACAGATGGAGTCTCTCCAGTAAGTGTTGTCTCTTTTATACACAAATGTTTTCTACTAGGTTTTTAGAATTAGCACAATTGTTTAGAATGAAAATTAAAAAAAAAACATGCAGTGAGTGTCCTTATTTATATTTTTAAAGCACTTGATACAAACTGTCCACAAGTGTTTTATAACTATTACTATTATTATTAACAGGCCCTGTTTATAAACTGTCTTGGAAGACAGTTGTACAATATGATAAAATATCATGTGTGTGTTTATGGATACCAAGAGAGAGATGTACAGAGTTTGTGGTCTGTTTCTCTTCCAAAAATTTATAAAGTCTTTGCCAACAGCAAAATGTCCGAAACTGCACTGCAGAGACAGAGTTATTTATAGGCCTGTAAGTTTAACTTCAGTGGTGGGGAAGATCCTGGAAAGTTTAATAAGGGAACATGTTCTAGAGTATGTTTCAAGGACTAACATTATAAGTAGTACCCAGCATGGATTTAGGAGGAATAGATCTTGTCAAACTAACTTGCTTGGCTTTTATGAGGAAGTAAGTAGAAATTTAGACTCTGGTATAGCAGTAGATGTAGTTTACTTGGATTTTGCAGTTCCCCATAGGCGACTAATGAATAAGCTAAGGTCTGTTGGTCTGGGGAGTCACATTTGTACATGGATAGAAAATTGGTTAATGAATAGGATGCAGAGAGTAGTTGTTAATGGGGCTTCATCATTATGGACTAAAGTGCTAAGTGGGGTGCCACAGGGTTTTGTGTTGGGGACGCTTCTATTTAATCCGTTTATTACTGATTTGGAAGTGGGTGTTGTCAGCAAGGTTTCTGAGTTTGCTGACGACACAAACCTTTGTCGACCATTAAAAACTTCAGAGGATGTGCAATGGTTGCAAGGGGATCTAGATAGATTATCACATTGGGCTGCTAAGTGGCAGATGAAATTCAATGTTGATAACATAGTAATGTAAGGTGATGCATTTTGGACTTAAAAATACTTGTGCTACTTATACTATAAATGGCTCTGTGTTAAGTGAATCCCTGTTGGAAAGGGATCTTGGAGTTTTGGTGGATAACAAACTTAAAGGTAGCAAGCAGTGCCAGGCGGCAACAGCCAGAGCCAGCATGGTATTGTCTTGTATAAAGAGAGGTATGGATTCAAGGGAGGAAAATGTAATTCTCCCTCTTTACAAAGCATTGGTAAGGCCTCATCTGGAATATGCAGTGCAATTTTGGAATCCTGTGTACAAAAAGGACATCTTTGAAATGGAAAGGGTTCAGAGAAGGGCAACTAAATTAATAAGGGGATTGGGGGAGCTTGAATATGAAGAGAGACTGGAAAAGTTACAATTATGTACGCTGGAGAAAAGGCGCTTGCGTGGGGATATGATTACTGTGTATAAATACATTAACTGGCCATACAATAAACTATCTGGGGCATTGTTCACCAATAGAACATGTCAGAAGACACGAGGACATCCCTTAAGACTTGAAGAAAAAAGGTTTAGGCTTCAAGCTCGGAAAGGGTTTTTCACTGTGAGAACAGTAAAGCTATGGAACTGTCTTCCAGTGGACGTTGTAATGGCAGGTTCATTGGTCAGTTTCAAAAAAAGCTGGATGAGTTTCTGCAAACAAGGAATGTTGCAAGTTACTGGTATTGATACATAAAGTAGAGTTGATCCAGGGAAATTTCCGATTGCCACTTGGAGTCAGGAAGGAATTTTTTCCCCCTTCATAAATTTGGTGGGGGTTTTTTGCCTTCCTCTGGATCAACAGTTAGGCAGGAAATGAGGATATTGCTAGATGGGTTGGACTGGATGGGCGTATGTCTTTATTCAACCTCAAATACTATACTATACTATACTATACTATACTTCTTCCCTTGGTTCTATTTGTCTTCTTGTACAGCAAAGTATTGTATTTGCTTTACTGCCTAGAGTTACTGACAGGCGAATTTACCTGATGGTGCTAGGCGGGACGCAGCGTGACTTTAACCCCTACGTTTCGGCAGCTGCATGAGTATTGAAAGAGACACTTGCACAGCTGCCGCAAGCATCTCCTTCTGTGCTGACAGCGGAACCTTAAATACTTATGTAAGGGTGAAACTTCCTGTAAGTTCACAGTAACTTCCTGCCGCAAGCGTCTCCTTCTGTGCTGACAGTGGAACCTTAAATACTTATTTAAGGGTGAAACTTCCTGTAAGTCCACAGTAACTTCCTGTCGCAAGCGTCTCCTTCTGTGCTGACAGCGGAACCTTCAATGCTTATTTAAGGGTGAAACTTCCTGTAAGTCCACAATAACTTCCTGCCGCAAGCATCTCCTTCTGTGCTGACAGCGGAACCTTAAATACTTATAGGGTGAAACTCCTGTAAGTCCACAGTAACTTCCTGCCGCAACGTCTCCTGTGCTGACAGCGGAACCTTAAATACTATTTAGTGTGAAACTTCCTGTAAGTCCACAGTAACTTCCTGCCGCAAGTGTCTCCTTCTGTGCTGACAACGGAACCTTAAATACTTATTTAAGGGTGAAACTTCCTGTAAGTCCACATCCACAGTAATCTTCCTGCGCAATCGTCTCCTGTGCTGACAGCGGAACCTTAAATACTTATTTAAGGGTGAAACTTCCTGTAAGTCCACAGTAACTTCCTGCCGCAAGTCCTTCTGTGCTGACAAGGGAACCTAAATACTTATTTAAGGGTGAAACTTCCTGTAAGTCCACAGTAACTTCCTGCCGCAAGCGTCTCCTTCTGTGCTGACAGCGGAACCTTGAATACTTATTTAAGGGTGAAACTTCTGTAAGTCCACAGTAACTTCCTGCCGCAGTGTCTCCTTCTGTGCTGACAGCGGAACCTTAAATACTTATTTATGGGTGAAACTTCCTGTAAGTCCACAGTAACTTCCTGCCGCAATCGTCTCCTGTGCTGACAGCGAACCTTAAATACTTATTAAGGTGAAACTTTCTGTAGACCACAGTAACTTGCTGCCGCAAGCATCTCCTTCTGTGCTGACAGCGGAACCTTAATTACTTATTTAAGGGTGAAACTTCCTGTAAGTACAGTAACTTCCTGCCGCAAGCGCTCCTCTGTGCTGACAGCGGAACCGTAAATACTTATTAAGGGTGAAACTTCCTGTAATCCACAGTAACTTCCTGCCACAAGCGTCTCCTTCTGTGCTGACAGCGGAACCTGTAAATACTTATTTAAGGGTGAAACTTCCTGTAAGTCCACAGTAACTTCCTGCAGCAGCGTCTCCTTCTGTGTTGACAGCGGAACCTTAAATACTTATTTAAGGTTGAAACTTCCTATAAGTCCACAGTAACTTCTTGTCATAATTCCGTCTCTATTGAGCTCAAGTTTAGATTTAAAAACCTGTAAAACGAAATCCACATTTTCTCCAGTCCATTTACATTTACGGAATGCATGGATAGATTCCAAGCATTAGTGGAACCAGATCTTACAGATTTATATCATCATGCCACAGCTTCAAATCATAACCAAAAGGATGGATAAACATGGACAGGGAAGATAATGTAGCTCCATGGGCGTCCGCACATAGGGGCAAGGTGGGGTGTTTTTTATTATTTATTTTTTTTGGGGGGGCTATGTTGATCATTTTTGTCTGCTGGTCTGTCTCTTACCTTAATTATCCGCCTACCTGTGTGTGCTGGTATGTGTCCCTGTGCCAATTAGACAGTGCCATCTGATTCCATGATGTACCTGCAGATCCATCTTTGGCTTTAGGACCCAGGAGAGTGGGAAATCTAAACTTGTCTCCCTTGGCCAAAGATCATCACCTGATGCCTTGCTATATCATGTGCATATACTTCCCGCGCGTATGCTCAATGTGGGGGAGGAGCAGCGGAATATTTACTGTGGGAAGCCGGCCTCATCCGCGAGGTAAGCAAAGCAATTTAAGCAAGCTATGCAAGCCATATGTGTTTAAGTGTGTGTTTGGAGTTACTGGGGTTTTTTGGTTTTGCTTTTTGTGCTGCTGCCTGATGGGTTGTTTTTTTTTGTACTATGGCCTGGTCCTGGGCTGGGGTTTTTAAGAATTGTGTGTGTGGGGTCACTGGTTTGGGTCGTTAGTGCGGCTCACTAGGGCATTGCCTGGGATGAAAACTACAGCTCCCAGCAATCCATGAGAAGCTTGTAGAAGAATGCTGGGAGTTGTAGTTTTTAAACATTTGGATCTACCGTGGCCTCTCCCAGTTTAGGCCTGTGTAAGATTGTGTGGTCACTGGTGTGTTGTTGGTGCTTTCTCTGCTGTGTTTTTTTAATTATTGTTGTTGCTTAAGTGGGTGAGAGGGAAATTGAATGAATATTAGGTTGGGTCAGGGTGTGCGGTGGGGTGACTGGAGGTTGTGACTTTAGGGTGACCCTGACTAGCTCGTCCACTTTTTAAAAACGATTACATCATTGTCATACATGCCAGATACAGTGGGTCTCTGTAGTCGTCCAAATACGGTAGTAAGATTTCAACAAAGGTATCTCATAGGGTTTAAGAAAAAAAAAAAGTTGTAACTACTTCAACTAGTGGTACCTATTTTTAATCATGTGCCCAAAGTACATAAATCAGACCATCTAGTAAAAGGTATACAGTCTTTGAACAAAGTTTGTCTGATGTTTTGATGTCATCTTGCAGCCCTTTGTTAGGAGAACTACATTCATACTAAAAAAACACTAATCAAACCTAAAAAGCCAGATCTTGGCTTTAGGAAATATTCTGTATACCAGCTTACCACATACCAAGGGTTTTGGAAGTTGTACAATACCACTTAAATCATTACAGTATATACTCCACAGAGTGGAAAGGATATATAATTGATTCCTTAAAAAATATTTACTTACGTACAATAATTTCAAATATGATAATGTATACTATGTACAAGTATTAGGGGGCGCGATGAAGTCAAAATTTTCTCCCACATATGCCAATTTGGTTATGGAATGGTGGGAGGAAACAAGTTTATATTGTCACCCTTCTTTTGTCTCCCATCCCCCCCACAAACTTTTCAACACAGGAGATACATAGCTCCTGTGGATTTGGAAAGGTACTGAGGAAAATTGATCGAAAACCATACAGGAGCTTGACAATTACTATTACAATCTAACCTTCACTTGGACATTTTGGGGATCAACAGTGGATTTTCTAGATTCACCCTATATGCTCAAAATGACCGAATATATACTAAAGCTTCAGGAATCCCCAGGCCAGAAATACCAGATTCTTGCCACCCTCCCCCCTGTATCGGATCCATCCCTTGTCGACAATATGTAAGCTTAAAAAGGAATTGTATTAAGGAACATGAGTACCAACAGGCAGCTAACGATCTAACACATAGAGGGCCCACAATATAACCCTCCCTCAAAAGAAGCAAACAGAGAGTAGATGCATGCTTTGTGAACACAAACAATCGGACAAGCAATGGTTAAAAACTAAAGGCACCTAAAAATTGGAGCCACAAGGTGCTAAAAACATATAAAGTGCATATAAAAAAGTAATGTAATACTAGTATGACAACAGGCAAAGATATCAGAATAAAGGAATATATTCATTGTAGAACTGACTTGGTGTATATTTATTACGTTCAAAACATGCAAAATAAAATATGTAGGAAGTACATTTAGATCTCTTAAGAAAGAACAAGAGAACATGTACAGTACGAAATAAATCCAATAAGAATGAAAAGAGCCCTGCGGTGGTCATTTTATCACCTACAATGGGGGTTTTGTTAGAGATTTGGAAGTCAGGGTATACAATATATACCCAAAGATAACAGAAATAGGCTAGAATTCAAGATTACTGAAATAGAAGTTACGTGGATTTTCAAGCTTAATACAAGAACCGGAAAAAGTTTCTACTTTATTCCTCATTATATGCACTAAATTAAAGGAAAATTATACTCACCTCCCCCTCGTTCCTTTCCCCCACCTGCAAAGTACCCAGGGTGAGGACCTGAAACGCTAAGTCCTCACCTCCGGGTACATTACAAAAGTCCTGCACTACTTACTTGTAATCTCCCTCGTCGCTCCGGTCCGATCCTCCCCATTGGCACTTTGAGTGACAGGTCGCGAGGCAGCCAATGGCAAGAGGCGCTCTGAAAGAAGGCGTGTCTTCCCATTGGCTGCCTCCCAGACTGTCACTGACAGTGCCAGTGGGGAGGATCAACCGGAGCGATGAGGGAGATTACAAGAAGTAGTGCAGGACTTTTGTAAAGTACCCAGAGGTGAGGACTTAATTTTTAGGTCCTCACCCTGGGTACTTTGCAGGAATGGATCGGGGAAATGGTAAGTAATATTGTCCTTTTAAAGAGAGCTATGTAACATATTATATTATATTTATATTATTAAATGAGCCAAATACAGGTTTCTAGTGGCTGACAAATGATAAAAGAGAGATTGTGATAGATATGCTACTGGAGTATACATTTGGCCTTATTGTAACAGATTTTAACAGTAATGATTTAACAGGAAGATTCACCAGAGCAGCACTTGCTCTGGGCAATCTCCCAGAGCAGATTTACTAGAGGCTGCGTGTCTCTGGCGAATCTCACCCGCATGTAAGTGTTTAACTCCAACTATCTTCTAGCGTTAACTACTACATCGCACATGCATGGCTGTGCGTGGTGCAAACAAAATTACCTTTGAAGCCAAGGTAGCTGGAGGAGCAGGAGATCTTATCGGGGCAGAGCTGCAGATGCCATTATCCAGGAGGAAGAAGCCAGCAAGTTTGAAGCAGCTCTGGGGGGGGGTGGGGGGGGGGGTGATAAGAAAAAATGTTTTAATCCACTTAACTTGTAAAGCCAAAACATGCCACTAGACTGTTTTTTTAGAATTTACCTTTAGATAGCACAGCTCTGTGCAGCATTGCTCAATAGTGTACCCCCCCCCCGGCACTGAACTATGTTGTTTGTTTTTTCTATAAGTGTAACTATATAAAGGTTAATATTAAAGGATACATTGCTGATTTGGGATCTCCTGGTAGTGCTGTATCCTCTGAGATGGGCGATACTGCTAAAACCTGTTCCGCCTGCAGTTTTGCAGATTTTCGAAAAAACTCAAAAATCCGCAGATCTTGAAAATACAAGTAAATTGTAATTTTCAAACATTTTCTAAAAATTATACTGACTTATTGTAAGTGGCTCTGGGACCTGAGAAATGGTCTGGGGGACAGAAAATCAGATTCTTTCTGAAAGATTCCTCCAAAAATATCTGATTGGTTAGTAATGAATCAGAATCTTTCCAATCAGAGGGGCTGATTTACCCACGGCGCTGACCAATTTATGGAGTTAGTCGCGCTAACCAGTTCGACTTTACCTCCATATTAGCGCCAGATGTGCGGGTTACACAAACACACCCGTGACATTCGTGATTCTCTCATTTGAGCTACTTTAGAGCATTGGATTTTTAAATGCCAGGATTTTAAATGCCTTTTCGATTTACCCGAAAGATATTGAGATATTGAATCGTGTTTGGGACATTACCCAGAGCGATAGTAGCTCTGGGTAAATAACCTGAGAAATGGTTCCAATCAATGTTTCAGAAAGAATCTGATTAGTTGGTATACCAATCAGATTCTGTCTAAGGCTGGGTACATATGGTAAGATTTTCAGCCGGCCGACCAATAGTGCTGTGTATCAGTTGTTCAGGCGAAAATATCTTACCATGTTTGTGGGGCGGCCGCGATCAAGCTCGGCTGCCCGTTCGCCTGGATCGGGATCCGTTGGTAATCACAGCCATCATCGGTTCCCTATGGGACCGCACAATCTGTTGTGCAAAATGTTGTCCCGCCTCGGTGGGGGAGAAATAAACCCTCCGCGTGTACCCAGCCTAACAATTCATACAATTTGTCATACATTTTGCCCGTGTATGGATGAGGAAAGTTCTTGCCTATTATTAGGGAATTACACATGTTACAATTAAAACACGGTAACATCCCTTCTTGTCTGAGAATTTAAAACCCTGCTTTTGGTACTTAACTGGGATCAGCTTTTATTAGTTGAGACCTAGTGATCACCTTTTTTATATACCAAAGTTGGTTTGTTCTTAAGTTTATCACAAGGTCACTGTCCTCTTGTAGCATTGGCCAAAATTTAGTAATGGTGTAGTTGATAGCCCCTGTAGCTTGGCTATATTTTTGTATAAATGAAATGCCCTCTTGTTTGGATTTCTCCTTTGGTTCATATCTTTCTGTGTCTTTTCTGATCTGTTTAATTTTAAAGGCAAGTCTAGCCCTGAAATGAAAACTTACATACAGGTAAATCACCCCCAAAACCCTAAACGGTAATAGTTTGAAATCTGAAATATATAAGTCTAACCTGAAATCTGCACAAGTCCTGTTCCCCTGTTTCTGCTTCCTGGTTCTTCCAGTTATCAACTGTCAGTTATCACACCCAATGACAATGTTAATCCCCTGTCTGCTGCCTATGCTCAGCATGCCAGGCTCAGTACAGGTTTCTAATTGCTCAGTTTCCATGAGGCATCCAAAGCATAGCAGGCATACAGTAATGAATTCATAGGACAGTAGGATATATCAACATATTTTAAAGAGGCCATTCTTTTTAAAAGGTGTTCTTATAAGGGTGGAGTTTGTCCTTTAAATAGGACTGCACAATTGCCCATTTATTTACTGAATTTACTAATCCGGACAAATTGGTTGACCAATATCCTGACAAATGTCGGGCCAAAGGACCATACACAGTGTGTCCTCAGCCTAAAAATAATTTGGTGGCATTTGTAAAGGATTGAGTCGGAACCAAATGAAACCTTCACTATATGAAGTTGAATGAAACCTTTTAGTGCAAATTACTCCACCTCCGCCATTTTTGTTAATATCCATTAAGCACCTCAGGCACTGATACACTAGAATGAGATCCCACTGAAATCCAGTGTGATAACTCCTTACTAAATGAGGAAGTGATAAAATCTACTATTACATGACAGGAAAAAACAAGAAAGGAAAAGTACATGTCCTTTAATGCTGCCAGTAAATTAGAAATGTAGTGCAGTGTTTAAATAAAACAGCAATTCTGTCAAAATCTACAGATTCTAATATTGGTTTTTAATGAAGTTATAACATTTAGACCTTTATATCTGTGCATTTCTGTTAAAATCTGTCAGCAACAGGGGGCATGGCTAGCACTGCACTGGATGGAAGCAAGCTGAAGTAGCTCCGTACAGTGCAACTTGCAAATCGATCAAACCAATCGAAACCTAAAAAAAGAAACATCCTCATACTCACCTTAAACCAGCCCTAAGGAGTGGAATGGCCAGAGGCAAAAAAAGGGAAGAGAAAAACGCTAAAATGACAGGTTCTACAAGTCTGGAAACTTACCGCGAAAAATCCAAGATGGCGCCGATCATCCCGGGAACAAACAGAGACGGTGGGACGACCGCAAAGGAGACGGAGACTCGGAGCTTCCACACACAAAAAAAGATAAGTTAAAAACCCAAACTTTATTCAACTTACCAAATATGACTGACAAACTAAGAGATCTAGCCGATCAAACACATAATAGTAGGGGACAACCTGAAAAGGATCCATACCACGTTCTCACTAGATACAGACATATCTAGCCATAAAACATCTTGGAGCCAGATCGCCCTCTAACAGTCTCCATTTAAAAGAACTTTTGGAATCACAAACAAAAGCCTTTATGAGAGACATAGCAGTACTAATGAAAGATTTTAGAAGAGCTGAATGATCTAGAAAAAAGAGTTGATCACACTGAAAATAAAATGAAAGAGTTTACAGATGTTTTCAACAATATGTGGACTCACTATAACAATTTATATGAAACAGTCAGTACCCTACAAATAAAATAATTGACTTGGAAAGTAGAAGCGGCGTAATAACATCAAAATAAGAGGGATCGCTGAATCCATAAAACAGCCACAACTTCTAGAATACTATGGATATGTTTAAATGTTTACTACCAGATGCAACAGAGCTGGATCTGGTGATCGACAGGATACATAGATTACCCAAGCCCAAACGGCTCCACTCAAGCACCAAGAGATGTTTTAGTAAGAATTCACTTTTATCAAATAAAAGAGAGACTGTTGAAAGCAATGAGAGATAAAATCCATTACCGATCAAATTTCAACATATACAATAATTCCCAGATCTGTATCCTATAACTATAGCACAAAGAAGACAATTTAGTGAAAACCAAAATTCTCTGTAACAGAAACACAAATTACAGAGGGGATTTCCCACAAACTAAACATACTATATGGAGACAAATGGTTCACAACCACACCAACAAAAGAAGTAAATCCCTGCTAAGGGAGTGTAATCTGGAGCCCTTGTTGGCTCCAATAACCACCCCCACCAAAAAACAACCACGATTCTCCTAAACGAATGCAACAAGAATGGAAATAAATTAAACCTACCAAAAATAGAGACAGAGACATGTATTATACAAAACCAACAAAAAATCTCTAGACAATACAATATATCTAGAAGTAAAATTTTCTCCTATAAAGATCAAAAAATTGGACCAAGACAAATTAGGTGAGAAGGGGGAGGGGTAAAAAGGAAGAAGAGAGGGAAGGGAAAAGGAAGAGAGAAAGGGAAAGGAAAAGAACACATGGAAAGATTCAACAAATAGAAAGAATGACAGCTCTAATTGTTCCAATTCTAAAACCTATAAGGATCATATCTGTTGTATTCAATTAGATCAACTGGACTTGAAATGTAGTTCTTGAAGACGTTTCGCTAGTCATCCGACTGGCTTTCTCAATTCAGAATGACTTGTACAAGAATCTGTGGCATTATTTACCCTGGAAAGTCCCAATTAGCATATACAGATGTTAAGGGTGTGATTGCATAGTGGCTAAGAGGTGTTATAAGAACGCCCAGAGTAAGGTGTTAAAACAGCATTGTACATGGCAGACAGTTGGTGTCGAACCCCCCCACCTCTATTTAGGCTTGGTTTCTTTATTCACATAAATGGCCTCCTTAACACCTCTCTTGAACCAGTCACGTTCCTTCGCCAGTATGTTAACATTACAATCTTCAAAGGTATGTCCTTTATCCTTAAATGCAGATACACGGCTGAGTCCTGACCCGAGGAATTGGCTCTTCTGTGCTGGGCCATACGTTGATGCAGTTGCTGTTTGGTCTCCCCCACATACAACATCAGAGCATTCTTCACTGCACTGCACCGCATATATGATGTCGCTTTTCTTGTGTTTTGGTTTGGGTCTTTGGATGTACCAATTGCTGCCTCAGTGTGTGTTTCGGTTTAAAGCAGACAGGGATACGATGTTTTTTTGAAAATTCTTCTTAATTTCTCGGAGACCCCTGCTACATATGGGATGAAGAATAAATATTGATCTTACTGTGTATTAATACATTAACGGCCATACATAAACTATCTGGGGCATTGTTCACCAATAGAACATGTCAGAAGACACGAGGCACATCCCTTAAGACTTGAAGAAAAAAGGTTTAGGCTTCAAGCTCGGAAAGGGTTTTTCACTGTGAGAACAGTAAAGCTATGGAACTGTCTTCCAGTGGACGTTGTAATGGCAGGTTCATTGGTCAGTTTCAAAAAAAGCTGGATGAGTTTCTGAAACAAGGAATGTTGCAAGTTACTGGTATTGATACATAAAGTAGAGTGATCCAGGGAAATTTCCGATTGCCACTTGGAGTCAGGAAGGAATTTTTTCCCCCTTCATAAATTTGGTGGGGTTTTTTTGCCTTCCTCTGGATCAACAGTTAGGCAGGAAATGAGGATATTGCTAGATGGGTTGGACTGGATGGGCGTATGTCTTTATTCAACCTCAAATACTATACTATACTATACTATACTATACTTCTTCCTTGGTTCTATTTGTCTTCTTGTACAGCAAAGTATTGTATTGCTTTACGCCTAGAGTTACTGACGGCGAATTTACCTGATGGTGCTAGGCGGGACGCAGCGTGACTTTAACCCCTACGTTTCGGCAGCTGCATGAGTATTGAAAGAGACACTTGCACAGCTGCCGCAAGCGTCTCCTTCTGTGCTGACAGCGGAACCTAAATACTTATGTAAGGGTGAAACTTCCTGTAAGTTACAGTAATTCCTGCCGCAAGCGTTCCCTTCTGTGCTGACAGTGGAACCTTAAATACTTATTTAAGGGTGAAACTCTTGTAAGTCCACAGTAACTTCCTGTCGCAAGCGCTCCTTCTGTGCTGACAGCGGAACTTCAATCTTATTTAAGGGTGAAATTCCTGTAAGTCCACAATAACTTCCTGCGCAAGCATCTCCTTCTGTGCTGACAGCGGAACCTTAAATACTTATTAAGGGTGAAACTCCTGTAAGTCCACAGTAACTTCCTGCCGCAATCGTCTCCTGTGCTGACAGCGGAACCTTAAATACTTATTTAAGGTGAAACTTCCTGTAAGTCCACAGTAACTTCCTGCCGCAAGTGTCTCCTTCTGTGCTGACAACGGAACTAAATACTTATTTAAGGGTGAAACTTCCTGTAAGTCCACAGTAACTTCCTGCCGCAAGCGTCTCTTCTGTGCTGACAGCGGAACCTTGAATACTTATTAAGGGTGAAACTTCCTGTAAGTCCACAGTAACTTCCTGCCGCAAGGTCTCCTTCTGTGCTGACAGCGGAACCTTAAATACTTATTTATTTAAGGGTGAAACTTCCTGTAAGTCCACAGTAACTTCCTGCCGCAAGCGTCTCCTTCTGTGCTGACAGCGGAACCTTGAATACTTATTTAAGGGTGAAACTTCCTGTAAGTCCACAGTAACTTCCTGCCGCAAGTGTCTCCTTCTGTGCTGACAGCGGAACCTTAAATACTTATTTATGGGTGAAACTTCCTGTAAGTCCACAGTAACTTCCTGCCGCAATCGTCTCTGTGCTGACAGCGGAACCTTAAATACTTATTTAAGGGTGAAACTTTCTGTAAGACCACAAACTTGCTGCCGCAAGCATCTCCTTCTGTGCTGACAGGGAACCTTAATTACTATTAAGGGTGAAACTTCCTGTAAGTCCACAGTAACTTCCTGCCGCAAGTGTCTCCTTCTGTGCTGACAGCGGAACCTTAAATACTTATTTATGGGTGAAACTTCCTGTAAGTCCACAGTAACTTCCTGCCGCAATCGTCTCCTGTGCTGACAGCGGAACCTTAAATACTTATTTAAGGGTGAAACTTTCTGTAAGACCACAGTAACTTGCTGCCGCAAGCATCTCCTTCTGTGCTGACAGCGGAACCTTAATTACTTATTTAAGGGTGAAACTTCCTGTAAGTCCACAGTAACTTCCTGCCGCAAGCATCTCCTTCTGTGCTGACAGCGGAACCGTAAATACTTATTTAAGGGTGAAACTTCCTGTAAGTCCACAGTAACTTCCTGCCACAAGCGTCTCCTTCTGTGCTGACAGCGGAACCGTAAATACTTATTTAAGGTGGCACTTCCTGTAAGTCCACAGTAACTTCCTGCCGCAAGTGTCTCCTTCGTGCTGACAGCGGAACCTTAAATACTTATTTATGGTGAAACTTCCTGTAAGTCCACAGTACTTCCTGCCGCAATCGTCTCCTGCTGCTGACAGCGGAACCTTAAATACTTATTTAAGGGTGAAACTTCTGTAAGACCACAGTAACTTCTGCCGCAGCGATCTCCTTCTGTGCTGACAGCGGAACCTTAATTACTTATTTACTGATTGGGTGAAACTTCCTGTAAGTCCACAGTAACTTCCTGCAGCAAGCGTCTCCTTCTGTGTTGACAGCGGAACCTTAAATACTTATTTAAGGGTGAAACTTCCTATAAGTCCACAGTAACTTCTTGTCATAATTCCGTCTCTATTGAGCTCAAGTTTAGATTTAAAAAAACCTGTAAAACGAAATCCACATTTTCTCCAGTCCATTTACATTTACGGAATGCATGGATAGATTCCAAGCATTAGTGGAACCAGATCTTACAGATTTATATCATCATGCCACAGCTTCAAATCATAACCAAAAAGGATGGATAAACATGGACAGGGAAGATAATGTAGCTCCATGGGCGTCCGCACATAGGGGCAAGGTGGGGTGTTTTTTATTATTTATGTTTTTTTGGGGGGGCTATGTTGGATCATTTTTGTCTGCTGGGTCTGTCTCTTACCTTAATTATCCGCCTACCTGTGTGCTGTGTTCTGCCCTAGCTGGCTGTCCCTGTGCCCAATTAGACAGTGCCATCTGATTCCATGATGTACCTGCAGATCCATGCTTTGGCTTTAGGACCCAGGAGAGTGGGAAATCTAAACTTGTCTCCCATTGGCCAAAGATCATCACCTGATGCCTGCTGCTATATCAATGTGCATATACTTCCCGCGCGTATGCTCAATGTGGGGGAGGAGCAGCAGGAATATTTACTGTGGGAAGCCGGCCTCATCCGCGAGGTAAGCAAAGCAATTTAAGCAAGCTATGCAATGCCATATGTGTTTAAGTGTGTGTTTGGAGTTACTGGGGTTTTTTGGTTTTGCTTTTTGTGCTGCTGCCTGATGGGTTGTTTTTTTTGTACTATGGCCTGGTCCTGGGCTGGGTTTTTAAGAATTGTGTGTGTGGGGTCACTGGTTTGGGTCGTTAGTGCTGCTCACTAGGGCATTGCCTGGGATGAAAACTACAGCTCCCAGCAATCCATGAGAAGCTTGTAGAAGAATGCTGGGAGTTGTAGTTTTTAAACATTTGGATCTACCGGTGGCCTCTCCCAGTTTAAGGCCTGTGTAAGATTGTGTGGTCACTGGTGTGTTGTTGGTGCTTTCTGCTGTGTTTTTTTAATTATTGTTGTTGCTTAAGTGGGTGAGAGGGAAATTGAATGGGAATATTAGGTTGGGTCAGGGTGTGCTGTGGGGTGACTGGAGGTTGTGACTTTAGGGTGACCCTGACTAGCTCTGTCCACTTTTTAAAAACGATTACATCATTGTCATACATGCCAGATACAGTGGGTCTCTGTAGTCGTCCAAAATACGGTAGGTAAGATTTCAACAAAGGTATCTCAATAGGGTTTAAAGAAAAAAAAAAAGTTGTAACTACTTCAATCTAGTGGTACCTATTTTTAATCATGTGCCCAAAGTACATAAATCAGACCATCTAGTAAAAGGGTATACAGTCTTTGAACAAAGTTTGTCTGATGTTATTGATGTCATCTTGCAGCCCTTTGTTAGGAGACTACATTCATACTAAAAAAACACTAATCAAACCTAAAAAGCCAGATCTTGGCTTTAGGAAATATTCTGTATACCAGCATACCACATACCAAGGGTTTTGGAAGTTGTACAATACCACTTAAATCATTACAGTATATACTCCACAGAGTGGAAAGGATATATAATTGATTCCTTAAAAAATATTTACTTACGTACAATAATTTCAAATATGATAATGTATACTATGTACAAGTATTAGGGGCGGCGATGAAGTCAAAATTTTCTCCCACATATGCCAATTTGGTTATGGAATGGTGGGAGGAAACAAGTTTATATTGTCACCCTTCTTTTGTCTCCCATCCCCCCCACATACTTTTCAACACAGGAGATACATAGACTCCTGTGGATTTGGAAAGGTACTGAGGAAAATTGATCGAAAACCATACAGGAGCTTGACAATTACTATTAAAATCTAACCTTCACTTGGACATTTTGGGGATCAACAGTGGATTTTCTAGATCTCACCCTATATGCTCAAAATGACCGAATATATACTAAAGCTTACAGGAATCCCCAGGCCAGAAATACCAGATTCTTGCCACCCTCCCCCCTGTATCGGATCCATCCCTTGTCGACAATATGTAAGCTTAAAAAGGAATTGTATTAAGGAACATGAGTACCAACAGGCAGCTAACGATCTAACACATAGAGGGCCCACAATATAACCTCCCTCAAAAGAAGCAAACAGAGAGTAGATGCATGCTTTGTGAACACAAACAATCGGACAAGCAATGGTTAAAAACTAAAGGCACCTAAAAATGTGGAGCCACAAGGTGCTTAACATATAGCATATAAAGAAAAGTATAAGTAATACTAGTATGACAACAGGCAAAGAATATCAGAATAAGGAATATATTCATTGTAGAACTGACTTGGTAGTATATTTATTACGTTCAAAACATGCAAAATAAAATATGTAGGAAGTACATTTAGATCTCTTAAGAAAGAACAAGAGAACATGTACAGTACGAGATAAATCCAATAAGAATGAAAAGAGCCCTGCGGTGAGTCATTTTATCACCTACAATGGGGGTTTTGTTAGAGATTTGGAAGTACAGGGTATACAATATATACCCAAAGATAACAGAAATAAGGCTAGAATTCAAAGATTACTGAAAATAGAAGTTACGTGGATTTTCAAGCTTAATACAAGAACCGGAAAAAGTTTCTACTTTATTCCTCATTATATGCACTAAATTAAAGGACAATTATACTCACCTCCCCCTCGTTCCTTTCCCCCCACTCCTGCAAAGGACCCAGGGTGAGGACCTGAAACGCTAAGTCCTCACCTCCGGGTACATTACAAAAGTCCTGCACTACTTACTTGTAATCTCCCTCGTCGCTCCGGTCCGATCCTCCCCATTGGCACTTTGAGTGACAGGTCGCGAGGCAGCCAATGGCAAGAGGCGCTCTGAAAGAAGGCGTGTCTTCCCATTGGCTGCCTCCCAGACTGTCACTGACAGTGCCAGTGGGGAGGATCAGACCGGAGCGATGAGGGAGATTACAAGAAAGTAGTGCAGGACTTTTGTAAAGTACCCAGAGGTGAGGACTTAACGTTTTAGGTCCTCACCCTGGTACTTTGCAGGAATGGATCGGGGAAATGGTAAGTATAATTGTCCTTTTAAAGAGAGCTATGTAACATATTATATTATATATATAATTATTAGAATGAGCCAAATACAGGTTTCTAGTGGCTGACAAATGATAAAAGAGAGATTGTGATAGATATGCTACTGGAGTAAATACATTTGGCCTTATTGTAACAGATTTTAACAGTAATGATTTAACAGGAAGATTCACCCAGAGCAGCACTTGCTCTGGGCAAATCTCCCAGAGCAGATTTACTAGAGGCTGCGTGTCTCTGGCGAATCTCACCCGCATGTAAGTGTTTAACTCCAACTATCTTCTAGCGTTAACTACTTACATACGCACATGCATGGCTGTGCGTGGTGCAAACGAAAATTACCTTTGAAGCCCAAGGTAGCTGGAGGAAGCAGGAGATCTTATCGGGGCAGAGCTGCAGATGCCATTATCCAGGAGGAAGAAGCCAGCAAGTTTGAAGCAGCTCTGGGGGGGGGGGGGGGGGATAGAAGAAAAATGTTTTAATCCACTTAACTTGTAAAGCCAAAACATGCCACTAGACTGTTTTTTTAGAATTTACCTTTAGATAGCACAGCTCTGTGCAAAGCATTGCTCAATAGTGTACCCCCCCCCGGCACTGAACTATGTTGTTTGTTGTTTCTATAAGTGTAACTATTATAAGGTTAATATTAAAGGATACATTGCTGATTTGGGATCTCCTGGTAGTGCTGTATCCTCTGAGATGGGCGATACTGCTAAAACCTGTTCCGCCTGCAGTTTTGCAGATTTTCGAAAAAACTCAAAAATCCGCAGATCTTGGAAAATACAAGTAAATTGTAATTTTCAAACATTTTCTAAAAATTATACTGACTTATTGTAAGTGGCTCTGGGACCTGAGAAATGGTCTGGGGGACAGAAAATCAGATTCTTTCTGAAAGATTCCTCCAAAAATATCTGATTGGTTAGTATATGAATCAGAATCTTTTCCAATCAGAGGGGCTGATTTACCCAGCGGCGCTGGACCAATTTATGGAGTTAGTCGCGCTAACCAGTTCGACTTTACCTCCATATTAGCGCCAGATGTGCGGGTTACACAAAACACACCCGTGACATTCGTGATTTCTCTCATTTGAGCTACTTTTAGCATTGGATTTTTTAAATGCCAGGATTTTAAATGCCTTTTCGGGATTTACCCGAAAGATATTGAGATATTGAATCGTGTTTGGGACATTTACCCAGAGCGATAGTAGCTCTGGGTAAATAAGCCTGAGAAATGGTTCCAATCAATGTTTCAGAAAGAATCTGATTAGTTGGTATACCAATCAGATTCTGTCTAAGGCTGGGTACATACGGTAAGATTTTCAGCCGGCCGACCAATAGTGCTGTGTATCAGTTGGTCAGGCGAAAATATCTTACCATGTTTGTGAGGCGGCCGCGATCAAGCTCGGCTGCCCGTTCGCCTGGATCGGGATCCGTTGGTAAATCACAGCCAATCATGCGGTTCCCTATGGGACCGCACAATCTGTTGTGCAAAATGTTGTCCCGGCCTCGGTGGGGAGAAATAAACCCTCCGCGTGTACCCAGCCTAAACAATTCATACAATTTGTCATACAATTTGCCCGTGTATGGATGAGGAAAGTTCTTGCCTATTATTAGGGAATTACACATGTTACAATTAAAACAGCGGTAACATCCCTTCTTGTCTGAGAATTTAAAACCCTGCTTTTGGTACTTAGAACTGGGATCAGCTTTTATTAGTTGAGACGCTAGTGATCACCCTTTTTTATATACCAAAGTTGGTTTGTTCTTAAGTTTATCACAAAGGTCACTGTCCTCTTGTAGCATTGGCCAAAATTTAGTAATGGTGTAGTTGATAGCCCCTGTAGCTGTGCTATATTTTTGTATAAATGAAATGCCCTCTTTGTTGGATTTCTCCTTTGGTTCATATCTTTCTGTGTCTTTTCTGATCTGTTTAATTTTTAAAGGGCAAGTCTAGCCCTGAAATGAAAACTTACATACAGGTAAATCACCCCCAAAACCCTAAACGGTAATAGTTTGGAATCTGAAATATATAAGTCTAACCAGAAATCCTGCACAATGTCCTGTTCCCCTGTTTCTGCTTCCTGGTTCTTCCAGTTATCAACTGTCAGTTATCACAGCCAATGACAATGTTAATCCCCTGTCTGCCTCAGCCTCATGCTCAGGCATGCCCAGGCTCAGTACAGGTTTCTAAATTGCTCAGTTTCCATGAGGCATCCAGAAGCATAGCAGGCATACAGTAATGAATTCATAGGACAAAGTAGGATATATCAACATATTTTAAAGAGGCCATTCTTTTTAAAAGGTGTTCTTATAAGGGTGGAGTTGTCCTTTAAATAGGAGACTGCACAATTGCCCATTTATTTACTGAATTTACTAATCCGGACAAATTGGTTGACCAATATCCTGACAAATGTCGGGCCAAAGGACCAATACACAGTGTGTACTCAGCCTAAAAATAATTTGGTGGCATTTGTAAAGGATTGAGTCGGAACACAAATGAAACCTTCACTATATGAAGTTGAATGAAACCTTTTAGTGCAAATTACTCCACCTCCGCCATTTTTGTTAATATCCTAATTAAGCACCTCAGGCACTGATACACTAGAATGAGATCCCACTGAAATCCAGTGTGATAAACTCCTTACTAAATGAGGAAGTGATAAAATCTACTATTTACCATGACAGGAAAAAAAACAAGAAAAGGAAAAGTACATGTCCTTTAATGCTGCCAGTAAAATAAGAAATGTAGTGCAAGTGTTATAAATAAAACAGCAATTCTGTCAAAATCTACAGATTCTAAATATTGGTTTTTAATGAAGTTATAACATTTAGACTTTTATATCTGTGCAGTTCTGTTAAAATCTGTCAGGCAACAGGGGGCATGGCTAGGCACTGCACTGGATGGAAGCAAGCTGAAGTAGCTCCGTGACAGTGCAACTTGCAAATCGATCAAAACCAATCGAAACCTAAAAAAAGAAACATCCTCATACTCACCTTAAACCAGCCTAAGGAGTGGAATGGCCAGAGGCAAAAAAAGGGAAGAGAAAAACGCTAAAATGACAGAGTTCTACAAGTCTGGAAACTTACCGCGAAAAATCCAAGATGGCGCCGATCAATCCCGGGAACAAACAGAGGACGGTGGGACGACCGCAAAGGAGACGGAGACATCGGAGCTTCCGACACAAAAAAAGATAAGTTAAAAACCCAAACTTTATTCAACTTACCAAATATGACTGACACACTAAGAGATCTAGCCGATCAAACACATAATAGTAGGGGACAACCTGAAAAGGAATCCAATACCACGTTCTCACTAGATACAGACATATCTAGCCATAAAAACATCTTGGAGCCAGATCGCCCTCTAACAGTCTCCATTTTAAAAGAACTTTTGGAATCACAAACAAAAGCCTTTATGAGAGACATAGCAGTACTAATGAAAGATTTTAGAAAAGATCTGAATGATCTAGAAAAAAGAGTTGATCACACTGAAAATAAAATGAAAGAGTTTACAGATGTTTTCAACAATATGGTGGACTCACATAACAATTTAGATGAAACAGTCAGTACCCTACAAAATAAAATAATTGACTTGGAAAGTGAAAGCAGGCGTAATAACATCAAAATAAGAGGGATCGCTGAATCCATAAAACAGCCACAACTTCTAGAATATACTCTGGATATGTTTAAATGTTTACTACCAGATGCAACAGAGCTGGATCTGGTGATCGACGGGATACATAGATTACCCAAGCCCAAACAGGCTCCAGCTCAAGCACCAAGAGATGTTTTAGTAAGAATTCACTTTTATCAAATAAAAGAGAGACTGTTGAAAGCAATGAGAGATAAAATAACATTACCGATCAAATTTCAACATATACAATAATTCCCAGATCTGTATCCTATAACTATAGCACAAAGAAGACAATTTAGTGAAACAACCAAAATTCTCTGTAACAGAAACACAAATTACAGATGGGGATTTCCCACAAAACTAAACATACTATATGGAGACAAATGGTTCACAACCACAGCAACAAAAGAAGTAGAATCCCTGCTAAGGGAGTGTTAAATCTGGAGACCCTTGTTGGCTCCAATAACCACCCCACCAAAAAACAACCACGATTCTCCTAAACGAATGCAACAAGAATGGAAATAAATTAAACCTACCAAAAATAGAGACAGAGACATGTATTATACAAAACCAAACAAAAAATCTCTAGACAATACAATATATCTAGAAGTAAAATTTTCTCCTATAAAGATCAAAAAATTGGACCAAGACAAATTAGGTGAGAAGGGGGGAGGGGTAAAAAGGAAGAAGAGAGGGGAAGGGAAAAGGAAAGAGAGAAAGGGAAAGGAAAAGAACACATGGAAAGATATCAACAAATAGAAAGAATGACACAAGCTCTAATTGTTCCAATTCTAAAACCTAATAAGGATCATATCTGTTGTATTCAATTAGATCAACTGGACTTGAAATGTAGTTCTTGAAGACGTTTCGCTAGTCATCCGACTGGCTTTCTCAATTCAGAATGACTTGTACAAGAATCTGTGGCAATTATGTAACCTGGGAAAATCCCAATTAGCATATCACAGCCAGGTGTTAAGGGTGTGATTAGATAGTGGCTAAGAGGTGTTATAGGAACGCCCAGAGTAAGGTGTTAAAACAGCATTGTACATGGCAGACAGTTGGTGTCGAACCCCCCCACCTCTATTTAGGCTTGGTTTCTTTATTTTCACATAAATGGCCTCCTTAACACCTCTCTTGAACCAGTCACGTTCCTTCGCCAGTATGTTAACATTACAATCTTCAAAGGTATGTCCTTTATCCTTAAGATGCAGATACACGGCTGAGTCCTGACCCGAGGAATTGGCTCTTCTGTGCTGGGCCATACGTTGATGCAGTTGCTGTTTGGTCTCCCCCACATACAAATCAGAGCATTCTTCACTGCACTGCACCGCATATATGATGTCGCTTTTCTTGTGTTTTGGTATTGGGTCTTTTGGATGTACCAATTGCTGCCTCAGTGTGTTGTTCGGTTTAAAGCAGACAGGGATACGATGTTTTTTGAAAATTCTTCTTAATTTCTCGGAGACCCCTGCTACATATGGGATGACCATGTTCTTCCTCCTGTCTTGCTTTTCCCCTTCACTGTTGGTATTTGTGTTCTTTTCTTTCCTTCTACTTCTTTTGACAAAGGCCCAGTCTGGATATCCACAAGTTTTAAGGGCTCCTCTGAGATGTTTCATTTCTTTAGCCTTCGCCTCTGTGCTAGTGGGGATGCTGTTTTAACACCTTACTCTGGGCGTTCCTATAACACCTCTTAGCCACTATCTAATCACACCCTTAACACCTGGCTGTGATATGCTAATTGGGATTTTCCAGGGTACATAATTGCCACAGATTCTTGTACAAGTCATTCTGAATTGAGAAAGCCAGTCGGATGACTAGCGAAATGTCTTCAAGAACTACATTTCAAGTCCAGTTGATCTAATTGAATACAACAGATATACCATGACCTGGATGAATGAGAACCTTCACAAGCCTAATAAGGATCCTACTATAATTACCAACTATAGGACAATTTCCTATTAATACAGATCTCAAAATTTATTCAAAGATAATAGCAACAAGACTACAACCAATTTTACCCACACTATTAATCAATGATCAAGTCGGATTCATTCAAAACAGACAACCAGGAGACAACACTAGAAAACTCATAAATATAATAGATTGGACAAACAAACAAAAGATATATACATTAATAATCACTCTAGATGCCGAAAAGGCGTTTGATAGATTAAATTGGATCTTAATTGCATACTAGATAAATATAATATAAAGGGATGGCTCAGAAACGCTATACTAACTCTATACTCTGGACCGACAGCAAAAGTCCTCATATCAAATATGTTATCAGACCCTTTTATGCTATCTAACGGAACCAGACAAGGTGGTCCTATGTCCCCACTGATATTCGACTAGCTACGAACCATTAGCAGAAGCCATCAGAAACAAAAAAATATCGCAGGAATCAAAATAGGAAATACAGAACACAAATTAGGACTATATGCAGATGATTTAATCCTCACTTTAACAAAACCAATAACAACTATGATCCACCTCCAAAATCTATTCAAGAACTTCGGAAATATATCCTACCATAAAATAAATGAATCAAAATCTTTCATATTACCAATCAATATCTCATATTCATTAACGTTCCTTAAAGCAAAATATCCATATAGCTGGGCAGAAGATTCGATATCCTATCTAGGAATCCAATTAACAAAATCAACATCCAAACTATTTGAAATAAATTATATTCCTATACTAAAAGAAATACAAAAAGAACTAAATTGGTGGTCATCAAAGTATCTATCCTGGCTTACAAAAGTAAATTTAATAAAAATGATGTTATTACCAAAACTATTATATAAATTCCGTACTCTGCTAATTACGATCCCAGACTCCTTTTTCCAATTAATCAACCGAATGATTAATGCATTCTTATGGGAAAACAAAAAAATAAGAATCTCTATAAATATATCAGCCAAGACTAAAAAAATGGGTGGGATAGCATTCCCTATCTTTAAAGATTATTATAAGGCGGCAATTTTAGACCAAACTAGATATTACTGGAGGAACTACGTAAAAAAAATGGATTGAAATAGAAGAATATATCTTTAAAAAGAATAAACTGGCAGAAATCCCGAGAGCACTAACTTTAAATCCTCACCTAACCCTCCCAAATTACCAAACCATCCAAACAACAACTAACATTTGGAAAGAAACCAACAAAACACAAACTAAAATCATCAATAACCCCATATATAACAATAAACAGCCTACAATTATGCCAAACCTATATTTATACAAATGGAACCTACCAAACACTATATTTATCAATGATATAATATCACAACAGAGGTTTCTTACATTCCAACAAGCAAACCAAAAACTTAGAATCCCAAAGACAGAATATCTTAAATATTATCAAATCATAAGTTTTTTATCCAAGCAAAATATATTATCAAACATAACAATAAACCCTCTAACGGAAACACTCACCTCGACAAATAACATAGAAAAAAAGTATCACAAAAATCTATAAACTACTAAACAACAAAAATGAATACTCTTATACAAACTTCTCAGAAAAATGGGAAACAGATCTAAACAAAATGTTCACTTCCGACCAATGGATCTCAGCCTTCCAACAACTGTATAAACTTTCTAGATGAATATCCTTCTGGGAAACAGATAGAAAAATACTATTTAGATTCTACAGATCCCCAGAAACACTCCACACATGGTTTCCAAAATACTGCCCTTTATGCTGGAGAAACTGTTCATCAAGAGGATCACTACTACATTTGTGGTGGACTTGCTCGAAGATAAGAAAAATCTGGTATAAAATCTTCAATTTCCTTAATAATTTACTAGAACTAAATATACCCAGAACACCAGCCCTAGCTCTACTAAATATTGGACTAGAAACATATAACTCCAAACAAAGCACAATAATATACCACTCATTTATTGTAATGAAAAGGCTGATATTGAAATACTGGAGGGTTGAAAAAGTTCCAACTATGAAGGAAATTATGAATTCATTAACACAAAATATGATATATGAAAAAACATATGCTATTACACAACAAAAATTTACCACCTTCTACAGACAATGGGAATACTGGTATATAGATTCGAGATCATTCACCAATCTAAAAAGAAAGGGAGAAAAAGACATAGAAAAGGGAAGTGAATATAGAAGAGAGAAAAATAAAAGAAAGAAGGAAGAAAGGAAAAGAGAAGGGCAATAACGACAATATCATAATAATTAAAATAATTCAAGAAATGAAGGCAAACAAAAGTTATAATGTTTAATATTAATTATGAAGTTAACGGATATAAATAATTGATATATATATCAAAATGTCTAAAAGTTATTATACAAGCGAATATGATAAAATATGATGTATAAGATAATAACATGTTATGTACACTTTTTATGTTTTCAAAAATATAAATAAAAATTAAAAAAAAAATCTGTCAGGCAATGAGGAAAGGGGATTAGTTTATCAGCAGTGTGACAAGGTATTGAGACAATGTTATTTGCATTGATCTGCTAAGTGATTCACATCTCTGTGATGGTTGTGGCCATCTATAGTATCAAGTTATCTAAAATGTTGAATTATTTTCTTTTAGCTTGATGTGCATATTGCTAACTGATTTAAAATTGTAATGTATTAAGGTATCAAGTTCCTACATTTGCTAAATCAGAGCAAACAGAACAATCCTAATGAGTAGTAAAAACTGTTTTAGAGATAGGAAGAAAGCAATTAAGCTAACTAAAATAGAAAATGACGTATGAATAGCTAAACAAAGCAAGACCGACCCCAAAAAGTTTTTAAAGCATATCAATGGTAAAAAGAGAGAAACCATCTACTATATAAAGTAGAAATCTTGTATATATGTATGTGTGTATGTGCTTACCTTACAGATACACCCCTGACGCGGACGCCCATGAAGTCCAGTTTGACCAATAAAAAGCCTGCATGTCATTTGCAGAGTGTGATTCCCCAATTCAGTAATTCAGACAAAGGGCCTGGGCTCTATGTGCTGCCCGACTTCAACAACACAGACACAGAGTCCACTTCAGTGACACAACAACAGCGTAATGTACGGCTATAAAACTCAGAGAGTAGAGATGGACTAGAACTCGAACCCCAGTTCGAGCCAAACTATTCGAATTCAAACGAATTCGGACTTCTCAAACTATCCCGGACCCAGATTTTTGGATTTCGAAAATTGTGCGAGTGAGAGTAAAATCGAGAGTCCTGGATATTCGATCATGTTCCCCAGACCATTTCCCAGGTCCCACAGCCATTTACATTAAGTTACCATTGATATTTTATTTGTATTTCATTAGAACTTTTCGAACTATTTGACTTTAATGGGTCCGTTTTCAAACTTTCCATATAGTTCGAAAGTTCGAAAACGGACCGAACTTTCGAAAGTTCATCCATCTCTATCAGAGAGCTGCAGACACAGAACAACAGCTTCTATATCAGAGGTAACGAGACATTTCCCTTAAGGTCTGTAAGACATCACAATTTGCTCCTGGACGGTTTCAAATATAAACCCTGGAAAGACTATGTTGCTATTGGTGATATGAATCACATTTGCAGTTATTGTCATGCTAAGAAATTTAAAGCAGAGCCTCCTGGAATGTGACCACGCTCGGAGATATTTCTTTCACGGGTACACCACCAAAAATCACAGTCACACTCATACCCCAACCATCAAGGCCACACCCCCAAATGTTGTTGACACTTCACCAGATATTGTGGTCTGCCCCCATACATCCCAGAATCACACCCACATCCACAAACATCCTGTCCATGCCCCAAAACATCAGAGGCACACCCCCAAACTTGACACCCATGCCGCAAAACATCATTCCCACGCCCCTAAATAGCATGGCCATGCCCACGCTTTGAAACAGCGCGGCCATGCCACCAAATGTCATGTCCAAGCCTCCTGGACACCACAACATCACAGACATGCCCCCAGACCATCCACACCCCAGAATGCCATGCCCCCACCCACCGCAACATCGCAGGCATGCCCCTTCCACCTACTCAAACCGAGATGGGGGTATGGACTACATTGGAATTATCTGCATTACCTGGATTTAAGCACCAGACACACACTGCCCACATGTCACACAGATAGTTACGACTAAAGGAACAAAGACATCATGGCACTTTCAATTCAGATCAGAAACTAGCTTTATTGATTGGGATCTAATAGTCAATATAAAGTGGTCCTTAAGCAAGGATAAAGTGTTAAAGTGCAAACAGAGACATACTGCTAACTAATGTGCAAAAAATAGAGCGCGCTTAATAAAAACACACAGCGCAGTCAATGCAACAGAATGAAGCCCGACTTTAACAAGACAGACAAAGAGCCAGCACATCACATGCTTCAGAGACACTGACGCCCATCAGTCACTCAAGTGCTGCGGTATTCAGTTGCACTCAACATGTTTTCGCCATGGCAAATTCCATGTAGCATGTTCACCAAAACATTTGTATGTTGTGGTAAAACTGATAACGTATATAAAGTTTTGCTATAAACATATGTGTTATACCTCCCTCAAGCAATGTCACCTCCTCAACTCATAACTATAAAATACATGATGTACATTACCAACTGTGCACTTCCTTTCCCCTCGTTTCTTCCATCTAAGCCAAACACAAAGCTATACGTAAATAATACTATACACACCATGTGTACACGGGAAACGCCGGGTACAACTGCTAGTAGTAAATAAAAGTAAGATAGCCATAGATAATGCCAAAAAGACAAATGTTCTTAAAGGGCATGTCCAGCCTAAAAAAAACTTTTTGTACAAATGCATTATCCATACATTCCAAAGATGCCCCTTACCTAACCCAGTCCCTTACTCCCTGGGCACTACCCTCCACAGTGCGGCTCTGCGCTGTCAAGAGCTCTATTTCCTGGTCGTGGCTGCAGAGGAGGATTGGCAAGGGACCGGGTTAGGTAAGACATTTCTGGGGCATCTTTGGAATGTATGGATGATGCGAAAGCTGGGTTTGGGGGGATGTGTGTGAACATTTCAATGAAAAGTTTTATTTTCGGCAGGACATGCCCTTTTTTTTTTGCCTTTCTCTATACATTAAATAGAATCTTGGAATACATCCTTGGAGCTTAAGAGAGCTCAGTCCAGTTTTATCTAAACCACTGTTCCTAATCTTTTTAGATTCACTTTTGTATGGTGATGTGCCTCTGAATTGGAAAAAGGTTGATGTAAATTCAAAAAGGGTAGTCCACAGCCTGGCAAAAATAGTATGTTTAACATCATGTTTAACATCAGTAGTGGGGAAAATATTCTATCATATTCTGGACTTTGTCTCCATCTTATAATTAGTAGTCGGCATAGATTTTAGTTATAGATCTTGTCAGAATAACTTTTATGAGGTGAGTAAAAATTAATATTATGATATAGCAGTTTATGTAGTATATTTAGATCTTGCTATAGCATTTGATTCTGTGCCACACAGACAACTTATGTATGAACTAAGGTCTTTTGGCCTTGAAAAAAACATTTGCACGTGGATAGAGAATTGTTTGTTAGATCGGTACAGAGAGTGGTAGTCAACAGAGCTTCATCTGTGTAGGCCACAGGGTTCAGTACTGAGACAACTTCTATTTAATCTGTTTATAAATTAAGCTAGGTACACACACTGATGATAAAGCCCCGATACCATTGAATCCGATGGTATCGGGGTTTTACTGTCAATGCGTGCAGCTCATTTTCCGAACGAGTGTTACCGTTGGCCTCACCGTCGTTCTGGAAATACTTAAAATTTCCCTTGACCGCAGTAGTCTCCCTGTACGGGAGTCTGCTGCAATCGTGGGAAACACACAGTCCCGGGCTTTCTCCCTATGCTGTGTATAGGAGGAATGCTCGGGACTGTGTGTTCCCTGATCTTTGAAAATGACAGACAGGATCTTGCAGATTCTGTCTGTTATATTTCAAACATCTTTCCTGTGTGTACCTTTAGAAGTGGGTATTAATAGAAAGATCTCTATGTTTGCTGATGACGAAAAACGATGCAGAGCATTGGAAACTTAAAATGATGTACTGTACGATTGCTGCTAAGATTCAATGTTGACAAATGTAAGGTGATACATTTTGGGGTTTTTTGTTTTTTTTTAAACTCGTTTCTTTATTGACATCATAGATCAACATTTTTGTACAGTTATATCGTATACATATAAGTTATATCATATATAACAGTTGCATAATTTGTCTGATAGATGCTTAGGTTGAGAAGAGAAAAAAGGGCATACATATATGCATCTCTGTACAATAACAGTTAGAAATTGGTATAGTTACAAATCTGTTTGATAGTCGGGTACATTAGAAGGGAGGGGAATAACTTGGATAAAATGGTGCAAGGGCGCATACCACAATTGTATCATATACTTGTTATGGAAGTAAATTATTTTGTATTGATGGGTGCATTGGGGTTTAGCATTCCTTGTGCCACCAATACCATTATTTCTTGTATAGGAAGGGGTATAGGTTCATGGGAGAAAAATCTTTACAAATTACTGGAAAGGTCTCATTTGGAATATGCGGCACAGTTTTGGAATCCCACATATAGAAGGAACATCTTGAAATGGAAAGAGTTCAGAAAAAAGCAACTAAATTAATAAGGGTAATGAAGGGACTTGACTATGCTGACCGATAAGACATGTTGGGTCTGTTTGCACATGTAACATGTATATTTATACAAATATATTAACTCTTTGGTGCCATGTTCACCAATAGGTTATTTCAGAGGACTCATGGGAAGATTAAAATAAAATAAGTTTAATCTTCAGGTTAGGGTTACTATTACAACATAATAGTCGATCCAGGAATTCTTTTTGTTTTCCATTTGGAGTCTGGAATGAATTTTTTCCCCCTTACCACCTGGTTTGGTTTTTTTTCCGGTTAAAAAGGTTGGACTATATGGACATTTGTCTTTATTCAACCAAAATAAATATGCTTAAAAATATATATTTGTGACATATTCTAAATATTGTTAATCCTTGGATAATAATAGGTTGGTAGTCACCAATGTAATTGCAGTTAAAATCTTCTGTTAAAGCCATTGGTAATTAAGCATTTATACAAACCCTGAGAACATACATGTCAAAGTTACTGTTAAAGTGATCAAGTTTATCCTAGGGATTACAAAACTCAATGCTGGATTTAAAGGGCATATATTGGTGAAAGGTTGGGAGGAGGGGGACTCAGTCCTGTTCTCTCTGCTTCTTTTTCCTTCCCTTTCCTTCTGTTTTTAACCCAGTATTTGCCAAGTGAGCAGGAAGAAGTTATTGGTAGACTAGCTGTAAAGCTTGTGTAAGCCTACACACTACACTGGCATGCTGTTAGGGCATTTGATTGACAGCTCAATCAGGAGTGGTGTATTGAAATCAAGACTTCTTTTAACTTATATATCTCAGGACAGAAGAGGAAAGTGAAAAAAATAAAAGTACTCTGGGGGTTGGGGGGAATTATAGAACACAGAAAAAAAACATTTTCCCACAATGGGAGTGGGGCTAGCATAGGGGATAGGGTGGCATGTGTATTAAAGTGTATAAATAAATTTTCAGGATCATAATCTAAAATGTATGTTGCAAAAATTGCAAATGTGAGAAGCCTGGCTGACAAAATGGGAGAATCTGAGAAAATGGCGTTGACTGAAAAGTATGATGTAATAGGTATAGCAGAAATGTGGTTGAACAGTTCACAAGACTGGGCTGTAAATTTAGAAGGATACACCTTGTTTAGGCATGACAGATGAAAAAGGAAAGGGGGAGGAGTGTGTGTTTATGTTAAAAAAGATTTGAAGCCAAATTTAAAAGAAGAGATAACTGGCGATATGGAAGTTAAATCAGGGCAATATGGGTGGAATTAGGCAACAGGAATGGGAGTAATGTCATTGTTGGTGTCTGCTATAAGCCGCCAAATTCTAGCAGGGAGGAAGTGATTCAGCTTCATATGCAGATTGGAAGGGCTGCAAATTTGGGGCATATTCTAATTATGGAACTGATATGGAGTAGTGGAACTGCCAACACAGTAATCATGGGTTCCTAAATTTTCTACGGGAAATAAGGGTAGGATAATTTCCTCCCAGCTAGTCGATTTCGACAGATTTTCTTTGCATGGATTGCGCCATTTCCAGTAGAAGCAGCAGGCACCAGATGCAAAACGGAAATAATTAGTTGCACCAGGTCTTATACCGGTGCTTCTTACCTTCCAGGTTCCTTCGATTCAGTAGGATGCATCAATCTCAGAAGGTAAGAAGAGTGCCGAGGTACAGGCCATATTTATGCTCTTTTTAGATACCGCCTCTTTAACAAGCGTTGTGTGCGATTTACGATTGTGGTCGCACATTTTACAGCCGCGATCATACATTAATGAAAATCCGCAGTATCATAAGTAAACAATACTGCGTGTTTTTAAATATGGCACTAAGTATCCTCCCTGTAAGTTTGCTGAATAATAAAAGCATTTCCATATTGTAATAACTTATATTACAAAGCGCTTTTCAATTATAAATTATCAAAGGCATCACTAGCTGAACAGACATTAATGAACAGTACTGCTGTGCCTTGTAAATTGCAAGAGAGACTTTGATGAATAAAATTGGTTAGTAAACATTAAAGCTGCAAAGCATTGTGCATTTCCATCATTAAGTGTAAATAAACAGACAAAGCAAAGAAAGACAAACATAGGCACACTTACTTATAAAGATAAAGATCCTTTTATTTACTCAATCATTAAGGAAGCACCAATGTTATCCGAGATTAAAATCCAGCAGCCCCTTTAAAATACAATTATATTGGTTTACCCACACTGGAAATATATATGCTTGACAATAATGTTATGTGTAATAACAGAGAACGCTACTATCTACCATCAGATTTCCAAGTACTCCATATGCCCAAATATAAGTATATTTACAAACTGTATGATAATGGAACCATATACAAACTTTGCATTTCACAGAATGTGTCATAAGATGCATTTGTGTGTCATTATGTTTTAATGACACACAAGGCCAAACGAAGAGAAAGGGACAAATTAAAAAAAAGAGGTAGTAAAGGTGAATAGGAGGCATATCACCGATGAAGGCACATACAGTTTGGACGGGGATTGGATGACGCATTTCATATTTTGCTCTCTGGGCTTTCTCTAACAGAAAAGGGTCACATTTCCAATGAACTAGCATGGTTAACTTACAATTTTGTCTGCCTCTTGCACTGCACCAGCCCTGGTATGAACTTTAACTTCCACTCCTCTTGATACATTGAGATACAAATAAGCTCATTGAACAGTCCCTCTCATTGAATGAAGCACATCGATGCCCATCGATGCCCATAAGCCAATGATTTGAAGTAAAGGAGGGGTTAAAATTGACTTGAGTCTTTAATTCACACTTGTGTATCTCTGCTTTGGAAACAGGAAAAATAGAAAATACTTCAAAATGTATAATCAACTAAGCTAAAAGTTAAATAAGGTGTATTTCAGTAAACGCTATCCGGTGTCTATTAGGTTTTTCTAAATTTTACATTTTTAACTTCAAAAGTCTAGCTATAAATTTGTTATGTAATTCTCCTAGTTGTCTGGGCTTCTTTCTTTCATATTTTTAACCTTTTTTTAAAGGTCTGTCCTAGCAAAAAAAACCTTGATCGCTAATCTTAGAAGGTAGAATTGTTGATTATTATTGTGCAGCTTACTTTATTGTTGCTGTTGTCTCTTTATTTTTCAGTTCTTGCCCTTTCATTCTCTTGTAAATGAAAATATATATGTTAATGCAAACCCTGTTCCACATACATAATATTACCGTATTGGCATCATTCTTATAAACAAGACTTCATTTTTCTAGTGAAAGGTTTAAATGAAGGTCCTTACATTTACAAGTATATTGGATTTTTAGCTTTATGATTTCTCATCAGCCAGTAGACTTCCCTTTGAATGTTTTGGACCAGTTATTCTGCTTTAATCTCTTTTGTACCAAGCGCATATAGGGATACTACTGTAATAAATTCTACCTGAAAACAAGCAATATAAAGGCCATCCTGCTTCCTTCAATCTCCCACTTGGGGTCATATGTTATCGTTATTTTGCGACAGTGCAAAATTTCCGATAGCGATCGTAAATCTATGATTTTAGACGTTAATCTACCATTGTGGTCATAAATCTACGAAAGCAGTCATAAATTTACAATCGTAGATTTATGAACACCCATGCAGTACCACTGCGGTATTCTACTACCGTATGGTATTGTACCTTACGAACTAACCTTTCATACTTTTAGGATAACCTGCTTGTTTTTAAATATGCTCCTGGGTTCCTTAAAAAACAATTAGGGTTGTTCAATAAAAGTTCTTATCATTTAAAATGGTGTTAATTTTGCCCCAACCAATCAGATGTTAGCTTTTAAATGTTAAATAAGATCTGATTGGTTGGGGCAAAATTAGCACCATTTTAAAAGATAAGAACTTTTATTTAAACTCCCTGAATGTTCGATATCCAGAGAATTCTATTGCTCACCCAAATGCAAAGCCGCAGCAGAAAGTGGTTCCCTGTGACATCAGAAGGTGGTTGATGTCCCTGTTGCATTGGGCAATGTCCCTGTAGCATTCTATTAATATGAGTGTTTATTCTCATCTTTCAAGTTTATTATTATTCCCTGCTATGATCTTATGTTTGAGAATGGCCAAAAAAATTAGTTAAAATAGCAATAAAAGGTGCGCATGTTTTCCTATGCAGCAACCAATCTGCTGCTGCAAATTAGTAGCATTGCGCACACTTTTGCACCTCTTACTGCATCAGCTCCTTAATGTAATAATCACTTTTTCCTACAATAAAATACAATTAGTGACATAAAGCTTGTGACATAAATAATGAAGTTAGGATAGCTGAACAAAGCAAGACTAAAGGTGCCCATACATCTATAAGATTTTACTTACCCACCAAGCGCTCACCCGATGTTCCTTCGATCCTGCCGGAACCGCTTCTCCCCGATCTTACATTCGACCACCGCGATCGCAAAATGAATGGGATTTGCGAGATCGCATGTCGGCCGAATGTAAGATCGGGAAAAGCGGTTCCGGCAGCATCGATGAACTCGCGTGAGCGCTCGGTCGGGTAAGTAAAATCTTATAGATGTATGGGCACCTTTACCCTAAACAATGTTTAAAGAATATTAATAGGAGTGAAAATATTGGGACAAAAAATAATGGGGATAATTTAGTTACGAGGATATATCTGTTGTATTCAATTAGATCAACTGGACTTGAAATGTAGTTCTTGAAGACGTTTCGCTAGTCATCTGCTAGTCATCATTCACAAGCATATTAGTTACAGAGAATACAGTTAAAGCAAACTTTTTTTCCTTTTTATACACTATAGAACATCCAAGTATAGATGCACAGAGTATTTATAGCCCTAATGGTATAATGGATGCAATCCCACTTTGTAGTAAGTAACTAAGGTTAACATCACTGAAGCTCCTGGAGTTAAGTTTTATTCGCCATTGGGCCTATTTAGAAACGCATGATATTGCATATTGGTGATACAATGCGTTATCTGTAAATTTCCCAGAAGCACAAACTCGTACATAATATAAAATGTCCCTATTGCCCAGAAGCACAAACTGGTACATAATATGAAATGCCCCTATTGCCCAGAAGCATAGAATGGTACATATATACAGTAAAATGCAACAACAACCCAGAAAGAAAGCCAAATAAATACTGCTCACACTCGTATGGTTGTTTTGTGGTTGTGACATTCGTCCTCCGTCCCCTTCTAGCAATATCCTCATTTCCTGCCTAACTGTTGATCCAGAAAGGCAAAAAAACCCCACCAAATTTATGAAGGGGGAAAAAAATTCCTTCCTGACTCAAAGTGGCATCGGAAATTTCCCGGGATCAACTCTACTTTTGTATCAATACCAGTAACTTGCACACATTCCTTGTTTGCAGAAACTCATCCAGATTTTTTTTTAAACGGCCAATGAACCTGCCATTACAACGTCCACTGGAAGACTGTTCCATAGCCTTAACCGTCCCACAGTGAAAACCCTTTTCCGAGCTTGAAGCCTAAACCTTTTTTCTTCAAGTCTTAAGGATGTCCTCGTGTCCTTTGACATGTTCTATTGGTGAACAATGCTCCAGATAGTTTATTGTATGGCCCGTTAATGTATTTATACATAGTAATCATATCCCTACTACGCAAGCGCCTTTTCTCCCAGCGTACATAATTGTAACTTTCCAGTCTCTCTTCATATTCAAGCTCCCCCACCCCTTATTAATTTAGTTGCCCTTCTCTGAACCCTTCCATTTCAAAGATGTCCTTTTTGTACACAGTTCCAAAATTGCACTGCATATTCCAAATGAGGGCCTTACCAATGCTTTGTAAAGAGGGAGAATTACATTTTCCTCCCTTGAATCCATACCTCTCGCTTTATACAAGACAATACCATGCTGGCTTGGCTGTTGCCCGCCTGGCACTGCTTGCTACCTTTAAGTTTGTTATCCACCAAAACTCCAAGATCCCTTTCCAACAGGGATTCACTTAACACAGAGCCATTTATAGTATAAGTACACAAGTATCCAAAATGCATCACCTTACATTTATCAACATTGATTTCATCTGCCCTTAGCAGCCCAATGTGATAATCTATCTAATCCCCTTGCAACAATTCACATCCTCTGAAGTTTTTATGGTCGACAAAGTTTTGTGTCGTCAGCAAAACACAGAAACCTTGCTGACAGTACCCACTTCCAAATCATTAATAAATAGATTAAATAGAAGCGGCCCCAACACGAACCCTGTGGCACCCCCCTTAGCACTTTAGTCCATAATGACGAAGCCCCATTAACACACTCTCTCTGCATCCTATTCTTTACTCATATTTCTACAATTTCTATCCATGTACAAATGTGACTCCCCCAGACCAACAGACCTTAGCTTATTCATTAGTCCCTATGGGGGACTGTATAAAAGCCTTTGCAAAATCCAGTAAAACCATCTACTGCTATACCAGAGTCTAAATTTCTACTTACTTCTCTCATAAAAGCCAAGCAAGTTAGTTTGACAAGATCATTCCTCCTAAATCCAGTGCTGGTTACTACTTATAATGTCAGTCCTTGAAACTACTCTAGAACATGTTCCCTTATTAAACTTCTCCAGGATCTTCCCCACCACTGAAGTTAACTTACAGGCCTGAATTACCCGGCGTGAACGACTACCCTTTTTGAATATTGGAATAACATCAGCCTTTTTTCAATCCAGAGGCACACCCCGACATGAGGGAATCAGCAAAAATAAGAAACAATGGCCTAGATAAAACTGAACTTAGCTCCTTAAGTACCCGAGGATGTATTTTATCCGGTCCAGGAGATTCTAATATTAAATTTATTTAGTTCTTTCTGTACAATATCCTCGGTTAACCAAAGTGAACTTGAATCTTGTATACTTATTTGCTACTATACTCTATGATATCTGTACTTGGATCTTCTATAGTGTATACAGAGGAAAAAATATTATTCAGACATTTGCTTTATCCGCCATCCTCCGTAACTAACTTATCCCCATTAATTATGGTGCCACATTCTCGGTCCTCATCTTCTTACTATTAATATACTTAAAAAAATGTTTAGGCTTAGTGATGCTTTCTTCAGCTATCCTAACTTCATTATTAATTTTACTAGTTTGATTGCTTTCTTACACTCCTTGGGGCATATTTATAAAGAATCGTAATATCGGAAAAAAATTACCGCAGCCGCACATCGCGGCCGCGAAAATGCGCATCGCCGTATTTATAACGGCGAGCGCTATTCCCGCGATACCTAATCGTGCGCGCTGGTGCTGCGGTAATTTTAAGCCCCTTCGCGGCGATACTGTATAGTATCGCTGCGAAGGGACTTAAAATCCCTTCCCGACGCGCTCCTAAAGGGGCGGGGCATACGCCTACCCCGCCCACACCCCCGCGGCGGCAGCGGCGACCACCCGCCGCCGCCGCCGCCCCTTCCAGCAGCCCCTCCCACCCGTTCCCCGTTCGCGGCAATCTCGGAACGGGAGGCTAGGAGGGGCTGCCGGGAAGGCCGCAGCAGGTGGTTGCGACCACCCCCCCGCGCCCCCCTCCCCGGCAACCCCTCCAAGCCCCCGGCCGCTCCCGGGAGGGGGATGGGAGGAGCCGCTGGGGGGTGGAGGCTCCCTCCAGCGGGCCCGAGAAGGGCCTTGGGGCTTAGGGGTCCCGCAGCTCGAACCGGGACCCCCCTCCCCGGCCCTTACAAGGGCCCTTGCGGCACTGACAAGTGCCTTTGGCGGGGGTCCCGCATCGAAACCGGGACCCCCAGTGCGGCTCTTAAAAGAGCCCTTGGGCGACGTCTTCTTTCTTCCAGTCCCGGCGACACCAGCTCCCGCCGAGCCGCCGACCCCCGAGAGGTCCCCCCTGCGGCGCCAGGGGTACCCCCGGGGCCGCGGCGACCTCAACGAGGCCGATGTTGCCGGCGTCTTGATCCGACGCGACGTCTTCGGGCTGCGACACACAACCCCACTCTACTGCGATGCATCTGAGTTCCGCGCGGAAAGCTCCTCTTTATATAGGTTTGCAGAAATCCATAATCCGTTTCTGATTGGTCAATTTTTTAATACTTGCTTTACATAACCAATCAGATTTCTGGAAAGTTCTGAAATCTGATTGGTTATGTAAAGCAAGTATTAAAAATTGACCAATCAGAAACGGATTATGGATTTCTGCAAACCTTATAAAGAGGAGCTTTCCGCGAGGAACTCAGATGCCATCGCAGTAGATGGCTGAAGAAAGAAGAAAAGCGGCTGGCAACATCGGCTCCGCTGAGGCCGGCGGTGCCAGCAGGCTCACTGGCGGCCGCAGTGAGTCTGCCTGGCATCGGCGACCTGAGTGGGGTTGGTGTCGCCAGCCCGAAGACGTCGCGTCGGATCAAGACGCCGGCAACATCGGCCTCGTTGAGGTCGCCGGCGCCCGCCGGGGGTACCCCTGGCGGCCGCAGGGGTACCTCTCGGGGGTCGGCGGCCTCGGCGGAGCTGGTGTCGCCGGGACTGGAAGAAAGAAGACGTCGCCCAAGGGCTCTTTTAAAGCCGCACTGGGGGTCCTGGTTTCAGCTGCGGGACCCCCGCCAAAGGCACTGTCAGTGCCGCAAGGGCCCTTGTAAGGGCCGGAGAGGGGGTCCCGGTTCGAGCGCGGGACCCCCTAAGCCCCAAAAGGCCCTTCTCAGGGCCCCGCTGGAGGGAGCCTCCACCCCCCAGCGGCTCCCTCCCGTCCCCTCCCCGGGAGCGGCCGGGGCGGGGGGCTTGGAGGGGTTGCCGGGGAGGGGGTGCGCGGCGGTGGTCGCGACCACCTGCTACGGCCCCTTCCCGGCAGCCCCTCCTAGCCTCCCGTTCCGAGATTGCCGCGAACGGGGAACGGGTTGGGAGGGGCTGCGTGGGAAGCGCGGCGGGTGTGGGTGGGGTGGGCGTGTCTCCCGGGGCGGGTAGACCACCCGCCGTGGGTTGCCTGCCCATCCCCGCCGCGGGAGGTTAGTATCGGCTGACTTCGCCACCTTCAAGGTGGCGAAGTAAAACAGCCGATCTAAGAAGCGAAACCATTACCGCCGCTTTATAAATAGAGAGCGGGTAACAGGTAAGTATCGGCGCGAAAGGTTAACGCTTCGTTAACTTTTCACGGCCGTTTTCGGACCTTTATAAATCGCGGTAAACGCGATTTATGCGTTAATGTCCGCGAAAACGGCCGCGAAAGTTAACGAACCTTTATAAATATGCCCCCTTGTTACAGTTTTTATACTCCCTAAAGGCCCTTTCCGTTCCCTCGGCCTTAAAGGTTTTAAATGCCTTTTCTTCCTACCATTTGCCTCTTTACATCAGAATTCAGCCACATGGGCGCGGATTTATTTTTTTTACAATTATTTCCCAAGGGTATAAATTTAGATGTGAACTGGCTTAAATCCCCTTGAACACAGTCCACTTCTGTTCAGTACCTTTACCTGATAATACATTATCCCAGTTGACATTCTGAAGAGCTGCTATTAACCTGGGAAAATTTGCTTTCCTGAAATTAAATGTCTTTGTTAACCCAGCGCACTTTTCCTTTCGATAACAAAGTCCAAATGCCACTATTTCATGGTCACTATTCCCTAAGCCTCCAGTTACCTTATTCTAATATGCGCTCCACAATGTTAGATATTACCAGATCCAACAGAGCTCCTTTTCTAGTAGGAACCCAACCACCTGTGAGAGAAATTTATCCTGCGCAATTCAGGAACTCATCGCCTTTTTCAACATACTCTAAACTATTTTATGGTCCCTATCCCTAAGCCTCCATTTACCGTTAAATCTTTAATCTCCCACGATGTTAGATATTACCAGGTCCTACAGAGCACCCTTTTCGTGATGGCAGTTCCACCACACCAATCAATGTCAGGGTAATTGAAGTCCCCCATAATGAGCACCTCCCCAAACTTGCAGCCCTTGCCAACGCATATGAAGTTGACTCACCTCCTCTCGGCTAGCATTTGGCGGCTTATAGCAACAACATGACATACACACCTCCCTTCTGTTGCCTAATTCCAACCATATTGCCTCCACTTTATCATCCATATCACCATTATCTCCATCGTATCTCTTCTTTATTTTGGCTTCAATTCTTTTTTAACATATAACACTCTCCCTCCCCTTTCCTTTTTTTTCTGTCTGTCCTAACAAGGCATATCCTTCTATATTACAGCCCAGTCGTGAGAACTGTTCAACCACGTTTCTGCTATACCTATTACATCATACTTTTTATTCAATGCCATCATTTCCATTCATCACCATTTTGTCAGCCAGGCTTCTCACATTTGCAAACATACATTTTAGATTATGATCCTGTAATTTATTCGGTCCTTGCTTTTATCTTGGCCCCTAGTTCTCGGAAATCATGTTTAAAAAGGACCTCACCTCCACCTCTAACTTGTCATTGGCACATGTGAACCAAGACCGCCGGTCACACCCGCCCCACCCAATAATCTGTCTACACACACCGACCACCCTGCCGAACCCTAGCACCAGGCAGCAACACCAGTTCGGCATGTAGGGTCTTGGCGGCAGATTAACCCTATCTACCTTCCTTATAATGGAGTCCCCTACCACTACACCACCTGCCTTGCATTCCTGACCCTTCGTTCCTCCTCCCTTGTATCAGAGATGCAGTCCCCTGGTGCTCAAGGGACTAGCCCCCTCCATAGACGCTAATTCCGAGGTGTCCTCCTCCACTTCATTACCTAAGGCGGCAAATCTGTTGGGATGGACAATCTGGGAAAAGCCCCCCTCTCTTCCCCGCCCCCACTTCCCCTAGTAACCCTAACAAAACTACCCCTCCTTCCTCATCCTTTCTTGTCCCTCTTCCACCCACCTCTATACTGGCCCCACCAGTGCCTTGCTGACCCCCCAGTTCTGCCAATCCCCAAATGCTGCAAGCTGCCCCCTTAGACTCTCCACCTCAGCTTCCAAGGGCACCCCACTCACACCTGACACGACATAGGTTCCCCGAAACGTCTGCTCCAGGTTCCTATACATGTGGCATGATGCACATTGCATGGTACTGACAAAACTGTCCCTTCTAATACACCACAAAACACCAACACAGTGACGCACAAACCTTGTTTAATTGCCCTTCTTGTTTCAAAGTCCTTTTTTTATGTCCTTGAGATCAAGGTCCTTAAGAGAAAGGGACACTCACAAGTTCGTTACACTCACAGGAAACTTCCTTTTGTTAGGTCCAAACCTTGCTTTCTTATATTCCTTGTTACAGTTTTTATAATCCCTAAAGTCCCTTTCCGTTCCCTCTGACTTAAAGGTTTTAAATCCCTTTTTCTTCTTTTCCATTTCCTGCTTTACATCAGAATTCATCCATATGAACGTGGATTTTTTTTTTTACATTTATTTCCCAAGGGTATAAATTTAGATGTGAAATGGCTTAAAATCCCCTTGAACACAGTCCACTTCTGTTCAGTACCTTTACCTGATAATACATTATCCCAGTTGACATGCTGAAGAGCTACTTTTAACCTTGGAAAATTTGCTTTCCTGAAATTAAGTCTTTGTTACCAGCGCACTTTTCCTTCTGATAACATACTCTAAACTATTTTATGGTCCCTATTCCCTAAGCCTCCAGTTACCGTTAAATCTGTAATGCTCCACGATGTTAGATATTACCAGGTCCTACAGAGCACCCTTTTCTGTGTTGGCAGTTCCACTCCACAAATCAATGTCAGGGTAATTAAAGTCCCCCATGATGAGCACACTCCCCAAACTTGCAGTCTTTGCCAATTGCATATGAAGCTGACTCACCTCTTCTCTGCTAGCATTTAGAGGCTTATAGCAGACACCAACAATGACATTAACCACATTCCTGTTGCCTAATTCCACCCGTATTGCCTCCGATTTAACATCCATATCGCCAGTTATCTCCATTTAAATTTGTCTTTAAATCTTTTTTAACATAAAACATACTCCTCCCCCTTTCCTTTTTTCTCTGTCCTGCCTAAACAAGGCATATCCTTCTAAATTTACAGCCCAGTCGTGAAAAACTGTTCAACCACATTTCTGCTATTCCTTCTACATCATACTTTTCAGTCAACGCCATTATTTCCAATTCTCCCATTTTGTCAGCCATGCTTCTCGCATTTGCAAACATACATTTTAGATTATGATCCTGTAATTTATTTATACACTTTAATACACATACCTCTCTATCCCCTATGCTAGCCCTACCACCCCCACCCCCCCATAGTGGGAAATTTATTTTTTTTTCTTTCTTTCTATGTGTTCTATAATTCCCCCCAACACCTAGTGTACCTTTACTTTCTTTAGTTTCCTCCTCTGTCCAGAGATATATTCTTTAAAAGAAGTCAAGATTTCAATACACCACTCCTGATTGAGCTGTCAATCAAATCCCCTAACAGCATGCCAGTGTAGTGTGTAGGCTTACACAAGTTTTACAGCAAGTCTCCCAATAATTTCTTCTGCTTCAATAAAATGCTTGACAAATACTGAGATAAAAAACAGAAGTAAGGGAATGGGAGAAGAAGCAGAGAGAGCAGGACTGGGTCCTCCTTCTCCAAACTTTCACCAGTTTATTGACTATCAAAGGGGAGATCAGGCTGCAGTGATAAGGCAGGACTCGAGTCTCTCCTAACTCAAACCACTCCCACTCCTTATGTAGCAAGTGTCTCCAGAACGGAGACACTTCCTCTCTACAGGCTTACGTAGGAGGGGTTTTTTGTTTTAAAAGGTTAGTGACGTGTAGGAGGATTAATGCACATGAGTGGCTAGGCTCACAGGCTTGGTACACAGTGGATTAATAAACAGGGGGAATGACCAGAGAGGAAGGGGGAGTAGGGAGCTCTGCAAGAAAATCAGACTGTGTGGAAAACATGGAGCCACAGAGGAAGGTGGGAATAAGGCAGCATACACTAACCTTTTTCATGGATTTTGAGCAATGTACAAATTTCACTGTAGATGCCCTTTAAGGGCATCTGTTGGAAAAGAGCTTTGTAGCAAGCAGTGCCAGACGCAGCAGCAAGAGCCAGCAAGATTTTGCGTTGTTATAAAGAGGGGTAGGATTCAAGGAGAAAAATATTATTCTCTTTAGAAAGCACTAGTAAGGCCTTATTTGGAAAACAATTGCAAGTAAAAGTATGTGAACCCTTTGGAATTATATATATTTATGCACAAATTGGTCATAAAATGTGATCTGATCTTCATCTAATTCACAACAATAGCCAATCACGGTGTGCTTAAACTAATACCACACAAGTTATTACATGTTTCCAAGTATGTGAACCCCTAGACTAATGACAACTAATTGGAGTGAGGTGTCAGCCAATGAAGTCCAATCAATGATATGAGATTGGAGGGTGTTGGTTACAGCTGCCCTGCACTATAAAACACACACCAGTTTTGGGTTTGCTTTTCAGGAAGCATTGCCTGATGTGAATGATTCCTCACACAAAAGAGTTCTCAGAAGACCTACAATTAAGAATTGTTGACTTGCATAAAGCCGGGAAGGGTTATAAACGTATCTCTAAAAGCCTTGCTGTTCATCAGTCCACAGTAAGACAAACAGACATTCCAAGAAATATTGATGAACTTAAACAGTTCTGTAAAGAGATATGACCACTGTGCATGTCTGATCTGTAACTGCAGTTCAACCAGCTATTAAATCCAAGGGTTCACATACTTTTCCGCCTGCACTGTGAATCTTACATGGTGTGTTCATAAAAACATGGAAACATTTAATTATTTGTGGGGTATAGTTTAAGCACACCTTGATTGGCTTTGTGTGATGATCAGATCACATTTAATGACCAATTTGTGCAGAAATCTGTATAGTATATTTGAGGTTGAATAAAAACATATGTCCATCCAGTCCAACCACTAGCAATATCCTTTTCTTCAAGTCTTAAGGGACTTGAAGAAAAAGCAGTCAGAGGGGTATCCTCTGACATGCTCTATTGGTAAACAATGTCCCAGATAGTTTATTTTATGGCCGTTAATGTATTTTAACACAGTAATCATATCCCCCATGCAAGCACCTTTTCTCCAGCGTACATAATTGTAACTTTCCAGTCTCTCTTCATATTCAAGCTCCCCCAATCCCCTATTAATTAAGTTGCCCATTCTATGAACCCTTTCATTTCCAACATGTCTTTTTTGTACACAGGATTCCAAAATGCACTGCATAATGCAAATGAGGCCTTACCAATGCTTTGTAAAGAGGGAGAATAAACATTTTCCTCCCTTGAATCTATACCTCTCTTTATACAAGACAAATACCATGCTGGCTGTGGCTGTTGCGGCCTTGGGTACTGCTTACTACTTTAAGTTGTTATCCACCAAAAATCCAAGAGCCCTTTCCAACAGGGATTCACTTAACACAGAGCCATTATAGTATAAGCAGTACAAGGATTTTTAAGTCCAAAATGAGATGAGATTGAATCTCATCTGCCACTTAGCAGCCCAATTCCAAAGGGTTCACATACTTTTACTTCCAACTATATGTGTGCAGTTTTGAAATCCTGTGTACAAAAAGAAAAACTTGTGAATTGATCCACTGTGTTTCCCCACAGTGCTACCGGTGTATAAATAGTTTATTGTATGGACAATTAATGTATTGATGCATTGTTCAGAGGACACTCAGGCATCCCTTAAGACTGGGAGGGGAAAAAAGTTTAGTCTTCAAGTATGGAGGGGATTTTTCACTGTAAAAGGATTAAAACTATGGGACTGTCTTCTATTAGATGTGGTGATGACAGGTTGGTTGGATAGTTTAAAAAAGAATATGGATGAGTTTCTAAAAATAAAGAATGTTCATGTAAAAGTACGGCTGTGGCCAAAAATGTTAAATTTATGGAATTGGATTGGTGATCGGACAATTCCGATCACAACTGTACATGTATGAACCGATCGTACATTTACAATTGCTATTAGTAACCAATCTTTAAAGGTGCAGTATCACAAAATAGCCAGCGGTTTGGGAACTTCCAATACCGTGGGTTATGTACGGCCATGGTGATTCACAATCGATCCCTTGCACAATACCACTCGGTAGTAGACTGCCACACTGGTATTGTATTAGAAACAATTACTATCACAGTGACTGTAATGTGCGACTGCGATCGTTGAAAGATTATGAATGAAAACATAATATATAGATGGTGGTAATGATTGTTAAAGCCACAGATATGCATTGCTGAGTAGGTTGGACTAGATGGACGATGTCTTTATTCAACCTCAAATATTACACTATTCTATTCATCACAATTTACCAGTGCTTTGTAAAGCATGACATTATCGTTATATGTTTTATGGCATTATTACATTACATAAATAACAAAACAAAATATTAATTCAGGTTCAAAACGCCAAGGCTAGGTACACACAAGCAGATATTTGGATAGATAAGATGAGCGCTGCAAGGGCATGTCTCTCCATTGGCCAGTCCAGAAATAGTCCTGTACTGGCCAGCAGGGAGTGCTACACAAGAAGATTTGACAGCTCATTGTAGACCCTTTAGTGGGAACCCAAGGGATGAAGATAAAAGGAATTTGTCAATTTATATTACCAATTAGGTTCTGAAAAATTTCTGAAAAAACTAACCTAGTAGAAGTAAAGAATAGGAGCAAAAGTTCTGAAAGTTTTATAAATAAGTATTGTTTAATATCTTTCCTAATAATATTGTGTACAAATTGCATAGGGACCTGGGAATTGCCTGTGGAACATGTGCCAATGAGATGCTTGAAATAAAATGGTTAACACCTGAAAAGTATTATAGGTATTAACATTTTGTTTTAAGGGTTTTTTGAGTGGACCTTGCCCTTTAACACCCAGTTATGGAAACTTCTGATGCGCAGCAATGGTGATTGTGTGGGCAATCGTAGAAATATTAGTAATCAATAGTGGTCATAATTGTATGTAAATATACAATTGCAATAGTAGATTACGTCCGGTAACATGTATTTATAATAGCGGGCAAAGCACTAGCTATCGCAAAATAGTGATGCCTCCCCTTATAAATATGGCCCTTTTACAGAGCAAAGAAGAATAATACTCATTCTGCCATGAATCCTGTATGCCTGAACTCCAGTGGCAGCGCTTTCTATTTAGTTTTCCCTAAAAGGAGATATAGTGAAGTTCCATTGGCTTAACCAGAGGCACATTGTGCACCAATTAAAACGGTTGTCTCCTGGACAATTTTGACTCAAAACAGCTGGGGCGTTAGCTACCAGGGGTGCAGGGGATGCAACTGCGCCAGGGCCCTTGGCCAAGAAGGGGCCCCATTTTGTGCTAAGGTTTCAAATCTACCAGTCTGAGTGCCAACTGTTTTACCAGTGGTCTGTGTACAAAGCATTTACCATTGTCTGTGTGCCAGCATTTAACCAGTGTCTGGTGTGCAGTGCCTTTCCCAACCAGTTATCAGTGTCCGCATGCAAGCATTTAACCAATCTTGTTGCCAACTATTTTACAAGTGGTATATACAAAGGATTTTACCACTCTCTATGTGCCAAGCATTTTACCTCTCTTATGTGCCCAAACTTTTACTAGCGTCAGTTGGTTAGTTATTTTAGAGGTTTGAGGATATAAGTTAGAAAACGTTTGAATCAGATGAATAGTTTTGCTAGGTGTAGGGTAAGGTATGTTTGTCTGATTTAAATGGTGCCTTTAAAAAAAATGGAAATTATGAATTTGGATGTTTTTTATGTAAATGATTATTTGGTTTGCGGTGCCGATTTGTGTTGTTGGGGCCAAATTTTGCATCAGGGTCCATAAGTCTGTAGCTACGCCACTGCAAAACGGTTCCAATTTTTTGCTCAAAACACTTCCAGAGCAGATGGTCCAATCTCAGAAGCTGAGGCCCCGATCAGGCCATAAATGCTTTGAAGGCAAGTATCCTATAAATATATATATCCATATTTTTAATCGGATTATTAATTATACATAAAGTTTGTGAAATTATCTTAGTTATTTGCACTTTGTTTTACCACTTACATGATACATGGTATAAAATTCTTAATTATATGCAGATGAAGCACTTCAGAGTAAATCCATGTGCTTTTATTTTTGTTTTTACTTAAATAGGAGTGATCATACTTTGTGCTTAGACATTTATATTCTGAGTTCAGCTATAAGCTTAAAATTATTTAAAACCTTTTTCCCAACTTCCTCATATTCGACTTCCCTATCTCTCCTTAAAATAGAAAATGAGTCTCCAGAAGTATGAGAGCAGATTGATGATTTTAAGAAGGGCCGCATACATTTTTAAAGTAAAGAGAATTCTGCATTGCTGGTATTCCAAGGATCAGTTTTTACTTTAGGTAATTCTAGTTGGAGTCAGGAAGGAACTTTTCCCCTTCCAGTGTAAATATTTAGTGAACACTTTTGTTTTTCACAAGCAAAATATTTTTCCTGTAAATTTTCTCAAACTGTACATTACCTCCTTTGTGTAAAATTAAGACAAAACTACTTTGTTTCCAGCTGTGAATATAATAAACTGTTCAGTTATACAGAATGTTCCAGTTCTGGCAGTGATAATGTGATGATTTGGTGATGAGGATGCAAATCGCCAGCTTGATTTCTATAAACATAAAAACATTTTGGTTGCTCAGCAAAAAACCGTAAGGGCCATTGATCATTTTTGAAGTTTTAGAAGTGAGAAGGCGAATGATAAATAACCAGCTCAGGGCAAGAAGAATACATGTAAATAATTGTAAAGACACAACATCAAAATAAAAACTAGAGTGAATTATTTACACATAATCAGGGAGATTCCAATACCCTAGGATGTTACCTTTCTGTGATCCTGCAATGCAATATCCGGTATGAGCTTACGTCCAGTGTTTGGATCGTGGTAAGACTCTGTCCTCTGCTGTTATAATTCCATGTTGCTTCATGCTACAAGGTAGCGAAAAAGTCGGAATTTATCTGGTGCACTGCACTATTTCTAAAAAGATTAGGATAAAAGCAGTGTCCTAAAATAAGAGGAAACACACGATAACCGATATTACATTAGTTTAAAGGGCATGTCCAGCCTAAATAAACTTTTTATATTCTGGTAGGAACCCTCCAAACCCTATGTTCACAATATTTAAAAATCTCAAGATGCCTCTGAAGACCTGGATCCTGCAGCTCCTCCTCTGCCTTGCAGCTGACAGAGCTCTCAGTGGCGTCTCTAGTTAAAACATTCGGGGCACATGCCATGGGTATTGGCAAAGTGCCCCGAATGTTTTAACAGTCGTTACCTCAGAAATGCCCAAACCTCTTTCAAACTTCCGGACTTCCGACAAATGGTCGCCACGTCTGCAACGCCATAAGAACAGGCAGCCCTGCACTTCCCACTACACTGTCTAGAGAGATAGAGTTAGACGGATAGATAGACGGATAGATAGATGGATAGATAGGCGGATAGACAGATAGACAGACGACAGATCGGCGGATAGATAGATGGACCGAGTTAGAGAGAGATAGATAGATAATACAGATAAATAGAAGACAGAGTTAGATAGAGAAAGAGAGAGAAAAAAGAGAGAGGACAAGAGGCAGATAGACATAGATAGAGAGAGACAGACGAGAGGCAGAATGACAGAGCAAACAGGGCCGTCTTTATACTTTTTGGCACCTGAAATTTTTTTTGTTTCTTATGGCATCATAAATGCTGCCTCCTGCAGGGTGCAGCTCTGTAATGTACTTCACCCTGCCTCATTAGAGAGGCGGCCCTCAGAGCAAAATAGAGATAGAAATAGAGAGAGAGACAAGAGGCAGATATACAGACAAGAGATAGATATACAGAGAGGGACAGATAGAGATAGATAGGGGCAAGAGGTCATGTAGAAGATACAAGACATGTCTCTCTGGCCACAAGGTGTGGGCAAGCTCTCGACTACAACTGAACACAACAGTAAGTTTAAATGACACAGATTGCTACCAGTATATAATGAAATTGCCAGTTTACTTTGCCTTTCTGTCCAAATGTTATCTCTGTCTGTCTATTTCTCTGTCTTTGTGTCTGTTTACACTATCTGGCTGTGTATCTATGTTTGTGTTTGTCTATCTGTGTCTTGTTGGCTGCCTCCTAGACCTACACCTAGTGGGTGTGGCTTAATGGGGGTGGAGAAAAGGGCGTGGACTAAAAAAAAGGTTTGTGGGCATAGGCGTGTGCCCTGATCTTCTGAGAGCCTAGAGACGCCCCTGGCCGCTCTACTTTCTGGTCACAGCAATGACCAGGAAGTAGAGCAGCTGACCTTTCTCTTTCCTTTTGCTAACAGAAGGCAGCACCCAGGCAGTGTGGGACGGGGTCAGGTAAGTCCTTTCAGATGCATCTTTGAGATTTCTAATATTGCAAAAATTGGGTTTGGGGGAGTCCTTACCAGAATATTAAAAAGTATTATGCTGCTCAGAGACATTAAAGATTTTTATTGGTCCCCAGTCACTGTCTTCCAGCTGCCTAATGGCGATCGAAAAAGGGATTCTAAATAACAGTGCTACATTTTGTTGGAGCCAACCAAACTACATAGAATGGGAACTGCCATGCACAAAATATGACTGCAGTGTAAAATAATGATAAAGAGAAATAAGACCTCCATGAAAAATAAATGTTTTATAAATACAGTCCTACATTAGAAATTAGACCTGTTTTCACTGTTGACCCTTCAATACCCATCCACCCCCACAATTGTTAGGCTTATTACTGTGACTAATGGCAAGAGTATACAGTATTTTAGAATGCAGACCAACCATATAACTATGGTATTCCTAAGCAGGTAGGGGTATCCAGGTACACAATGCACAAAGCATACACAAGGTACACACAAAGCAATGAATCCAGTGTTTACACTTTTCCAGTCTCCACCATGCTGGATAATCAAGTCCTTAAAACAAGTAGTTAAGTGTAGTAGCAATAACACAAGACCGTAGCTGTGTGAAACAAGAATTTATTTAGTACTGAAAATGCGTGCCACTATGGTATCTATGGTATCTCCCCGTGAATGCTTCTTATTTTTTTGTAGAATTTAGACAAATTGTTTGCGCATAGACTTATGAACGATAATGGGTAAATTCCATCGTGCCGACGAACGACCATAGTCGCACTACAGTTCGGTCGCGGAAAGACGGAAAATTTTCGTTGGCCGTTATCGGCTCCCTTTACTTTAGTAAAGAGAGAGAGCCCAATCGTACTGTGTATGGTCACACAAACTGACCAATCCCTATACCGCGTATGGGGATCGGTCGGTTTCATGTGTGAAGGTTCCCTTTGCAATGTGCCGACAGATACCAATGTGATCTTTTGCACATTGCGATGGAAATCGCATGTGTATGGCCACCTTAACATTCCTGGTTTGTTACGATATTAGAGATGGCCGAACTTACAAAGTTCAGTTCCTTTTCGAACTTCCAAACATTAGTAAAAGTTCAAGTTTGGTAGTTCGAAAAGTTTGGATTTCCAAGTTAGAGGCACAGTGGCCGAAAATGGAGTTAAAAGAAACGGTAACTGATGTTCTATCAGTTAGCGTGATCTAAACTCCTGCGTGGCCAACGCAAAAGTAACCATGCAGCCGCCAGCCGCAAGCGATGTTATATTCTGAAAGTGGATTAGTATGCCGGAATAGAAAACTGCTGATAGCGATACTCCAAGAGCTCTCGGTGCATTGCTGACTGAATATACCAATGGGATTTTGGGCGTTGGATACTCGATTTGAACTTTCGAGGTTACCAAATAGCCGGAAATACTCAAACGTTTGAGGATTTTCGAAAATAAGCCTGCAGAGTTAGGAAACACCAACCTAGCTCGGTTTGGGAGTTCTAAGGGTTTGAGTTCATCCAAACTATTAAAGTTGGAGTCGAACTCTGGTTCGAGGTTTGGGTTCGGGTCCATCTCTACACAATATTGTTAGTATGATACGTGCCTTAATGATCGGCAATATTACAATGCGAAGTTCACAAATGTTCAAATCCCCTGCAACAAAGCCTACTGCCTGAGTTATTGCTTTTTGTGTTCATCATGTTTCTAGAAAACATAAACAGGGTTATTCAATAAAAGTTATTATCATCAAAATGGTGCTAATTTGTGCCCAACCAATCAGATGTTAGCTTTCAAAGTTAAATAAGATCTGATTGGGGTGTTGAAAATTTACACTATTTTTAACGATAAGAACTTTTATTGAATCCCCTGAAAGTTCATATGTACAATCTTTATTTATAGCAACTTTTTATTTACCAAACAGCATGAATTGCTGACAAACTTCCTGGAGCAATTTAAAAAAGATGAATTGATTTTTTACTGACAATTATTAAAATGTACGAGTATTACATCTCAGTTGTGGCGTGCTGCTGAAGTGCTGGGTTTGGAAACAAAACAGACCATTGGGACTCAGGTTCAATCCCCAAAACTACATTTTTTTCTATCATGTTTCTAGCAAAAGATAGGGATTTACATTTACTGTTATCCCCCTATTAGCCCTTGTGGCAGAGGTAGAAAGCAGGTTCGATTCCACACAGACCCAGATAAGGTGATATATGGGAGCTGACCCAAGTCCCCACAGGTTATTTTTCTAATCACCCAGTATCCACATCAAAGGAGAGGTGAGACAGCTTTTTTATCTTTGTGAATGTGCTCTTTCTCTTTTCATAGTTTTGAAGATATTTACATTTACATTTTGTATTTTTTTTTTACATTTACATTTTTGTATGTGATATGGCAGGTCCCCTGCACTTCCTGCTCTGAAACAACATGTCAGTCAACTCGTCCTCTGTGTCCCCTCCTCCCCTTTGCAGCCCCCCTGTCACTCCACTCATGGACCCCATGGTCTCTCCAGTTGCAGGCCCTCCTAAGGCCACCTTCACTTACAGACCCATGTGCCCCGCCCATTAATGGGTGCACAAGCACCCGTCACTCGCAGTTCACTAGCCCCGAACGAAAAGAAGGGAAAGAAGGGCTGTAGATTCCTTTACCTTCACTGTCAGGACTTCCCACACAGCAGAGAGGAGGAGGACTTCCTGTCTCCTCACACACTGAGGGAGTCAGAGGCGTGCTCACCGGCGGCACTGTGCAAGGAGAAGACTTAGGAATGTCAGCCTTCCACTCATTAAAGGGGAAGTTCAGTGCAAATACATATGCTTTTCAGAAAAAGAGCAGTATTTTTTCATCCTAATGACCTTAATTTGCCAATTCAGCATTTTGTCTGTGTATAAATAAATGCAACCGAAATACTGACTTCTGTGCAGGACCCCCAGTAGAGACTGTATGCTCTTGCACTTGACCCAACGCCTGGGTTCATTCAGTTGCTAGTAGAGATCTGAGCATGTTGCCACCACCCAACAGCCTAATCAGTAGAAATTATGTTAGGAAACATTCCAAGGATGTGGTGCATCCTGTGAAGAAGAAGGATCTGTTAGAACCTGAAATGTCAGCTCACTATTGTCAACAGCAGGGAACAGCAAAGGGGTATGAAAGCTACTGATTTTCAAATGGGAGAGAATATGTAGAATAACTAAGTATGCATTACAACAATAACAATTTAAGAAATATGATTCATTCACTGAACGTCCCTTATTACTTTCTAGTCACCAGCCATTTCTTTATATCTTGGGCTGCTGGAGACACGTAGAGAGGTGGTCGATGGCTCGTTTTAAAGGTAGAAGAAAACATGGCCTTTAATTAAAATAACTTGTTGGGAGACCCACAGTTCCCCTTTAAGCCAGTATTTGAACATAAACTTTCTGCCAATTCACACATGACCCCCACGAAATCCCCTGGTTTTTTCATTCTCCACACCACCTGCCTGACGCCTCCCCCCTTACCAACCACCCTGACACACCCTTCACTTTCCCTTGCCAACCATCCCCCACCCGTCTAGATTTCAATACACCACTCCTGATTGAGCTGTCAATCAAATCCCCTAACAGCATGCCAGTGTAGTGTGTAGGCTTACACAAGTTTTACAGCAAGTCTCCCAATAATTTCTTCATGCTCAATAAAATGCTTGACAAATACTGAGATAAAAACAGAAGTAAGGGAATGAGAAAGAAGCAGAGAGAGCAGGACTGGGTCCTCCTTCTCCCAAACTTTCACCAGTTTATTGACTATCAAAGGGAGATCAGGCTGCAGTGATAAGGCAGGACTCGAGTCTCTCCTAACTCAAACCCACTCCCACTCCTTATGTAGCAAGTGTCTCCAGAACGGAGACACTTCCTCTCTACAGGCTTACGTAGGAGGGGTTTTTTTTGTTTAAAAAGGTTAGTGACGTGTAGGAGGATTAATGCACATGAGTGGCTAGGCTCACAGGCTTGGTACACAGCTGGATTATATAAACAGGGGAATGACCAGAGAGGGAAGGGGGAGTAGGGAGCTCTGCAGAAAATCAGACTGTGTGAAAACATGGAGCCACAGAGGAAGGTGGGAATAAGGCAGCATACACTAACCTTTTTCATGGATTGGAGCAATGTACAAATTTCACTGTAGATGCCCTTTAAGTGCATCTGTTGGAAAAGGAGCTTTGTAGCAAGCAGTGCCAGACGGCAGCAGCAAGAGCCAGCAAGATTTTGCGTTGTTAGTAAAAGAGGGGTATGGATTCAGGAGAAAAATATTATTTCTCTTTAGAAAGCACTAGTAAGGCCTTATTTGGAAAACAATTGCAAGTAAAAGTATGTGAACCCTTTGGAATTATATATATTTATGCACAAATTGGTCATAAAATGTGATCTGATCTTCATCTAATTCACAACAATAGCCAATCACGGTGTGCTTAAACTAATACCACACAAGTTATTACATGTTTCCAAGTATGTGAACCCCTAGACTAATGACAACTAATTGGAGTGAGGTGTCAGCCAATGAAGTCCAATCAATGATATGAGATTGGAGGTGTTGGTTACAGCTGCCCTGCACTATAAAACACACACCAGTTTTGGGTTTGCTTTTCCCAGGAAGCATTGCCTGATGTGAATGATTCCTCACACAAAAGAGTTCTCAGAAGACCTACAATTAAGAATTGTTGACTTGCATAAAGCCGGAAAGGGTTATAAACGTATCTCTAAAAGCCTTGCTGTTCATCAGTCCACAGTAAGACAAACAGACATTCCAAGAATATTGATGAACTTAAACAGTTCTGTAAAGAGATATGACCACTGTGCATGTCTGATCTGTAACTGCAGTTCAACCAGCTATTAAATCCAAGGGTTCACATACTTTTTCCGCCTGCACTGTGAATCTTTACATGGTGTGTTCAATAAAAACATGGAAACATTTAATTATTTGTGTGGTATTAGTTTAAGCACACCTTGATTGGCTATTGTGTGATGATCAGATCACATTTAATGACCAATTTGTGCAGAAATCTGTATAGTATATTTGAGGTTGAATAAAAACATATGTCCATCCAGTCCAACCACCTAGCAATATCCTTTTTCTTCAAGTCTTAAGGGACTTGAAGAAAAAGCATGTCAGAGGGGTATCCTCTGACATGCTCTATTGGTGAACAATGTCCCAGATAGTTTATTTTATGGCCCTTAATGTATTTACACAGTAATCATATCCCCCATGCAAGCACCTTTTCTCCAGCGTACAAATATTGTAACTTTTCCAGTTTCTCTTCATATTCAAGCTCCCCCAATCCCCTTATTAATTAAGTTGCCCTTCTCTGAACCCTTTCCATTTCCAACATGTCTTTTTTGTACACAGGATTCCAAAATTGCACTGCATAATGCAAATGAGGCCTTACCAATGCTTTGTAAAGAGGGAGAATAACATTTTCCTCCCTTGAATCTATACCTCTCTTTATACAAGACAAATACCATGCTGGCTGTGGCTGTTGCGGCCTGGTACTGCTTACTTACTTTAAGTTTGTTATCCACCAAAACTCCAAGAGCCCTTTCCAACAGGGATTCACTTAACACAGAGCCATTTATAGTATAAGCAGTACAAGGATTTTTAAGTCCAAAATGGAGATGAGATTGAATCTCATCTGCCACTTAGCAGCCCAATTCCAAAGGGTTCACATACTTTTACTTCCAACTATATGTGGTGCAGTTTTGAAATCCTGTGTACAAAAAGAAAACCTTGTGAATTGATCCACTGTGTTTCCCCACAGTGCTACCGGTGTATAAATAGTTTATTGTATGGACAATTAATGTATCTGATGCATTGTTCAGAGGACACTCAGGCATCCCTTAAGACTGGGAGGGAAAAAAGTTTAGTCTTCAAGTATGGAGGGGATTTTTCACTGTGAAAAGGATAAAACTATGGGACTGTCTTCTATTAGATGTGGTGATGACAGGTTGGTTGGATAGTTTAAAAAAGAATATGGATGAGTTTCTAAAAATAAAGAATGTTTCATGTAAAAGTACGGCTGTGGCCAAAAATGTTAAATTTATGGAATTGGATTGGTGATCGGACAATTCCGATCACAACTGTACATGTATGAACCGATCGTACATTTACAATTGCAGTAACAATCTTTAAAGGTGCAGTATCACAAAATAGCCAGCGGTTTTGGGAACTTCCAATACCGTGGGTTATGTACGGCCATGGTGATTCACAATCGATCCCTTGCACAATACCACTCGGTAGTAGACTGCCACACTGGTATTGTATTAGCAACAATTACTATCACAGTGACTGTAATTGTGCGACTGCGATCGTAGAAAGATTATGAATGAAAACATAATTATAGATGGTGGTAATGATTGTTAAAGCCACAGAATATGCATTGCTGAGTAGGTTGGACTAGATGGACGTATGTCTTTATTCAACCTCAAATATTACACTATTCTATTCATCACAATTTACCAGTGCTTTGTAAAGCATGACATTATCGTTATATGTTTTATTGGCATTATTACATTACATAAATAACAAAACAAAATATTAATTCAGGTTTCAAACGCCAAGGCTAGGTACACACAAGCAGATATTTGGATAGATAAGATGAGCGCTGCAAGGAGCATGTCTCTCCATTGGCCAGTCCAGAAATAGTCCTGTACTGGCCAGCAGGGAGTGCTACACAAGAAGATTTGACAGCTCATTGTAGACCCTTTAGTGGGAACCCAAGGGTGAAGATAAAAGGAATTTGTCAATTTATATTACCAATTACGGTTCTGAAAATTTCTGAAAAAACTAACCTAGTAGAAGTAAATAGGAGCAAAAGTTCTGAAAGTTTTATAAATAAGTATTGTTTAATATCTTTCCTAATAATATTGTGTACAAATTGCATAGGGACCTGGGATATTGCCTGTGGAACATGTGCCAATGAGATGCTTGAAATAAAATGGTTAAATACCTGAAAATGTATAGGTATTAACATTTTGTTTTAAGGGTTTTTTGAGTGGACTTGCCCTTTAACACCCAGTTATGGAAACTTCTGATGCTGCAATGGTATTGTGTGGGCAATCGTAGAAATCTAGTAATCAATAGTGGTCATAATTGTATGTAAATATACAATTGCAATAGTAGATTTACGTCCGGTAACATGTATTTATAATAGCGGCAAAAGCACTAGTATCGCAAAATAGTGATGCCTCCCCTTTATAAATATGGCCCTTTATACAGAGCAAAGAAGAATAATACTCATTCTGCCATGAATCCTGTATGCCTGAACTCCAGTGGCAGCGCTTTCTATTTATGTTTTCCCTAAAAGGAGATATAGTGAAGTTCCTATTGGCTTAACCAGAGGCACATTGTGCACCAATTAAAACGGTGTCTCCTGGACAATTTTGACTCAAAACAGCTGGGGCGTAGCTACCAGGGGTGCAGGGGATGCAACTGCGCCAGGGCCCTTGGCCAAGAAGGGGGCCCCATTTTGTGCTAAGGTTTCAAATCTACCAGTCTGAGTGCCAACTGTTTTACCAGTGGTCTGTGTACAAAGCATTTTTACCATTGTCTGTGTGCCAAGCATTTAACCAGTGTCTGGCTATGTGCAGTGCCATTTTCCCAACCAGTTTATCAGTGTCCGCATGCCAAGCATTTAACCAATCTTGTTGCCAACTATTTTACCAGTGGTTATATACAAAGTATTTTACCACTCTCTATGTGCCAAGCATTTTACCTCTCTATGTGCCAAACATTTTACTAGCGTCAGTTGGTTAGTTATTTTAGAAGGTTTGAGGATATAAGTTTAGAAATACTGTTTGAATCAGATTGAATAGTTTTGCTAGGTGTATGGGTAAGGTATGTTTGTCTGATTTAAAATGAGTGCCTTTAAAAAAAATGGAAATTATGAATTTGGATGTTTTTTATGTAAATGATTATTTGGTTTGCGGTGCCGATTTGTGTTGGGGGCCAAATTTTGCATCAGGGTCCATAAGTCTGTAGCTACGCCACTGCAAAACGGTTCCAATTTTTTGCTCAAAACACTTCCAGAGCAGATGGTCCAATCTCAAGAAGCTGAGGCCCCGATCAGGCCATAAATGCTTTGAAGGCAAGTATCCTATAAATATATATATCCTTATTTTTAATCTGGATTATTAATTATACATAAAGTTTGTGAAATTATCTTAGTTATTTGCACTTTGTTTTTACCACTTACATGATACATGGTATAAAATTCTTAATTATATGCAGATGAAGCACTTCAGAGTAAATCCATGTGCTTTTATTTTGTTTTTTACTTAAATAGGAGTGATCTAACTTTGTGCTAGTACATTATATATTCTGAGTTCAGCTATAAGCTTAAAATATCCTTTAAAACCTTTTTCCCACACTTCCTCATATTCTGACCCTTTATCTCCCTTAAAATAGAAAATGAGTCTCCAGAAGATGTAGAGCAGATTGATGATTTAAGAAGGGCCGCATACATTTTTTAAAGTTAAAGAGAATTCTGCATTGCTGGTATTCCAAGGATCAGTTTTTACTTTAGGTAATTCTAGTTGGAGTCAGGAAGGAACTTTTCCCCTTCCAGTGTAAATATTATGTGACACTTTTTGTTTTTCACAAGCAAAATATTTTTTCCTGTAATTTTTCTCAAACTGTACATTTACCTCCTTTGTGTAAAATTAAGACAAAACTACTTTGTCTTTCCAGCTGTGAATATTAATAAACTGTTCAGTTATACAGAATTGTTCCAGGCTTCTGGCAGTGATAATGATGATTTTGGTGATGAGGATGCAAATCGCAGCTGTATTTCTATAAACATAAAAACGTTTTGGTTGCTCAGCAAAAAACCGTAAGGGCCCATTGATCATTTTTAGAAGTTTTAGAAGTGAGAAGGCGAATGATAAATAACCAGCTCAGGGCAAGAAGAATACATGTAAATAATTGTAAAGACAACATCAAAATAAAAACTAGAGTGAATTATTTACACATAATCAGGGAGATTCCAATACCCTAGGATGTTACCTTTCTGTGATCCTGCAATGCAATATCCGGTATGAGCTTACGTCCAGTGTTGGATCGTGGTAAGACTCTGCTCTCTGCTGTTATAATTCCATGTTGCTTCATGCTACAAGGTAGCGCAAAAAAGTCGGAATTTTATCTGGTGCACTGCACTATTTCTAAAAAGATTAGGAAATAAAGCAGTGTCCTAAAATAAGAGGAAACACACGATAACCCGATATTACATTAGTTTAAAGGGCATGTCCAGCCTAAAATAAACTTTTTATATTCTGGTAGGAACCCCTCCAAACCCTATGTTCACAATATTTAAAAATCTCAAAGATGCCTCTGAAGACCTGGATCCTTGCAGCTCCTCCTCTGCTTTGCAGCTGACAGACGCTCTCAGTGGCGTCTCTATGTTAAAACATTCGGGGCACATGCCATGGGTATTTGGCAAAGTGCCCCGAATGTTTTAACAGTCGTTACCTTTCAGAAATGCTCCAAACCTTTTCTCAAACTTCCGGACTTCCCGACAACATGGTCGCCACGTCTGCACGCCATAGAACAGGCAGCCCCTGCACTTCCCACTACACTGTCTAGAGAGATAGAGTTAGACGGATAGATAGACGGATAGATAGATGGATAGATAGGCGGATAGACAGATAGACAGACGACAGATCGGCGGATAGATAGATGGACCGAGTTAGAGAGAGATAGATAGATAGATAATACAGATAAATAGATAGACAGAGTTAGATAGAGAAAGAGAGAGAAAAAAAAGAGAGAGACAAGAGGCAGATAGACATAGATAGAGAGAGACAGACGAGAGGCAGAATGACAGAGCAAACAGGGCCGTCTTTATACTTTTTGGCACCTGAAATTTTTTTTGTTTCTTATGGCATCAAAACTGCTGCCTCCCTGCAGGGTGCAGCTCTGTAATGTACTTCACCCTGCCTCATTAGAGAGGCGGCCCACAGAACAAAATAGAGATAGAAATAGAGAGAGAGACAAGAGGCAGATATACAGACAGAGATAGATATACAGAGAGGGACAGATAGAGATAGATAGGGGCAGAGGTCCATGTAGAAGATACAAGAAGTTCTCTCTGGCCAAAGGTGTGGGCAAGCTTCTGACTACAACTGAACACAACAGTAAGTTTAAAATGACCAGATTGCTACCAGTATATAATGAAATTGCCAGTTTACTGTGCCTTTCTGTCCAACTGTTATCTCTGTCTGTCTATTTCTCTGTCTTTTGTCTGTTTACACTATCTGGCTGTGTATCTATGTTTGTGTTTGTCTATCTGTGTCTTGTTGGCTGCTTCCTAGACCTACACCTAGTGGGTGTGGCTTAATTGGGGTGGAGAAAAGGGCGTGGACTAAAAAAAAATGTTGTGGCATAGAGTGCCCCTGATCTTCTGAGAGCCTAGAGACGCCCCTGGCCGCTCTACTTTCTGGTCACAGCAATGACCAGGAAGTAGAGCAGCTGACAGCTCTTCTCCTGTTTTTGCTCAACAGAAGGAAGGCAATCCTTTCAGATGCATCTTTGAGATTTCTAAATATTGCGAAAATTGGGTTTGGGGGAGTCCTATACCAGAATATTAAAAAGTTATTGCTGTCCAGAGACATTAAAGATTTTTATTGGTCCCCAGTCACTGTCTCTCCACGCTGCCTAATGGCGATCGAAAAAGGAATTCTAAATAACAGTGCTACATTTTGTTGGAGCCAACCAAACTACATAGAATGGGAACTGCCATGCAAAATATGACTGCAGTGTAAAATAATGATAAAGAGAAATAATGACCTCCATGAAAAATAAATGTTTTATAAATACAGTCCTACATTAGAAATTAGACCTGTTTTCACTGTTGACCCATTCAATACCCATCCACCCCCTACAATTGTTAGGCTATTTACTGTGCAATACTAGGCAAGAGTATACAGTATTTCTAGAATGCAGACCAACCATATAACTATGGTATTCCTAAGCAGGTAGGGGTATCCAGGTACACAATGCACAAAGCATACACAAGGTACACAAAGCAATGAATCCAGTGCTTTACACTTTTCCAGTCTCCACCATGCTGGATAATCAAGTCCTTAAACAAGTAGTTAAGTGTAGTAGCAATAACACAAGACCGTAGCTGTGTGAAACAAGAATTTATTTAGTACTGAAACATGCGTGCCACTATGGTATCTATGGTATCCTCCTCCGTGAATGCTTCTTATTTTTTTGTAGAATTTAGACAAATTGTTTGCGCATAGACTTAATTGGGCAGAGCCTTTAGATACAAAAGGTGGCCATACATATGAACGATAATGGGTAAATTCCATCGTGCCGACGAACGACCATAGTCGCCACTACAGTCGGTCGGGAAAGACGGAAAATTTTCGTTGGCCGTTATCGGCTCCCTTTACTTTAGTAAAGAGAGCCGATACAATCGTACTGTGTATGGTCACACAACTGACCAATCCCTATACCGCGTATGGGGATTGGTCGGTTCCATGTGTGAAGGTTCCCTTTGCAATGTGCCGACAGATACCAATGTGAGCTTTCTGCACATTGCGATGGAAATCGCATGTGTATGGCCACCTTAACATTCTGAGTTTGTTATGATATTAGAGATGGCCGAACTTACTAAAGTTCGGTTCCTTTTCGAACTTCCAAACATTAGTAAAAGTTCAAGTTTGGTAGTTCGAAAAGTTTGGATTTCCAAGTTAGAGGCACAGTGGCCGAAAATGGAGTTTAAAGAAACGGTAACTGATGTTCTATCAGTTAGCGTGATATAAACTCCTGCGTGGCCAACGCAAAAGTTAACCATGCAGCCGCCGCAAGCGATGTTATATTCTGAAAGTGGCATAGTATTGCCGGAATAGAAAAACTGCTGATAGCGATACTCCAAGAGCTCTCGGTGCATTGCCCTGACTGAATATACCAATGGGATTTTTGGGCGTTTGGATACTCGATTTTGAACTTTCGAGGTTTACCAAATAGCCGGAAATACTCAAACGTTTGAGGATTTTCGAAAATAAGCCTGCGAGTTAGGAAAACCAACCTAGCTCGTAGTTTGGGAAGTTCTAAAGGGTTTGAGTTCATCCAAACTATTAAAGTTGGAGTCAAACTCTGGTTCGAGGTTTGGGTTCGGTCCATCTCTACACAATATTGTTTAGTATTGATAACGTGCCTTTAATGATCGGCAATATTACAACTGCGAAGTTCACAAATGTTCAAATCCCCTGCAACAAAGCCTACTGCCTGAGTTTATTGCTTTTTTTGTTTCCATCATGTTTCTAGAAAAACATAAACAGGGTTATTCAATAAAAGTTATTATCATCAAAAATGGTGCTAATTTTGCCCCAACCAATCAGATGTTAGCTTTCAAAAGTTAAATAAGATCTGATTGGTTGGTGGAAAATTTACACTATTTTAAACCATAAGAACTTTTATTGAATCTCCCTGAAAGTTTCTACATATGTACAATCTTTATTTATAGCAACTTTTTATTTACCAACCAGCATGAATTGCTGACAAACTTCCTGGAGCAATTTAAAAAAAGATGAATTGATTTTACTGACAATTATTAAAATGTACTGTATTACATCTTCAGTCGTGGCGTGCTGCTGAAGTGCTGGGTTTGGAAACAAACAGACCATTGGGACTCAGGTTCAATTCCCCAAACTTACATTTTTTTCTATCATGTTTCTAGCAAAAGATAGGGATTCTACATTTACTGATATCCCCCTATTAGCCCTTGTGGCAGAGGTAGAAAGCAGGTTCGATTCCACAGACCCCAGATAAGGTGAATTATGGGAGCTGACCCCAAGTCCCCACAGGTTATTTTTCTAAATCACCCAGTATCCACATCAAAGGAGAGGTGAGACAGCTTTTTTATCTTTGTGAATGTGCTCTTTCTCTTTTCATAGTTTTGAAGATATTTACATTTACATTTTTGTATGTGATATGGCAGGTCCCCTGCACTTCCTGCTCTGAAACCATGTCAGTGAATCTGCCCTGTGTCCCCTCCTCCCCTTTGCAGCCCCCCTGGTCACTCCCACTCATGGACCCCATGGTCCCTCCAGTTGCAGGCCCCCCCTTGGCGCATTCACTTACAGCCCCATGTGGCCCCGCCCACTCACGGGTGCACAAGCCCAGTCCACTCGCAGTTACACTAGCCCCGAATGAAAAGAAGGGAAAGAAGGGCTGTAGATTCCTTTACATTCACTGTCAGGACTTCACACAGCAGAGAGGAGGAGGACTTCCTGTCTCCCTCACACACTGAGGGAGTCAGAGGCTGTGCTCACCGGCGGCACTGTGCAGGAGAAGCCTTAGGAATGTCAGCCTTCCACTCATTAAAGGGGAAGTTCAGTGCAAATACATATGCTTTTCAGAAAAAAGAGCAGTATTTTTTCATCCTAATGACCTTAATTTGCCAATTCAGCATTTTGTCTGTGTATAAATAAATGCAACCGAAATACTGACTTCCTGTTTGCAGGACCCCCAGTAGAGACTGTAATGCTCTTGCACTTGACCCAACGCCTGGGTTCATTCAGTTGCTCAGTAGAGATCTGAGCATGTTTGACCCATCCAACAGCCAATCAGTAGAAATTACTGTTAGGAACATTCCAAGGATGTGGTGCATCCTGTGAAGAAGAAGGATCGTTAGAACCTGAAATGTCAGCTCACTATTGTCAACAGCAGGGAACAGCAAAGGGTATGAAAGCTACTGATTTTTCAAAATGGGAGAGAATATGTAGAATAACTAAGTATGCATTACACAAACTAACAATTTAAGAAATATTGATCATTTCCACTGAACTGTCCCTTTAACTTTCTAGTCAGCCATTTCTTTATATCTTGGGCTGTGGAGCACGTAGAGAGGTGGTCGATGGCTCGTTTTAAAGGTAGAAAACTGGCCTTTAATTTAAAATGAACTTGTTTGGAGACCACAGTTCCCCTTTAAGCCAGTATCTGAACATAAACTTTCTGCCAATCTCACACAGAAATCGGTACACACACCTGCTGATGCACCCTTACAACCACTACACCCTTCAATTTCCATGCAACCATACACACAAGTATAAAAATATATGTATTTATACCTATTTCCTTCCAAATAACAGCCTTTCAAGGCAAATTCAAAGTTTAGACTTTATACTAATTTCATTAACGCAGAAGTTGTTTTTATAACTAGAAAGTGCAAGTTTAATTATTTGTTACTAAGAGCAGGGCAATAAATTCTTTCTGTGATTCCCCCAAAATGAAGCATTTATGTGATTACTGATCTGTAATTGTCATTATGTTAGAAGTTAAGCCTGGTCATTGATAGTAAAGTGCATGTTGGTAGAACTGTGCTTTATTTCTGCTACAAGTGGTTTCCCTGTGGTAATTAACACGCTTATACGCAGTAAATCAGTTTTAAAAAGAGCTGAAGGAACAGAGTATCCCAAGTTGAGGGACATATACATGTTCAGTACCAGCACAATGTGGATAGAACAGATAAGTCCGGACCTTTTTAAAAAATAAAGGGTAAAAAAAGTATCCTGAATAAATTTGGCATTTGATATAAGATGTCATTTATATAATCTTTATAGTGACAGACTGTTTCCCTACAACATTCTACAGATAAAGACCTGTTAGTCCATAGGTCAGCCTATTGATTTGTCCTGTTAAGTTATTTCTGATATTTAATCCTATGACAGACACATATTTCTAACTTTTGTCATTTGCAGAGGAATTCACCATAACAAAGTAGATATTTTATTCTTCTGTCTTAAAAAATCAAGCAAATCACCATTTGATATAATTGTTAAGCAAAAATATGAATATAACCATTACTGGTACAGTACAGTTTATGATCAATAAAAGGGAAAGTTAACCCTATTTTGAAACTGTATACTTTGTATTACCTCAGGCCCACTCAGTAACCTTACCATTCATTTAATACTTTTTATAAAGTTCTATAAACAAATCAACAATCCATTGTTTTCTCCAATTACATACCATGGACAAATGAAGCTGGCTTACCTGTTGGGCTACAGGTGTCTTTGTGAGATACCCGCGCAGCAAGAACAATTAAGGGATTAAAGTCGCACTAACCGATATAAAGGGGCGTTTTTATAAAGTCCTTCAAATAGCAAATAGGCAGGAAGACACCAAGGCGCAAATATAAGTTTGCAAACGATTTATTCCCCACAACATGTTTCTTTTTCAAGTGCAAAGTATTTTACACAGTGAATCCCATTTAACAGGTGCAGAAAAACTCCTCCCCTTCCTTAACGGGCAACATATGGACTTTATTCACAGTCCATATGGGTTAATCTTTGAAATAACTCCATTACACTTCCCTTTAAATATATAAGTGCTCACAATAAAAACAATACAAATTACATCCAGTGTATAGATCTTAAACTTAAAGTGCATACTTAACACAGTGTACAATCATACTGCTTTATTCCATTGAATTGATCTCCTTTTTAAAGTGTCAAGTGCTTGCTAAAGTGCAAATTTATATAAAGTGTCAAGTAATACTAAAGTGCATAATTAACCATAATGTTACAATCTTGCTAAGTTACAATCAAATGTTCTCCTTTTAAAGTGCTATGATATTAAAGTGCTAGAAAGCCATATATACATATTCTCCATCATTAAGAAAACATTTTGCTAGTGCTACCCATAGAATGCTAATAAAGAAGTTATTTACACATATACACATTTCTAACAAGAACGGCACTAGAAATAAAACCTATGCATGATTCAGGAACTATTGTATATACCAATCTACCTAAAGTCGAACATGAAGTCCATTAGATGCAAGGAAACTTGTTGGGCTTTTGCTAACGGGGATTCAGCAACTTAATGTCCTGATTATTACATTCAATACACATATCTTAAGGCAAACAGAAAATAAGGTATTTGTGCTCTATAAAAAGGGTTTTAAACTCCAAAAATCATTTAGACCTAATGGATTCATAGCATTAGGTCTTTTAATCCATATCCCTTCTTTCTCTCCTATCTCCACCTCTCTTAAGGGGGCTTATTGTCTCCAGTACTCTTCAGTTGAGCACTATTGTGTTTACAGTCTATAAAGACTGGAGTATCATATTGTGTACCCTCTTTATAATTTGTTATGCTTCTTTTGTGCTCTTGAATTCGCAGCTTAACTTGTCCCAAAGTCTGAATTACACGTTGCCCATACCTGTGGAGTGACTTCAAAACCTTTACTGGGATGATTGAATGATGGACCTTTAATAATACTGTTACAGCAGTTACATTGGAGACAAGGGAAAGTCCCATATTTAAGTGACCTATTCCCCCTCAACTTATCCTTTACTCTCTCGGCAGGACATAAAAGATCTGTGTCCTTCCTCTCCTGTAACTAAAATTTGTTCACTCCCTGCACCATTTATGCATTTGTTTGTCTGTTTGTAGCATAGGCCAAAACTTCTGAACTATTCGTTCAGTTTTTTCACTAAAATGGCTATATTGTAAGACTAGTATCGGGCCCATCTTCCTAACCCTTTTCTTATTTCTAGGTTCCATCAGTGTACTTCTTTCCATTTTTTTTACATGGCTCAGTTGGGAATCAACTAACTTACTCTTATACCCCCGTTTAAGAAATCTCTTCTTTAGGGTTTCAGCTGCATCTCTAAAGGATTGATCTGAACTAGATAATCTTTTCGCTCTAACAAACTGGCCCTTCGGAAATGCTTTAACAACATTCCTATTATGGAAACTTGATGCTAACAAGATGTTATTCCTTTCCACTGGTTTCCGATATAGTTCCGTTCCATCACTCACTTTGATTGTCATATCGAGGAAATGTACATTTTCTTTATCTACTTCATAGGTGAATTTAATAGTTTTATGTGCCATATTGGCCTCTTTCACCATCTCATGCAGTGTATCTTCATCCCCTTCCCAGAAAAATAGAATATCATCTATAAAACGGAAATACCCCTTAAAATTTATTTTATATTTGGGGTTTTCCAGGAAGAGACTCCACTCGAGGTCATTAACAAATATATTTGCATATGAGGGGGCTACCGCCGCCCCTATTGAGGTGCCTTGCCTCTGCCAATAATATTCAGTGTTAAACCTAAAGAAATTTTTTCTAAGGAACAGGTTGAGGCAATCTAGTAAAAAATAGACTTGCCCATGCCCTAATGTTGTAGTAATGCTTTTTCTGTGGCCCTTAGGACCTCATCATTAGGTATGGAAGTGTGTAGGCTTGTAATATCCAAGCCACATAAAATAGTGCCAGGTTTTAGGGTCCCCATCTCAGCCAACCTCTTAAGTAGGTCTGTGTTGTATCTCTCAAACAGACTGGAATCCTCTTTACAATTTCTTGGAGGAAACTGTCCACAAATAGAGACAGCGGCTGGAGGAGTGACCCCACCCCTGAAACTATCGGGCATCCTGGAGGTCTCACAAGGATCTTATGGACCTTGGGAAGCAAATAGAGAACAGGGACCATAGGATATTCAACCTTAAAAAATTCACACACTTCTTTACTAACAATGCCATTTTGAAAAGCCTCATCGACCAACATGTCGTTTTCTTTCTTAACATCCAAAGTTGGATCTCTAATGGCTTTCTCATAATGTCCGGGCACTGTTAGTTGGCATATCGCTTCAGCCATATATTCTGCAGTGTCCATAATTACAATGTCCCCGCCTTTATCGGCTTTTTTAATTGTAATCTCTGTATTATTCATTAATTGTTTTAACGCATCCCTTTCTTTTTTACTTAGGTTACCCTTTAACTTAGCTTTCCCAAGATCCTTGTGCCACATATTTTTGACTTCCTCCACCACCACTTTTTCAAATGCATCAATAGAACTGTTAGAACTTATAGGCATGAATTTACTTTTCTTTTTAAATGTATTAACATTAGCTTGTCCATTAATCTCTTTATTATCAAAGCATAACTTAAGCTTAAATTTCCTAATAAATTTAAGGAAATCGATCTCCCAGTCTATAAATTCTGGTATGTATGCCCAAACAATACCATACATATATAGTACTCACGGATCCGTTGGCGGCACTCCAACCTCACACACCTGGTGCAACCGATCCCACAGGGAGTGCCTCCCCGCACCGCCACGTAGTAACAACAGCTTTGTATGAAAGGGCGCGGGACATGCAGCTCATGGTGCAGATAAAATCATTTACTTTATTCAAACACATGAGGATTAAAAATATATCGACAGGGAGCCAGAGCTACCCAGAAAACAGCCTGGCGCGTTTCATGGGACCACCCACTTCATCAGCGGCTACAATACCACTGCAGTATTTTTAGGGCCCTGTTTCGAAAGATGCGGTATCACTAAGTAGCGTTACCTCACCTTTAACGATTGGAAATTTTACGATCAGCAGCGCAGATTTATGATTGCATTCGTAAAATTACGATCGGGACCATACAATTACATTCACGATCGGACTTTGGGCCCTATTTTTGAGCACTCTATTGTGGTTTTGCAAAGTCTGATTGTGATTGTCCCAATAGCAATTTTATGATTGCAATCGTAAATGCATGCTGACGGTTGTAAAATTGCCGATCAGGAACATACAATTACGATCCAGCTTTGCAAAACCATGAAAGAGTGCTCAAAAATAGGGCCCAAAGTGTGCTGCGGCTCTGGGTAAATGAGGGCCTGAATGTATGGGTAGTATGCTAATTCACATAAAGAGTGAGTGTATTGTTTGGAGCATCAAGTAAAAACAAGATTTTGCTAGTGTCACACGATCATTTTGCTTTGCCAGCATTTTACTGAAATTACCAGATGTTTTGCCACTAGGAAAATGCTGCATGCCGCATTTTTCTAGCAGCAAGGCTAAAAAACGCAGGTAAAATAAAGGGCAAAACAAAAAGCAGGCTAGATTCACACAAATGGTACCTGTGAAGTTTTCTGGGCCCTAGGCCTTGTAGATGATCTGTCTGGCACAGTCTTTCTGGTGATGATCTTCTTTATGTATGTATGTATGTATGTATAATTTTATTTACAAAGCGCCACTTGGGAACGCAGCGCTGTACATTAAAAAAAATGCATAGTATACAAACAAGGGGATAAGTGCAAGCCATTATACAGATAGATAAAAATTAAAGAAAGCATATATATATACATTTATGTATAAATTGATATAAGTGTAACAAGCCTTGACACAATGAGATCCCTGCCCCGAAGAGCTTACAATCTAAGTAATTCTTTAATTCTTTAATTACTGAATGACTGTGTCCTAAAGAAGTTTACTACTATACTGTATAAAGGCAGATATAGGAAAGCTTCTACAGTTCCATTTCATAGAGATTGAATAGACAGGACAATGTTTTTCCAGGTGTGGAGAAAATTTGCTGTGTGACAATCATTTTAATGAGTTTTGTATTTTGGTGCCTGAGGCGATATATGGCTATAGAAAGAAAGTAATGTGTTTTGTTTACGTTTCCTTTTATCGTTTTCTATTATCCCAACTGTTTCTGATCAAATTTTGTAATTAAATCATTGAGAAATTTGGGCCATATGCAAATAATACACAGTATCGTCAATTTCCGATACCACGGGTTATTGTAAAAGTATGATCATCGCTATACATTTAAGAACGGTTAACGATTGTTGAACCGATTGTTAATTTCCGATTGGTTTAACAATCGTTAATTTCCGATCGTTAATCTCTGATCGGTAGTTAACAGTACCGACCATTATTCTACAATAACGAAATTGTAGATTTACAATCCTCATAGAATGCCATTGCAGTAGTTTACTCATTGCAGTACTCTACGACTGAACGAACGTTCTGTAATTGCCAAATGTTCGGTCGTAAATGTACAATCCCGATTACATTAACTAACCTGCGTTATCGTAAAAAGCGATACCGTGGCTTTAAACCTCTTCAAGAACTAAACTTTAAGTCCAGTTGACTTAACAAATATATTTATGCAATCTGTTGTATATTTATACAACAGATAAATACAATGTAAAACTAGACTACTGCAATGTATAGGCAAGTGCACAATACATTGTACGGCCCTTTGTTGCAGCTTGTTTGGAAACTTGTTTTCTGCCCAAATAAATATTTTAAAAGCTTTCGTCACACTCACTATGGTTCACTGAAATAACTAAATGCTTCCCCATTAGCTGCTGATTTCTATGCAATTCTTTCAGACCCATTTGTGATTAGTGCTGTTGCAGTTTCACTGTCATCTATAGTCTGAAAATAGTTGTAATGGCGCCATCATGTGGTGATTAAATGAGAGGAACAACTATTACTAAGAAAATACCCAGATATTCTGAAAGTTAAGAAAGTTTGTACAGTTTGGGCATATAAATTAGTAACATTTTAGTAACATGCGAGTGATTTTTTCGCATGCTAGCTTTGAGTGACAGTTACAGGCAGACAGAATTGTTACACCCCCTTTACAGCATGGCTAATTGAAGACACAGAGAGGCTTGAAATCAGGAAAAAAATTATGGGGAGGGCTGCATGCATTAACTCTTTTTAATGCAATTTAAAAAAAAAAATGCATTGAGGCACTACAGGTACCCTTTAACTTCAGTGGTGTGGAAGATACTGGAAAGTTTAATAAGGGAACATGTTCTAGAGTATGTTTCAAGGACTGACATTATAAGTAGTAACCAGCATGGATTTAGGAGGAATAGATCTTGTCAAACTAACTTGCTTAGCTTTTATGAGGAAGTAAGTAGAAATTTAGACATCTGGTTGATGTAGTATACTTGGATTTTGCAAAGGCTTTTGATACAGTCCCCCATAGGCGACTAATGTATAAGCTAAGGCCTGTTGGTCTGGGGAGTCACATTTGTACATGGATAGAAAATTGGTTAAGGAATAGGATGCAGAGAGTATTTGTTAAAGGATATATACACCTAAATAGGAACCTAAACTTATTAGCTACCTGGGGCTGTTTTTTTTTTTTGTTTTTTTTATATTCCCATCCCCTACCTTAGTGTTGTTTTGTGGCTGGCCTCCTCCTCCATAGTAAGTTTGCTCCTTGGTCCTCCCCCACGAGTTCTGACTTGCCGATCCCATCTGTTTGGTCCAAGGATATTGCGGATGTTATTTGGGCGTGTTTGCGCGTCCGATGATGTCACCACACATGCACCCGGAGCTGTAGGCATGCGGCTCTCAATGCCCCCTTCTAAGTCATTTATAAACAGATTAAAAAGAAGTGGCCCCAGTACGGAACCCTGAGGCACTCCACTTAGAACTTTATCCCACATAGATGTAGCAAAGTAGGTTATGGGCCCAGGCACACTCCTTGTGGCTATTAGCCGGTTACTCACAAGGTGCTCCCCCACCAAGTCCTGTCCTTTACCAAGGACTCACTGCTATAGCACAATCAGAAAATTATGTGAGGGGCACACTTGAATTCCAATCAAAGGTTGTTTATTTCAATTACATACACAAAGTTTCAGGGATCACTTTGTCCCTTTCATCAGGTGTAACACAAACACAATTCAAACCCCCTTATAAATCCCACATGGTGAAAGGCCCCTCCTTCCCTACTCAGGGGGCAGGGGCCAAATTCCTAAATGGTGCCTCACACGTGCTATTTTGTTTCAACTTAACAGTGAATACTTGATCACAAGGATCAAAGTAGTTAATTTGCAAGTCTGTCCATATTTTACAATTGTAGTCCATCAGCATAATCCTTGATCTAATTTTGTTTAGATGTGTCCTGTAAAGTGAAGAGCAAAGAAAAAAGAAGAGAAAGTCCTCCTTGATGCTTCCTGTGAAAAAAGTGTTCATTGAATAAAATACGATAAAAATTAAAGTCTTTATACATGTTTAAAAAAATATGTCCATTTCTGAATGTACTTCTTTGTGTCAGATCCTTACTATACACAAGATGGCAACGAAATTCACTTTACCAAGTTTCAACATTGTATCTGTTAGGCTGCTGCTATATTTGCAGTTAGTTATAATTCTCAGTGCACATAGCCCAAATGATAGCAGCACCAAGTTACATAAACCAGAAAGATTTCACCATAACCTATAGATAACTGTTCAGACCTGACTCTTCATTCAGGCCCCACAGGTTTAGGGTGTTAAGTTTTTTCTATCCACATGGCCTCTTTTTTCAAAAGTTGTTTATTGGTATTGCTGTGCTCTTTCACTACTTCCAACATCTGCCATTTTAATTGGCTTACCTGATGTTTGTGCTGGAAGAAATGCCTACTAATGGGTGTTTCATACCTTGAATTAAAAATTTTTTATTTCTCTTTTTGTTTTGCCCACATAGCCCTTGCCACACAGGCATTTTAGCAGATAGACTACCCCTTTGGTGTTTCATATGGCGAAATCTTTCAACTGTGTCTTTGTCCCTTTGCTAGGGTGGTATACGTTATTAACTTTTATTATAGAATTACAGTTAACACAAGTTAAACAGGTGAATGTCCCCTTTTGAGGTGTCCCAAAAAAAAGTCTGCTGACTCTATGTGGGTGTTAAGTCCACTCTTACTAGGTGATTTCCTAGATTCGCAGCTTTCTTATAAGCTAACAGAGGCAGATTTGTGAATAGTCTGCCATATTCTGAGTCAGCCTGTAGGATTTTCCAATGCTTTTTGACTATCCTCCCTATTTGTTTAGAATGTGTATTATATGTTGTAACAAATGGAATTCTTTCATTTGTTTGCGTTTGCACTTTGTGGTCTGATAGTAGTTCCTGTCTTCCTATCTGCATTACCTTCTCACATTGTTTAGCTAAGTGGTTGCTGTTGTACCCTATTGCTACAAATTTGTCATACATGTCTTTAAGTCTAACTTTACAGAGGTTCAAGGAACACTCCAGCACAAAGTTGTTGGCTATATGCCAGACAAGTAGATAGGTGCAGTTCCCCTCACCCTCCACTCCAAGTGCCAGAATGTTCTCTAGCACAAGAAAGATATGGGGGAGCACACTAATCAGGTGAATTCTCAACTATTTATTGTAACAACACATACAATGTTTCGGGACACCCTGTCCCTTCCTCAGGTATATACCCCATACTAGTCCCTTGAGCCTGGTGGAAGTATGTGCTGTTAAAATGAAAGTAATTTTTGGTAAGGCATATGTTCAGTAGATCAATTATAAAATATATCTGTTTTACATAGTTTCCCTAGTCAAGTAATGCTTGTTCAATACTGTCCATTCCTAAGTCATGTGGGATGGACGTATATAGGGATTTGACATCCATTGTACAGTTGTTATGCAATGGATGTCGAATCCCCAGTTGTTGTAGTAAGTGATCAATATACTTTCCTAATGGTTCCAACACTGAATTTATACCTGAGACTATCGGTCGGCCCGGTGGGTTTTCCAAACTAATGGATTTTAGGCAGTATATAAACAAAGGGATCATTGGGTGATCACTAGTTAAAAAAATCTTTAGTTATTTTATCAATGATACCTTGATCAAAGGTGTCCTGTAAAAGAGTATCTCTCTTTCTTTATTGCAAGTGTGGGATCCCCAATGATATTTGTGTAATGTGCTCTATTACACAGTTGCCTATTGGCCTCTTTTAAGTATGAATCCTTATTCATTATGACCAGCGCACCTCCCTTATCTGCCTTTTTCAATATTATGTCTTTGTTATTTTTTAACTCTTTTAGGGCATCACACTCTTTGTTAGATTTTACTTCTTTCCCTTTTCAGCCAGTCTATTTTTTTAACATCATTTGTAACCATATTATCAAAAACCTCCAATGAGTTATTGACTACTGTGGGTATATACATTGACCTTTTCTTAAAGGGATGGGGAAGGGGAACACCTGTATCCTTGTTAAAGCACATTTTCAATTTTACAGATCTTATAAATTTGTACCATTCACTTGGTAAAGTGAATTTCGTTGCAATCTTGTGTATAGTAAGTATATGACACAAAGAAGTATATTTAGAAACGGATATTTTTTTTAAACATGTATAGACTTTATTTTTTAAGAAAACAAATGCAGTAGGATACACCAACGTCTGTTGCAAAAAAATTGTTCAACAGACTTTGGTGTATCCTACTGCAGTTTGTTTTTTCGTGATTATTGACTGGTGAGCAGAACGCGTGGCAGAGGAACCAATTTGGAGGAGTTATTCAATACCTTGCGAGTTTCTGTGATATCATAGACTTTCATTTTTAGCATATTTTATTCAATGAATACTTTTTTTAACTGGAAGCATCAAGGAGGATTCACTTTACAGGACACCTCTAAACAGAATTGGATCGAGGATTATTTTGATGGACTACTATTGTAAAATATGGACAGACTTGCAAATGAACTACTTTGATCCTTGTGATCTACGTATTCACTGTTTGAAACAAAATAGCACGTCTGATGCACCATTTAGTAATTTGGCCACTCCCCCTGGGTAGGGAAGGAGGGGCCTTTCACCATATGGGCTTTATAAGGGGGTTTGAATTGTGTTTGTGTTACACCTGATGAAAGGGACAAAGTGATCCCTGAAACTTTGTGTATGTGATTGAAATAAACAACCTTTGATTGGAATTCAAGTGTGCCCCTCACATAATTTTATGCTTGTGCCACATAGATATAGCTCCATTGACTATCATACTGTTTGCGATCCAATAAAAACAATCAGGATTACGGCCGGGTCATTCAACTGAAAAGGCCCTCTGCAAAGTTTCAAATGACCTACAAGCTGCCAAATACAAAGAACAGTTCTCGGTCCTCATTCTCCTTGACCTATCGGCTGCCTTTGATACTGTGGACCACTCTCTTCTTCTGCAGATTCTATATTCTCTGGGAATTCAAAATCAAGCTGTGGTGTAGTTGTCTTCTTAGCTCTCTAACAGATCTTACTCTCTTTCGCTTATAAGACTTCCTCTCCTGTTCCACTTAGTGTGGGGGTCCCTTAGGGCTTGGTTTTAGGACCTTTGCTGTTCTCCCTCTACACTATCTCTCTGGGACAAATAATCAGTTCTTTCGGTTTTAAGTATGCTGATAATACCTAAATGTACTTGTCCACCCCCGCACTAACCCCTGAAGTTCAATCCCAAATCTCTTAATGTCTGCGCTCTCTCTCTTCCTGGATGGTGCACCGCCGCCTTAAACTCAATCTATCCAAAACGGAATTAATCATTTTTACCCCTAAACTGGGACCTAGTCCACACTTCTCCATCTCTATTGACAATATGGTCATTAATCCAGTTGAATCTGCATGCTGCCTTGGACTAATCTTTGACTCTCTTTCCTTCCATTATCACATTAACAATGTCGCTAGGACCTTTCGTTTTTTCCTTCGTAATATTGCCAAGATCCACCCTTTTCTCTCTCTCTCCACTACTCCACTACTCTCTCCACTTCTAAAATGCTCATCCATGCCCTTATAATCTCCCGTCTTGACTACTGTAACATTCTACTACTTCCTACAGCCTCTCATCTCTCTCCTCTCCAGTCTATTTTAAACTTGGCAGCTCGGATCATCTCACTCTCCTCCAAAAGAGAACCTGCAACCCCTATACTTCAGTCCATAGGGTGGCTTCCCATCAAACAAAGAATCCTATTCAATACCCTACTTTTAACCTTTAAATCCCTTCGCTCTACTGCTCCTCCCTACTTATCTTCTCTCTTGGTCCCTTATGTCCCAGGCTGTGCCCTTTGCTCCTCGCAAGGAAATCTTCTCCACAGACCCCCAACTAACACTGCTGCCTCCCACCGTAAACCGTTCTCTCTTGCTGCTCCCTACCTTTGAAACTCTCTCCATTCGCCTGGTGACATCCATTTATACTTTCAAATCTAAACTGTTATGTTACCTTTCTGAGCATCAGCAGAACAAATCATTGTTAGCACTTTTAAGCACTTTGTTCCCATCCCCCAACTTGTATCTATATGTTGTCCCTCCCATTTAGATTGTAAGCTCTTCGGGGCAGGAAAGCTCTTCGGGGCAGGGATCTCATTCCTAATGTGTTCCAAGCTTGTTGCACTTATTATGAAATTTAGACATAAATATAGTAATATGATATAGTATATAGTATATATATATATATATATATATACATGCTTTCTTAACCGATGTATTTAATTACATTTTTATCTATCTGTATAATTGCTTGCACTTATCCCCTTGTTTGAATACTCTGTATTTTTTTATGTACAGTGCTGCGTACCCAAGTGGCGCTTTATAAATAAAATTATACATACATACATACAATAACCAATTCTCTACCCATGTACAAATGTTTTTTCCTAGGGCAACAGTCCTCAGTTTATACATTAGTCACTTATGTGGCACAGTATCATAAGCTTTAGCAAAATCTAAGTATACTACATCCACTGCTATGCCTGTATCTAAATTCTTACTAGCCTCTTCATAAAAAACAAGTAAATTTATCTGGAATGATCCATTTCTCATAAATCCATGCTGAGTACAACTAATAAGTTCTGGAGATAAAGTCAAGGATCTTCATATTATTACAGTCCCTGCCATAATGACTAGGATTCTCTGTAATGAATACAGAGGAAACAAACAGTTTAGCACATTGGCCTTTTTTGGCATCCTCTATAACCATCTCAGCCCCACTATATAATGGTCTCACATTCTCAGTCCTCATCTTTTTACTAGTGACATTTTGTGGTTGGACTTGCTTTGTTCTACTATCTGCAATTCATTTTCTATTTTAGTTAGTTTAATTTCTTTCTTGCACTCCTTATTACAGTTTTTATACTCCCTGTTCCCTGTTCTGTTCCCTCTGATTTAAAAATTTTAAAAACCTTTTCCCCATTTCCTTTTTTACCTGGGCATTAAGCCAGGCAAGGAGTGGACCTAATTTTTTTTAAACTTGTTCCCTAAAGGTATAAATTTAGAAATGTAATAGTTTAATATTCCTTTAAAAGCAGTCCACTTCTGCTCAATATCTTGATTTCTTTAACAACATAAAATTAGCTTTCCTAAAGTTAAGTGTTTGTTAAACCAGTGCCGTTTGCAACCTATATTAAATAACACTATATTTAATGATCACTATTCCCTAAGCTTCCTTTTACCTTCATCTCACTGTCAAAGGAAATGCTCATATACAAAATTTAAGAACTTGATACCTTTTAAGGTGCTGGCAGTTCCCTTACTCCAATCTATATCAGGATAGTTGATATCCCCAGAACATGCCCCACACCAGCAGCCTTTGCCAACTGCATATGGAGATTAATTTGGTGGCTTATAACATACACCAACATTTAATTTACCCACCTTCTTGCTTCCTGTACACAGCTTTTATAACATTTATATTGTTTCTGCCTTATCATTTATCCCCCATCTCTCTCATCTTTTATGTTTTGCTTCAATTCTTGTTTACCATACATACATACTCCCCCTCCTTTCTAATTTACTGTAATGTCTAAAAAAGGAGTATCCTTTTTACTGTCCATTCATGTGAATCATTTAGCCATGTTTTTGCTATACCGGTCACATCATACCTTTCCTTTAAAGCTATTAGTTCTAGTTCCCCAGTTTTTCTAGCCAAACTTGTTGCATTTGTAAACATACATTTTAGATTATCAATGAATTCCCTTCCAGACTTGGACATACATTCCTTCTTATTCTCTATGCTCCTCCATGATCTTATTAGCACCCTGATGCCTAACCCCTCGACCTACCCCTTTGTAGTCCAACTTACCCTCCCCCCATACCAAGTTTAAAATTTCCTTCAACCTCCTAGCCATCTTCTGCCCCAAAATAGCTGCACCATCATCATTGAGGTGCAATCCATCTGTTCTAAAGTTCCTGGAGCCAAGGAACCAAGTTCTCTAAAAACCCAAACCCCATCTCCTTTCACCACCCTCTTAGCCAGGCATTAAAGGGTTTCTCCACCCTTAACATAAACTTTTTCTGTGGTGTAGGGCACCCTGTCCCAACCCCAACTGCCAGGTTTGATTGTCAAAAAAAAAAATTACAAGCCTTCATTCCCCCGAAACTCAGATCTCAGCCCTCTGCCAGCTTTGCTGAACACCAGGGGAACGAAGCGATGTAATTACAGTTCTGATCTTTTTCTTTTTTTTTTTACAATAAAACCTGGCTGTTGAGGTGGGATAGGGTGCCCTACACTACAGAAAAATCATTTAAAGGTAGGATACCATTCAGAAAAAACAAAAACCTGCACTAACGCAAACTTGCGATACCGCGGGTTTAGAAACATGGGCCTCTGAGTTTTGGTGGATAACAAACTAAAAAGGTAGTAAGCAGTACCAGGCAAGCAACAGCCAGAGCCAGCAAGATATTGGTCTTGTATAAAGAGGGGTATGGATTCCAGGGAGAAAAATGTTATTCTCCATCATTACAATAATTGGTAAGGCCTCATTAAGAATATAGTGAACAGTGGTACACACCTTAGAACGTAAGGTTTTAAGCTGTTTGCCCTCTATCTATTTATACATATTTTATTTATATTTGTATGGTTACGCTTTTGTATTGCAGGGTGCTAGTGTAACACACTATATATATGTACCTTTATAGGGTTTTTATATTGTGGCCGGCCGGCTATTTATTTGTATCTAAATATATCTATCTTATATATTATATTGTGTCAGAATTGTGTGTGGTTTTATTTGTGGTAGGTACAGTGCTTTTTTCTCATTAAGAATATGCAGTGTAGTTTTAGAATTCAGTGTTCAAAAAAAAAAAACATCCTTGGAAATGGAAAAGGTTCAGACAAGGGCAACTAAAATAAAGGTTTTTCACTGTAAAACTATGGAAACGTCATCCATCGGATGTGGTGATTGCAGGTTCATTGGATAGTTTTTTTTGAAAAAAGCTGATGAGCTTCTAAAAACAAGAACATGTTACTGGTATTGACACAAAGTAGAGTTGATCCAGGGATTTTTCGGATTCAGGAAAGAATTTTTTCCACCTTCATAGTTCTGGTGGGTTGTTTTTTTTGCCTCAATCAACAGTTAGGCAGGAAATGTAGGTATTTCTTAGTAGGTTGGATTGGATGGACGTAAGTCAACTTATTCAACCTCAAATTATAGTTATAGTTATAGTATTTGAGGTTGAATAAAGACATACGTCCATCCAGTCCAACCCATCTAGCAATATCCTCATTTCCTGCCTAACTGTTGATCCAGAGGAAGGCAAAAAACCCCCACCAAATTTATGAAGGGGGAAAAAATTCCTTCCTGACTCCAAGTGGCAATCGGAAATTTCCCTGGATCACCTCTACTTTATGTATCAATACCAGTAACTTGCAACATTCCTTGTTTGCAGAAACTCATCCAGCTTTTTTTTGAAACTGACCAATGAACCTGCCATAACAACGTCCACTGGAAGACAGTTCCATAGCTTTACCGTTCTCACAGTGAAAAACCCTTTCCGAGCTTGAAGCCTAAACCTTTTTTCTTCAAGTCTTAAGGGATGTCCTCGTGTCCTTTGACATGTTCTATTGGTGAACAATGCCCCAGATAGTTTATTGTATGGCCCGTTAATGTATTTATACACAGTAATCATATTCCCACGCAAGCGCCTTTTCTCCAGCGTACATAATTGTAACTTTTCCAGTCTCTCTTCATATTCAAGCTCCCCCAATCCCCTTATTAATTTAGTTGCCCTTCTCTGAACCCTTTCCATTTCAAAGATGTCCTTTTTGTACACAGGATTCCAAAATTGCACTGCATATTCCAAATGAGGCCTTACCAATGCTTTGTAAAGAGGGAGAATTACATTTTCCTCCCTTGAATCCATACCTCAAGACAATACCATGCTGGCTCTGGCTGTTGCCGCCTGGCACTGCTTGCTACCTTTAAGTTTGTTATCCACCAAAACTCCAAGATCCCTTTCCAACAGGGATTCACTTAACACAAAGCCATTTATAGTATAAGTAGCACAAGTATTTTTAAGTCCAAAATGCATCACCTTACATTTATCAACATTGAATTTCATCTGCCACTTAGCAGCCCAATGTGATAATCTATCTAGATCCCCTTGCAACGATTGTCGACCATTAAAAACTTCAGAGGATGTGCAAAGTTTTGTGTCGTCAGCAAACACAGAAACCTTGCTGACAATACCCACTTCCAAATCATTAATAAATAGATTAAATAGAAGCGGCCCCAACACAGAACCCTGTGGCACCCCACTTGGCACTTTAGTCCATAATGATGAAGCCCCATTAACAACTACTCTCTGCATCCTATTCATTAACCAATTTTCTATCCATGTACAAATGTGACTCCCCAGACCAACAGACCTTAGCTTATACATCAGTCGCCTATGGGGGACTGTATCAAAAGCCTTTGCAAAATCCAAGTAAACTACATCTACTGCTATACCAGAGTCTAAATTTCTACTTACTTCCTCATAAAAGCCAAGCAAGTTAGTTTGACAAGATCTATTCCTCCTAAATCCATGCTGGTTACTACTTATAATGTCAGTCCTTGAAACGTACTCTAGAACATGTTCCCTTATTAAACTTTCCAGTATCTTCCCCACCACTGAAGTTAAACTTACAGGCCTGTAATTACCCGGCTGTGAACGACTACCCTTTTTGAATATTGGAATAACATCAGCCTTTTTCCAATCCAGAGGCACACCACCGGACATGAGGGAATCAGCAAAAATAAGAAACAATGGCCTAGATAAAACTGAACTTAGCTCCTTAAGTACCCGAGGATGTATTTTATCCGGTCCAGGAGATTTATTAATATTAACCTTATTTAGTTCTTTCTGTACCATATCCTCGGTTAACCAAAGTGAACTTGAATCTTGTATACCTTTATTGCTACTATACTCTATGATATCTGTACTTGGATCTTCTATAGTGTATACAGAGGAAAAAAAATTATTCAAGACATTTGCTTTATCGCCATCCCCCGTAACTAACTATCTTCTTACTATTAATATACTTAAAAAAATGTTTAGGCTTAGTGATGCTTTCTTCAGAAAGGGGAAATGGTTGAATGCAAAGTACAGGGAGGTTGGATGGGTAGATGGGGTACAGGGATGAGGGTGAGTGAAGGAGTGTATAGTACAGTGGTCATGGGGTGTACAATAAAGAGAACATGAATGCCAAATAGATGATTGGGTGCACAGGAGAGAATACATGGGGCACAGGGAGGGGAGAATACTATACTATACTAAGATCTGAGATATCTGTTGGTAAAATACGCACATATTCATATGCACTCAATCAAAAATAAATGCCCCATGTCCAGCACAACCATTCACCCACCCCTCTATATATCCTTCCCTAATGTCCCTCTGTAATGAACACCCAGTCACCTATCTCCCCTCCCTGTGCCCCATGTATTCTCTCCTGTGCACCCAATCATCTATTTGGCATTCATGTTCTCTTTATTGTACACCTCATGACCACTGTACTATACACTCCTTCACTCACCCTCATCCCTGTACCCCATCTACCCATCCAACCTCCCTGTACTTTGCATTCAACCATTTCCCCTTTCTGAACCCTTTGCACCCAACCTCCTCCCTGTAGCCCCTTGTCCCCATGCATCCTCTACTGTGCACCCAGTTACCCATCTCCCCTTCCTGTTTCCAATACTCCATTCCCTCCTTGTACCCCATGTTCCCTGTACCGTCACTCATCCATTCTCCCTGTACCCCTATCACCTGTACAGGGAACCCAGTCCTTTTCCCCTGTACTGTGCCCCAGTAACACCTTACCTGAGACCCATGTCCTCTGTACTGTGCACCTAGTATTCCAGACACATCTTTTTCTGTGCCCAATGTCCCCTGTACAGTGCACCTAGTGTTACAGCCACATCTCTCTTTCCTATACCCCATGTTCTCTGTACTTCACAGGTGCAATAAAGGGGTCATTGAGTACAGGGAGCGAAATGGGTGACTGTGTGCACAGTATAAATGACATAGGTTACAGGGAGGGGAATGGGTGATAGCCCCCAGTCACCCTGTATCCCAGAACGTTATTTGCTCCCAGTACCTTTTCCTTTACCTGGAAGTTTCCAATACCATGGGTTTCTAAATATGTTCCCAATACCACAGGTTATCATAGAAGTACAGCTGTGGCTGTACATTTACACCAGATGGCCGTACAATACCATGTGGTACATGTATTTTAATTGTATGATCCTTTTCATTATTCGTAAATGCATGGTCGCGGTCATAAAAGCCAAGATCGGTAAAGGTGCGGTATTGCTATTTAGTGTTACTGTGCCTTTATAAAGTTGATGATTTGTGTTTTCACTTCCCCCGCCTACTGGTTTTTAACAAGGAGTGTCCCATCTTCAGCGCCTGATATCCCTCTCCTGTACCCCATGTCCCCTGCACTGTTCACCCACTTACCTATTCTCTCTTCCTGAGTCCAATGCCCCCTCCTTTGTGCACCCAGCCTCCAATCTACCTATCCTTTACCCCATGTCCTTTGTATTGTCACCTATTTCCTCTCCCTGTGAGTCAGTATTTATAAAACATTGCTATTTAACATTTCATTGTAAAATAAGGATGTAGTTTATGCCTCCCATTATTTGAAAAATGTACTGCTGGTTTCTTTTAAATATGGCAAAGAACCAGCAGTACACATGTCAAATAATAAAAATGCCATATGTAAAAAAAAAAACAGCAGTACATATGTCAAATAATAATGGTTCAGAGTACATCCTTACCTTCCAACACTATGTAAAACAACGGACATTGTGTAAAATAATGAACATTGTGTAAAAAATATCTTATTTTATTTTAGGATAATGAAGTTTTATAAATACTGTTCAGGGGTGGGTGCACAGTAGTCACTCATTCACCATCCCTATACCTGTTGTCCCTTGTATTGTGCTCTCAGTCACTTATCCATCATCCCTGAACCACATTCCCACAATGGTATGAGCAATAGTACAATCCAATTGCAATCGTACAATTACAATCAGAGTTGTACATCGTTGATCGTAATTGTTCGACCAAGATCATACATTTACTGCAGATGTAACTTGGTACATTGGTTAGGTCAAAAGTTATCAAAGAAAAAAAATCATTGTTGCAAACATATTGTTATAATATATTTATTGCACAAAAGATTCCCATAAAATTGGGTATGGTTAATATTACAGAGTGCACATTACTGGAAATATTTACAAAAGAAAACTTTTCTGTACACTTTGTACATGATTTATGTAAATAATTTAAAGAAAGCGAACAAAACAACAAATGACACAAAGTACAAGTCAATATTCTAAAAAGATAATTAAGACGTAACAAAAATAAAAACTGATTACCACCATTTTGGTCAGGTACAGGAGGCTGCCTATTAGTAAGTTATAATAAATAAGGTTTAGATCCAATTAGAAAATTCACATCAAAAAATACACAAAATATTAATAGCATCGGCCATCTACAATGGGTAGAAGTTCCTTACAATGGTAAGCATGTATTGGGTTTATGAAAATAGATTTATATCAGATACAGAATATACATCACCACAGTGAGGTTTTGTTTGTTCAACACACAATATAAAAAAAAAAAAAACTGTTAAAAGCCCTTTTAATACTTACACCAACAGTCACTAGTAAAGGTCATAGATTATCATTAATAGAAGGCAATATTATAAAATAACCAGATAATGGATTATTATTTTTCAAAGTTAGAAACTGGGTTTTTTTGTTTGTTTTTTTGCCTATTTCACTTGATTAAAATATATAAATGGAAATAAAGCATTTGTTTGCATTGCATTTATTGTAATTCATTCATACACTGCGTTCAAGAAAATGATATACGGTGAATTTCAGATTCACATAGCTTCATTTTCAGGGACTGCTGCTTATGTTTGCACATTTATGTGCTGCTATTTATATACAATATTAATAAACATAATTGTGTTAACATGGAAAACTGGACATTCACCTAGATTTTTTTGCGAGACAGCTTTGTTATTTATTAGAGATTATACATAGAAAAATAAAAAATAATGCACTGCCATATGCAGGCCGATGTGTAGATGAACTGGGTAATTAAATACTATACATGGCTATAACGAGAGTGTTGGTAGAAAATACTATACATGTATAGTGTCTGTATTTAATACCAACACATGATTCAGCCATGTATTGTATTTAACACTGTACATGGCTATATATAGCGAGATTGTTGGTATAAAATACTTTACATGTATAGTGTCTCTATTTAATAGCAACACTTGATTTAGCCATGTCATGTATTGTATTCAACAAAATACATGGCTATATATAGTGTTGGTATAAAATACTTTACATGTATAGTGTCTGTTAAAGGGTATCTCCACTGATGGAAAAAAAATTTTTTGTATTTGTATTTTTGTATTCTCCCCAACCCTCCTCCTATCTTTCACTCCCAAACAAATCTCATCTGTTCTCTTGCAGCAGCCTGAGGAAGTTGTGCTCGTTTCTGGGGGCGTCTCCACCTGTGCTGGGCAGGCTGTCAGTCAATGTGCATCATTATGTGTGTGTGTGAAGAACAGCACGGTAGTGATCCTGCCCACATCTGCACACACAGGCAGGCATGACAACGGGCGAAGTTCAACTTCCTGAGCGATCATAACAAAGAAGCAGCCATTACTTCCACAAGACTGCACAGAATTGCTTCATTTTGCAGGTACAGGTGTCTCATACAAGCTATGTTGTTTTTAGGAGTGGAGATACTCTTTAATACCAACACTTGATTTAGCCATGTATTGTATTTAACACTATACATGGCTATATATAGCTAGAGTGTGGGGAGAGAGTCTTGGTATTAAACAGTATACATGGCTATATATAGCAAGAGTGTTGGTATAGGTATTAAACACTATACATCACTATAGCGAGTGTTGGTAAACACTATACATGGCTACATATAGCGTGTTGGTATTGAAACCTAACAAGCTTCAATGAACTGTGGCAAAGTTTTATGCCTTTGAATCTGTTTGAGCACATTCTAAAAAAAACTTTATATGACTTCCTTAATATAGTTAATGAGTTAAAGGCATATTCTTTATTCCCTCTGGCAAATACTGATTGCTAGAAATAGCAAAGTAATGTTTTCATGCAATTATTATTAATCAAGCACAACACAACCATTTTGCTGTATTTTCTATATTTTAGATTTGTTCATCTCTTCCTGTACTACTATTTGCAAGTGTTATTTTAATGTCCGTTTCTTTATTAAAAATGCATTCCATCAATTTAAAAGCCAGAAATATAGTCTTTGCATCAATGGTTAAACACAACTGTGTCTCTATTAAAGAAGGGAACTTTCCTTTTTGTCATGTATCCATTTCACAAAGAAAATGACTTGTATCTTGGGAGAGAAAGCACCAAAGGCATCTTCTGCTATCACCTCTATCTTTTCCCTTGCATATTGTAACATGATGGTTATCTTTCCATTACTGATGGCAAACAGAGGAACTGTTTGGTATTTATGTCCTCATCTTTTCAATGATTTCAAAGATGAAATAGTCCCTTTATAGAAGGATCTGTGCAACATATGGTGAGTGGGTACTGGCAATGGCTGCCAGCAATGGAAGATCACTGGATTCAATTCTAACAAGAGAACAGACATACAGAATGTTATGAAGGTATATTTAGCATTTTAGCTAATTTAATAGAAATCTTATAGTAAAATAGACAGGCTTGCATATATATTGGCTGCATTTTCTGTTTATATTTATTAGCATTAAATATTCTCTTTCTACATGTTTTGTATTGAAACAAATCAGCATACCTCAGCTCAGACAAAGCTGGTTAGTAAGTTTTGAAAAATCCTAAGATGCTGCTAATATAACCCCCTATCCAGAGGTTAAACTTGTTTTGCGTGTCACTCATTTTTGACTTAACTACCTGAGCTTTTAAGGACAGATGCTAACCGTGGATTTTTGACCATATGCAAGGCTGCTTTATTAACCGCTATTTCACGTGGAGTTGATCCAGGGATATTTCCGATTGCTACTTGGAGTCAGAAAGGAATTTTTTCCTCCTTCTGGTGTTTTGTTTTATTTTTTTTTTTAGCCTTCCTCTGGATCAAAAACAAGGAATGTTGCAGGTTACTGGTATTGATACATAAGTAGTTGATCCAGGGATATTAACATTTGCCACTTGGAGTCGGGAAGGAATTTTTTTTCCCCTACATAATTCTGGTGGGTTTTTTTTGTTGTTTTTGCTTCCTCTGGATCAACAGTTAGGCAGGAAATGTGGGTATTGCTGAATAGGTTGGACTGGATGGGCGTAAGTCTTTATTTAACCTCAAATGCTACACTATACTATATTAGCAGTTAGGCAGGAAATGTGGGTATTGGGGAGTAGGTTGGACTGGATGGATGTATGTCTTTATTAAATAACAATTGTTAACCTTTATCACAACAATTTTTTTCCCCAAAGAAGTTTGCACAAAATTACAGACACTTTACTGATTTTCACTAAAATACACAAAAATATTTCATCGTTTTTAACCATTGCTTACCCCAACACCACACTAAGCTCCTTTACATGAACTCTTGTCTGACCTTTTAGATATTCTGACAACATTTTGCTTTTAAAATAAAGTTCTTGAAGTCGATCTTCCAGGTGCATTATACACTAAAATATAGAAAAGTGGTTATAAGTTATAAAAATAAAGTTATAACTTTACGTGGTGAAATGTTTTTGAACGAATTAGGCGCGGTTTTTATAAACATGCAGTATCGCTATGTTTCAATACCTTTACAGCGGCCATAAAAAATCAATACTGTGCAGTATTTTACCATCACATGTTTGCCTTTACTTGTGCAAACACGTATTTTCATTCATTGCAGTAGGTGTAAAGATTATGCTTAGATTAATTTTATGCAGAGTAAACAACGTAGATATACATTTTAAATATCTTTCAACTTAAAAAGAACAGGGATATAAAAGGTGGAAAAGCGTATAAAACAGCAGACTGAGGCCTTTGTCTTTATAAACATTCAATATTGGCAATGTTTTAGCAAGGATTAGGGTCTGTTTACATGTGCCCAGATTTACTTTTATTTCTGTTTGTGTCCAGATTTATTTTTTCAAGCTTTTTAAAAAAATAGTTCACCTGAAAAGCATTACACTTTGAGTCCTTTACGAGAAAAGCGCTTTAAAATGTTATTGTATTATTATCCACCCCTTCCATGGAACTCAATGGGGCCGATCTGTAAATAATAATCTTATAATTGTTGTGCTACTACGTAGTAGCCTGCCGATTATAACTTTCCGGAACCGATTTTCCCTCTCCCCCTGCCTCACTATCCCCACCTCCATTTTCTCCTCCCTTCAGGTTTACCTTTGGTTCCATTGCCTCCCACTGAGTTCCATGGCTCCTCCTCTTCCTTTTACTTTGTGCACAGTGATAAACAATCGCACAAGTGACTTCCGAATCAGTAGCGCAATTGTTCAGCACTCTGCAAAGAGGACCCGCACCATCCACAGTGGTGCGGGACACATGGAACTCAGTGGGAGGCAATGGCACGAAAGGTAAACCTGAAGGAAAGAGAAAATGGAGGTGGGGGAAGTGAGGAGGGTGGGAAGGATAGGAATAAGTGACAGAGGAGTGGATTATAATAAATTCGGATATTAGATAGGACCTCAGAGTTACGTGCCCTGTATAAAAGAATTGGCCTGCAGCCTTATGCTTTTATATGGTCACGTAAATCCTTTGTGACTTCTAATATCCTTATAATTTACAGAAGGGAGTGCATTATCTACTATTTTATTGTATTGTAATGCTAACAGTAAAAATTTATTTTTCGTATACCATTCACTGATCAGACTAGCAATTTATTTGTATGTAATTTATTTCTTATAAAGCGCTACATATTCTGCAGCGCTTTATAATTATTTACTGAATTTACATCAGGCCCTGCCCCAAAGAGCTTATTTCTGAACATTTTCGTTTTTCACCCATGATAACAAGCTCTGTATTGAAACAGTGGGGTGCCAATAAAGCAAAACACACAATCCCATTAAATAAAACCAAATTGAGAATACTGACCAAAAAAAAGGGTCAGTTATTCTCAATGTAACATATTAATGAACTTGGCATCAGATATAAAATTCATTCCAATATATAAAATTCATCCATAAAAAAATCTTTAATTGGCTGGCCAGCTTCAATATAAACCAGAATTTAAAATATTAAAAAGTATATACACTCCCACCTCTCTTAAAGTATAGTTGTTTGGCCAGGGGAGGGTGGTTATTTCACTTGTAAATGTTCAGGAGTGGTTTATTCTATTATGTGTATTTAAAGGGTATCTCCACTGCTAAAAGTCACCTGGGTTGTAAGGATAGATATGTGTAAGGTGGCCTGAACCAGACCCAGGTACACACCCATACTGATCTACTTATCCATTACTGTGGCAGCCATACTTAAAGGGTAACTAAAGTTAAAAAAAAAAACTAATTTAGATTTATACTCAATAAAACATAGTTTTATGGTTGTAAACACAAAAAAGACATACCCCCTCAACCAGACCCAGGTACACACACCTACTGACCTACCCCTCCATTACTGTTGCAGCCATACTTAGAGGGTAACTAAAGTAAAAAAAACATTTTGTTCAATCATCAAAAAGTTTGTTTTTTTTTTAACCCCCAACCCGACACAGGTAGACACACCTACTGATCTACTTACCACTACTATGACAGCCATACGTAAAGGGTAACTAAAGTCAAAAAAATAAATTTTGATCAATAATAAAAAGTTTGTTTTTAACTTCCAACCTGATCCAGGTACACACACCTATTGACTCACCCTTCCATTTCCATGGCAGCCATATTTAAAGGGTAAATATAGTAAAAAAAAAACATTTTGACCAATCATCAAAAAAGTTAGTATTTTATCCCCCAACCTGATATGAGTACACACACACCAACTGACCTACCTTTAATGCATGTGACATATTTAATGGGTAAGTAAAAAACAACAATGTCCTTATCATTGGAATTATTGAGTTTTAAAATCTGAAGCACAAACACATGAATTCCCTTCCAAAATGCGGTCTTTCAAGCCAAATTCAAATTTTATACTTAAACTTTCCCTCTCTAGTCCCTCTCTAGTTATTACTTTCCAAACTATTTTTCCCCCTTGACTTTAATGGGTTCGTTTATAAAACTTTAGAACTTTTGCTGAAGTTCTCTAGTTCAGCCATCTCTATTAGTAAGGAGCTCCCCAAACCCACTTTTCACTATACGTTCACTATACTTACCTTCCAAAGACACATTGCAGCTCTCTTCTCTTCCCTGCAGCTTTCTGGCCATTAGTCAGCTGATATCACACCCAAAGGCTGGTGACTATGACTGAAGCTGCCTCCTCTGGTGCTGTTTGGTATATAAATTGCACATTCAACAGCAGAGGAGGCTTCTACCAGCTATCAAGAGATCAGGTTATGTAAGTAATCTTTGGTAAGTATAGCAAAATGTGGGTTTGGGGGTCTCCTTATTAAAGGGTAATTGTGGTCTCCAATTTTTCTAAACAAACAAAAAAATTGTTATAACTGGAAAGGTTCAGCAACATTACTTCCTGCTTTCAGCCACACAGCCAGCTTGCAGTCATGTGACCCGCTTTTGCCTGTATTTATAGGGCTCCCATTCTCAACCGTCAAATTTTTTTTTGTCTGTGCAGGTACTTTTTTTTTAAGCATTAAGTCTTAACTGAGCATGCTCCTCCCCTGGGGCAGAGGGGAGAAAATATAAACATTCACCGCAATATAATTTCTCACAGGCTGCATCTAGAGATATGATCCAGGGCTCATTTTAAAGGATTAAAGGCAGGCACTGTTTGAAAGTCATTCATTTGCGTCTGTATCATTCCTTCTCGGTAGATATATACTTTGGCAATTCGCCTATTTCGATTCCGAAAGGAACGCAACGCTTGTTTTATAAATTAAACTTCAGGCCACTCTTTTCTTTTTTTTTTTATTTTGCGAGAATAGATCATTCAGGCCATAAAGCAAATATATCCAATTGTATTTAGACGTTTAATTGTCTACATGTTTATCAAGAACCAAGTAAAAAGCTAGTCTTCATTAATTATAGAGAGACAGGAATTAATGGTTCAGTATAATTGCTGCAAAAAAAAAAGGCGACCATTATTAATTCTAACAGTTTAAGGGTTTCGCATTGAGCGATGCCTCTTACTGTCTCCGAATCTAGATGACTCTCTCTATATCAGTGTGCGCTATCCCGTCCCATAAAGAGTTGTTTGTTACCCATCAGGCACATAAATAATGAACTTCATCTGCTGGGGTCAGGGAGTGTCGTAATAAGAAAATATCGACTGGCGCATCATTTAGGGTTTTTAGTACTAACAAACGATTGAACAACAACAGCCACAAGTGTTCTTGTATGATAAGTGTTTCATGGGATCCTGTCAATCAGGGGAAAGCTCTTTATAAAATGTGATTAAGGTTGTATAAGAATTAGGTGAATATTCCCCATGGCTTTGGAATTCAATCATTTCTACTAAATGGAAATATGCTGACATACAGTGGTTGGAACTGATACCTTGCAGACCTGAGTCTGTTTGTACCAGAGTTGCAATACTTTTAGCGGCCAAAGTTGGAACAGGAGGGATAGGGCAGATGGGGAGAGAGAAAGGGTGGGGAGGGGACTGAAAGGTTGTATAGAAGAGTGCAAGGAGTTTGTTGGGTATAGCCTTTACAATTTTTTGGACTGACCAACTGATATTATCTAGTATCGGGTGCATAGGTCGGCCCCAAAAATTGTGTAATCGTGGGTGGCCATGATCGATCTTAGTGACTGTTCATCCAGATCAGATGAATGGACCATCAGGTATTATTATTATTATTATTATGGATTTATATTGCACTAACATCTTCTGTGGCGCTTAACAATTAAAATTATTCATTAACATCAGGCCCTGCCCCAAAGAGCTTACAATCTAAGCACATTTATTGACGCATACAACCTATTAGTATGTCTTTATGATAGTGGGGGAAACCGGAGTGAAACCGGAGTGCCCCGAGGAAATCCGCAAGAAAAGGAAGAACATACAAACTCATTGCAGATGTGTCCAAGGGTAGATTCAAATTCAGGACTTCAGTGCTGCAAAGCATCAGTGCTAACCACTGAGTCACCATGCTGAGGTATGTAGGAAATTCACAGTCAATGACTGACCGACAGTGATTCATTCCAGCCAACCGATTGCTTGTGGCGAACGGTGTGTTGTTGGTGTGTATCTAGCCTTAACCTCTACCCCAGACAGATGGGAGGGCCAAAATAACCAGTACCCTCTTCTATCAGGTTTGCCAGACCTTGCCAAGAGGATTTGTCTCCTGCAGTTGGGACAGTCCCACCCAAAATTGGAATATCTGCCATACTTGGATCAAACCAACCTATATCTGCATTACTACATTATTTACAGTATCTTATTATCTATTAACCTACCTCTGTACCTAACTTCTAACAATTTACTCCATTTAGTTAATGGCCTGTGGACCCACTGGGGTTCGACCTGCCACTGTGTTACCTGCAGAGTGGAAAGGACAAGTCAATATACTGTATATTGTAATAGATTTTGTTCCAATGTTGGTACAGATTCTTATTTTTGATTATAAAAAGGAATTCTGTTTCCTGAAAAATCATTAAAGCTGATTTGCTTGTGGTTTGCAGTTTTTACGCTTTACCTAGATTTTACTTAGGACCATTTAGTATCTCCTGTTGGTTGCCTATATTAGTTGGTGGTGTTGTCTTATCAGGGGGTCCCGGTGAAAAGTTTTCAAAATGTGTATAAAATAAACAGCTCTCAGTCTCCATCTTACTGATGCTTTAAGTTGTCATCTGGGAGCTTTATTGGCTGGGTACCCTGCAAAGGTGTATCTGAGTAATTGTGTGTGACCTTTTCCCAGATCTGAAATATCACTCTGCTGGGACTCTGCCTCTCTGCATATCCGCTCGCTTCTGCTGAGTTGCCTGTAAACAACTATGTTTCAATCAGACAGAAAAACAAATAAACAATGCTTTATACTCCCATTTCACTAAGCTAACGGAGAGCAAAACCTTAATTGTGTTGACTACCGGACGGCGGTCTGATTGGGATTAAATGTGGTACTGCTTCTTTTTAAGTATAATAGTCAAGGGGGCCTATTGAACACCAAGTAATCGGCTCAAACATTTTTACCCAATTTTGATGAAAAATTTCGGACATGGCAAAAATGTTCGCTGATATACATTTATATTTGTCTCAATCAATTGAAATATTACACCAGGTGCTTAGACCACCCCAAATATTAACATGTGTGTACTTAAAGTGCATGTCCACCTTTAAAATCTATACCTAACTTCCCCACCCCATTTCCCTTACGGGATGGTAAAGCTGGCATCTCCTACTGCTGCAGGCTTTCGTATGGGTTGCAACTGTCAGTCACTGCTGGGATGATGATGTCACAGGCAATGACTTGCTGCTGCAAACTGTTGCACCTCTTCTGCAGTTGTGTGAGCTTATTGAGTTTGTACAGGAGCGAGGACTGGGAAGACAGGCACTGGCAGAGAGAGATAAGTAAATTGAGCTTCTGGTTGTAATATCTTGGGATTTAGAGGGTTGGGGAAGGTAAGTATAGATGTTTGTGCTGAGGGTACACATGGCCTTTAATTAAACAAATCATGTAGCCAAAGGCTGGCTGCACACTATCCAATGATAGTCACGGCAAACTGTTCACCACTAGCCAAGGCAAAAAAAGCAAGGCAAGCATGGCGAAAGTAGCTGCGGCCAACAGTTTGCTGTGATCAATCATTAGGTTCATTTGATTTACCAAATTGTCCGTTTATCTGATCTGGCAAAATCAAGTTAATCTCATGTCTTTTCTTAAAATAAAGTTGAAGTTGCGAACATCCAATTGAAACCCAATTGAATTGATTGATCCTGTTTCTGGGAATCCACCAACGTAGCCTAGAGAGGCTTCAATAGAATAACGCAAAAAGTAGCAACACAGAAAAAAAAAAGCATCCAATGTCTCCCTAACACAGTCTACGTGTTGCACGGTTTACGCACAATCCCTTGAGTTGCTTCAAAGTTTCTACTTCAAAACATTTCATAATAAAATGACAGAAAATTAATGACCATGTTTGGAACCTTTGGGGAGCCAAGCGTTTTGTTCAGAGGTAGGAATGTTTATATTTAAAAAAAACCCGAGAACCCCCCTTATTACCCTCTGCACGCATCTTCGCTTCCATCTCTCGGCGGCAATGCCCTTACACCTTCCCTTTCTTGTTGCATTTTCTGGCTTCCTAAACAGAAGTATATTGAAGAGAGCTGTATGTGCTTTGATCCTTACGGTTGTTGTCAAAGCGCTCGGGATTGAAGAGTCTGTTGGCTACAATTGACTGCGACAATTAGGAGATGATCAGAGCTTTAGAGTGGAGCACTTAAAGGGTAATTTACATGTCAGTTTGTCGAATAAAAAAAAAAAAGAAAAGATATTCAGTGAAGAATTTTTTTTCCCCCTCTCTCTCTCTTTTCCCCTTGGAGTCTTGTAAACTGCAATTTGTGTTCTACTAGGAAAAAAAACCTGGCAGAGGAGTTAGGATCCCCATTACCATTTGAAAAGAAGCAATCATAAGGCAACTGCTGTGCCTATTGTCCACTAAAATGCTGATTTGCAGCCGGAGGAGAGTGAATGAGTAGGAACCTTGTATTAGGTAACTCCCCCCTCCGTCCTTCCCCTTGGTGGGATTGTATTATCCGATAGAGAATGCGGTCTACCTTACGCCCCTCATTTACAGTTACTATCATTAGAATATTGTCTGGGAAAATCCTTCACCTTATGAAAGAGAACGGATATATCCAGCCAGGGGGAGATAATGTAGAACCTGACGTTTGTGTGATAGGCCAATAATCCTCTGACATAAAATCTTATTTTACCACTGTATGAAATCATTCGTTTCTCTGGGAATTCCATGGGGGATGCCCAATAGACACGTTCATTCATCTCTTCAGTCCCTGGCCTTTAACAAGTTCACCTACCTGGATAAAACATCCTATGAACGCCAACATGGCCTGCTAACATGCAAAATAAGGGTAAAACCCATGCTAATAAGCGATGCCCAAACCCACACTAATAAGCGATGCCCTATGCACATCCAAGAGTAGGGGTGCAAGTTCTTCCAACCCTTACCCCTAAAGGGTTAATAATATCCAATATAGTGAGCAGCTTCTGAGGAATCGCACACCCATGGACAAGTGAACCAACTTTTATCGAACCATCAAAACAGCAAACAACGTTTCGGGGGGTTCCTCCCCCTTCATCAGGCGATCGAGCTGTTTGCTGGTTTGGTGGTTCAATAAAAAGTTGGTTCACTTATCCATGAGTGTGCGATTCTTCAGAAGCTGCTCACTAGATTGGAGAAAACCCACGCTACCCGATGTATTATTACTAATTTTGCATTGGCTGCGATATTTCAAAAACTTTTTGGAAATCGCACAGCGATTTACCTTATACCTGTATCAAAAAACGTATCGCCTTCTGGTTAGAGTGCCGCTTTTTAGCTGACTGCGATCCTGCGGTAAATCTCTCAAAGGGGTTTAGTGTATCACGGTTTTGCATTTGGTGCCATTAATACAAAACAGCATTGGAAAATGTAGTTAGGCTGGGTGCACACCATACAATATTTTTGACCTACCAATAGCATTGTGTATTGGTGAAATATTGTATGGTGTGAGTGTCAATGAATCAGTCGCATCGAACTGTTGTCAGTAGCCACTTTTGCAGCGACCGAAAGTGATTTCCTGGTTGACCGCTCGCTGGTGAAGAAAGGTTGTCCAAATGCCGTCACGTGTATACCCATCCTTAGATTCACACTAACCCGATATTACATAAACATTGTCTGCGCTTGGCCAGGTGAAGGGAAGGCTTTAAATGATACCTTTGACCAAACATTTTTAATAAAACTGCAGATTAAACATTAACGCGTTCCATAATTACTGAGAGAATCTTTAACTTTTTAAAACTTAAGTCCCAGAAGAAAAGGTTACCTGTCTAAAAATACTATTATAATGCACAGCATCCCCACCTTGTCTGGAAAAAATACTAAGTTCCAATCACAGCCCAATGCTCTACATGATGTGATTGATGTAGGATGGTGTGTGTCACTGTTATATTATCTGAGTTATGTCCTTCCCATAATAGATCAAACCCAGTTTCGATTTAGAACTGCTGGTTTTGAAAATCCAACAAATCCAACAGATTTTTCTAAAACTTTCGAAACTCAGAAACTTTTATTGAAAATGAAAGGCTCAAAAATACCATTCGAAAATGTCTATCAAAAACTCAAAAATTTAAAGGGTATCTTCACTGATAAAAGTCACCTGGGTTGTAAGGATAGATATGTGTAAGGTGGAAATGTACCTGCAGTATCCTGTGTCTTTCAGCAGTAGTTTAGAAGAAATCCAATGAGTTTGTCCCAGAACGCTGTGGATGGTGCAGGTCCGCCCACTTTCATTGACTGCCTGCATGTAAAATGTCCGACGCGTGTTTTCCTTTAGTGCATGCGCAGAATGTGAGAGGATCCGTCGGGACTGCTGTCTGGTCGAACACACACACACATACACACACACACACATACACACACACACACACACACACCTCTCCAAGAGTTAGACACAAACAAATCTTTATTAAAAACAACACAAGTTCCCCTGTATTTGTTACAGTAGTGTGGGAAGAGAGTTTAACTTTTCATCCCCTGTCTCTCTCTGCATAATCAGCTGGAAAAATGAACTTAGAGAGTCAGGGAGGAAAGGATTTCTTACTGCAGCCAAGTGGGTGTGTCTGCTACCATGATGATGCACATTGAGTGACAGCACTCCCAGCACAGGGGAAGACACACCCCCTGGAACCTGCACAACTTTCCCATGATGCTGCAATCAAACGAAAAGGAATTCTGGGGGAAAAAAAGGTAGGGGGAGGGTTGGGGGATGGTGTACTTTAAAATAAACCAAAAAAAAAAAAAAAATGCTTTTTCCTCAGTGGAGATACCCTTTAAATTCGGAAAATCAGAAAAGTCTATTGAGAAATCGAAAATGTCTAGAGGAAAGTGCTATAGAAAATTTGAAAAATTCCGATTTAATCAGATTTTCTAAACTTCAATTGGTTCCGCCAGTTCATTCATCTGTACTGTTTATATACAGTAGCCCCCTGCTGTCCAATTAAATAATGTCAACACCTAGCACAGCAGTGGAACATGCATCCATAGATGGTGGCTGGCCTGTGGATTAAGCTACTCCATCTTGTCCTATCTTATCCATTCAGTGATGTGTTTCCTTCTCTGCTTGGATACAAAACTTATATTGTTCTCCTTTTTCTTTTTGAACTGATGGAAATACACATATACCAACCCCTCCAAAACAAGTCATTTTATGGCAGCTTAGTAAAGTATTGCCTACATCTCAATAGCCCTGAGGAAAAATTGCATTAGTTGACCCATCTTTCACCTCCTAGATGACTGAATGGAAGACGAACACTTTGGCCGTGAGAGGCCAGACAAAGGCTGCACATGGGCTGATTGGGAAGTGAACATAAGGTTCATTGATTATCTGTAGAAAGTCATTAATTCTGATATTGGAATTGATCCTGCAACAGCAAAGACATTTTTTATTCCAACGGCCCCTTAACATGAGCAGAATCGAGATCCCCACCCAATGACTCAGCACAGGGAAGACCCTTCTTTAATTCCTGTTATTTATGGCAATCACCTAATGGATCAGGAAATCGTGTTTCAGCCTTCCCACAGATTTGGAACTGTTCGAGTGGAGTCTGTAACAGATTGTATGGCACCTCTACATGGATATTTTTCTTTCCTCTCAAGGGATTTATAATGGATGCTAATGGTATTTTTAATTGCATAATGTCTTTATTGCTTGTGTGAGATCGGTAATATAAAGCGAACACCTTTGTGCTCTTTTATTAAAGTAAAATAAAAGTCATGTGATGTTTAATCAAAACAGACCAATCCTTTGATTGTGATGTTACAGAATGTACGAGCCACACATTAGATTCCAAACATTTTAAATAGAGACCTCCCGACAAGGCTACCAGTAAGATCCTGTATTCACATAATAGGACAAGCTTTTTCTGTCTAGAAGAGGTCATGTAAGACTGGGTACAAAAGGGATGATATTTTAACCCGACTCATTGATCACCACTTTGGACCAGTTTTGACCGGTTGGTCGGTCGGAATACTATGAGTTGGTCACTATTTGATTGTGCGGCCCATGATCAGATGAAATCTACTGCTGGTATTTCGGCCCAATCAACTGGAATGCAATTAAAAACACCTGACCATGTGTACTTACTCATAGACTTATAGAATACATAATAACAAATTATAGTCACCATCAAAGGCTTGGTCAAATCGTCAGCCCTATTTTATATATAATCAGGGAGATTCAATAAAAGTTCTTATCGTTTAAAATGGTGCTAATTTTGCCCCAACCAATCAGATCTTATTTAACATTTGAAAGCTAAGGCTGGGTACACACAGAGGGACTTTTTTTCTGACCAAGCGCTCACTACGAATGAGCGCTCGGCCGGGACAAAACTGGAGTTTTCCGACATGCTCAATTGTTTGTTCGTCCGATCTGGACGAATAAATGATCGATTTCAGTTGCAGCTGCCTGCCCCACATCAGCCAATATTTTCGGCCGATCAACCGAAAGTGCTGTGAATTGGTCGGTCATCCGAACATATTAGCTGTTGTGTACCCAGCCTAATATCTGATTGGTTGGGGCAAACTTAGCACCATTTTTAATGATAAGAACTGTTATTGAATCTCCCTGATTGTGTGTCACATTGAAGGTTTAACCAAGCCTTCTGGAAACTTCTGGTCATGTGCTTGTTTGAGCAAAGTTCTTTAAACTAGAGAGTCAGCTTTAAGCATACAGGCCACACAAGAGAAGCTGTCAGCTCATGTAGCCTAATAGGAAAGTACCAGTAGGTTAGGATACAGTTGAATAAACAACCTTGACGTGGTGACTGGGCTTAAAATAATTTGGCCAACTTATTGAACTAATTGCTTTTATTTATCCAGGGTTTATGGCTGGCTCCTTGTAGCAGCAACCTTATGGAGAAATAGCCAATAAGCAATTAGAATTGTTTGTGCACTAAAATTATAGTGTTTAAAACCCCCCACACAAACCCTACTTAAGAAGGAGCATCAGTGCCATTGTGCACAACACTGACACCATTAAATCATCTCAGGTGACTATTTTGTTGGCCTCCTCAAATTGGGACAGAACATGGGAGTCATCTTGGATAGAAGGCCACTGCCTGGATGACAAGAACCTAATTCTTGTTCTTAGCTTGTACTCACTATTGCAGACTCTGCGGCATAAACAAGGGTGAGTCTCACATACTGAGCAGTGACCTGTAATGATTGGCTGTTGTGTTTAAATACCCATGATGCCCTTAGAACATCCTGGAAATGCTGTTGGAGACCTGTTTTAGGCAAGATATATGCAATTTTGTCTGTGCTAAATGAGCTCATATGCATGTAATTACAATTGCACGTGTACAGAAAGTTTCCATTGGGAACGACCGTCATCGATGTTGATGGCAGTAGTTCGTCTACATCATTGTCACCCGAGCGAAACTCTGCAAATCCTGACAGAATTGTTGAAAATAAACTACAAAATATCTTTATAAAAAACCTATATAACTTTAACACACATTATGTGCAGACATTGGTTCATAATAAAATGGCACTAGGTATAACATTGGAACCCTCATCATCTCCTTATATTAGGTATAATCCACCACAAGTGGCGCCAGAACTGTCTCTGGGGAGGAGAAATGCTCCTGGTTTTACTGTCTCCACTGTCGTCTGCTTTAGTTCTCATCAGCTCCCTGATCCTCGTTATTATCTCATACGAGATTAAGGACACCACCTGGGGACTTTACTGGAAGAGCAAGTTGATGGGTTTCTTCTGAGCTGCTGGAGAGACATTGTTAGACAATTTTCACTTATTTATTTTCTCCTTTAGCTCTATGTTCACACAACTCCAGGCTAAAGCTCAGAATATAGAATTTATATTAAGTGAATGACAGTAGACAGGACTGTATTCTTGGGTCCGTGGGAATCGTTTCTTATGACCAAGACGCCTTGGACATGCCCAGAACCATTCCAGGTTGGTGGGTTTGGACAGTAACAGAAGATATACAGTAAATGTTAAACCTATAAAAAAAGAAAGTTTACAGTAGATCCAGGTCACTGTGTTGCTGACTTGTACTTCTAACCCAGCACCAAAATACCAATGACATTTTTTTAATAATGAATAAAAGGGAAAAAAAGTTAACATTAAGTCTGATGCTGGACATCCACTATTTAGACATTAGATAGATTCAATGTTCCTTTTATCTAGTGCATTATGGGCCAGGCGGTTCACAAGAATGTCGGAAAGGGAGTATGTAGTGTATGGGCTGCTTAAAGTAAAAATCCTGGGTGAAAGAGGAAGAGAGGACACAGAAAATAGGAGATCGTATTGGGGCTATTAGATTTGCAATGATGCCTGCAGTATGGGGGCTATTAGGTTTGCAATGATACCTGATAAAGTAGCACAAACTCAACAAGCTTCAATGCAAAATGAAAAAAGTAAAAACTAAAAATTAGCAAAATTTTCATCAAAGAAACTTGGTTTATAATGGTCAATGGTTCATGTCAAAAATGTAATGACCATCCCAAATTTTTATCTGAAACCATTAGTTCCACCTCAAAGCAAGTTCAGTCTGAAATTAGCTTACTTGCTACTCTACTAACTTACTTCTGTACACACTACTCTACAAGCTTAAATCTCTACTAACTACTTCCCTAGCTTACATCTCTACTCACTACATTATTAGCATACATCTCTACTCGCTACTCTGCTAGCTTAATCTCTACTCACTACTCGACTAGCCTACACCATTACTCGTTACTCTACTAGCTTTCATCTCTATTTGCTACTCTACTAGCTTACATCTACTCTGCTAGCTCAATCTTGCTACTCTACTACTCCCACCCACCCCAGCAATCATTAAGAAATACTGATATGTTGTGTGTTGTAGGATACATAGAGTTAGCTGACAGATATAGCCTCCTCCCGCAAAACCACTGTGGATGAAGCACGGATAGGGGCCCCATAATAGTTTTGCAGGGGGCCCCCAGTGATTCCTAGTTACGTCACTGTGTGGGATAATGCCTGATGTGAACAGATAGACTGATCCATTCTGCACTATATTCAAAATAAACACATTTCCCAGACTGTGCATCCATGAGATCCCCATATCGAACATCAGGTGCTTTACAAAACACAATCCCAAGGCTGTAACAAAAATGATCTATGGGGTTTTTTCCAGCTGATTTTGTTACACAATTAAAGCCCCATGAACTAAAATGAAGACCATATATCAGCAAATAAAGGCACGGCGACTGGGAAAGGTGTGAAAGACACACACTGAGCTAGCTGCGGAGAGGAGAAATGCGTGCTATTAATCAGCTGAGACGACCAATATGCCCAGATTAACGCAAAGAATGTGCTGCTTATCAGATCAGTCAATCCAGCCATGTGGATTAGCATAAAACGTTTCCCCCTAACAAAGTCTAACCTAATGGCGTTGAGGGAGAAATCACGTTACAATTATTAGGAAAATATTTCACCTTATGCAAAAAAAATGAATAAAATCCTATATTAGCGAGTCTGTATTTCCATTCTGTCCTTCCTGCTGCAGAATCCTTGAGTGCTCTGCATTGTAAACCATATTTAGCAGCTCGGGCATCAATACTCTAATGCAAATGACATAATACTCTTAAGCTGTAAGCAGCACCCGCTGCCATCTAAATGCATTTTCGGGCCGTCGTTTTTATGTTTCTTCCATATCACCATGGCAAAAGCAGGATCATTAGTCACTACAGATGCCGTCGTTATGACAGCGTAATGTCAAATATGATTTTTTTTTTTCCTCTTTCTTTTTTTTTCGACGGCGTAGCAAATGAGTCGGACATATCTGGGGGTTGCCATGGTCAGTCAATGGCGTCGAGACTAATATTCAATTTGCAAGCAATTTCCCCTTTTTATTTTAGCTTGTGGGCACCTTTGTCGGCTGCAGCAACCACAAAGGGTTAACACCGACGTACGGGCAAGAAGAAGAAAAGCTAAAATAAAACTAAACAAAATGAATAAAGCTGACGCAGGCCAAACACTGGTCGACTTTTTTCATTAATATTTCAAATGATTCAATCGAATTAGTAGGGGGGGGGGAGACCCTTGTGTGCCTTCTGTTCAGTAGACCAATTGGAATGTTTTACGATGATCCCACCCACAGGCGCATTATCTTGATGCATTCGATTGGTAGTCCCAAAACCAAGAAGTCAAATTTGGTGGTACCATTGTACAGCCATTGGATTGTGAATAGGCTGTCTAAAGGTCCATACACACCTTTGATAGGACACCCATGTTTTTTTCCCATGTCAGACTCCCACATTGACACAGGCCCTCACTGCTGTCTCTATGGGTTTGGGTGTCGGGGTTACTACTCACTGTGTCTTGTTTTGGTAAATTGGACATCACTGTGAACTGCTCCATTTAATGTTGCCACAACCTCAAACAGATGTTGTTTGGGGATCTGATCAGTGGAATGTGGCTGGGGACCCAATTAAACATGTTTTAAATTCCACCTTCCAGCATGAGAGATGGTGAGAGTTGCAGTTCCTATATTTATCCTTTATTTTATTCCTCCCCACCAAGCTGCTCAGCACTGTAAGAGCATGTTTAATTAACCATGACTTGAAAATAATAGTGTTTATAATAAAGGGACTATGAAGAAGACATTATATCCCCTTAAACACATAGTAAACAATTACATCATTTACTCAGTACATAGAACCTTCTTTCTTTCCATGCAACATTGTATATATAGTTACGAGTGGGAGCAGTGATGTCGTCTGGCACCAATCTCTTCCAATACACACATTGTTAAAAAAAACTGGGCAGAACTGTAAGGGTACAGGGGTCACCAATGCTATTGGGCAGTGTGACCGGAGGGAGTCTGGTGGGTACAAGGAATTTGGAACATTTACTACAGAGAGAGAGAGAGAGAGAGAGAGAGAGAGAGAGAGAAAGGGAAAGAAGGAGAAGCATAAAGTGAAAAATGGAATGTATAGAGTATGTGAATAAATGGACAGAGAGGGAGATAGATAACTGATAAGCACACAGTAGATAAATAATAGACAGACAGACAGAGACAGTTATATAGATGGATAGACAGACATACAGACAGACTGACAGACAGACATACAGACAGACAGACAGACAGACAGATAGATGATAGATAGATAGATAGATAGATAGATAGATAGATAGATAGATAGATAGATAGATAGAGAGATAGATAGATAGATAGATAGATAGATAGATAGATAGATAGATAGATAGATAGATAATAGAAAGATCGATAGGTAGACATTTGATAGAAAAAAGGTAGATAGATAGTTGATCGGAATATGGATATGTAGATAGATATATAGATAGATAGATAGGTAGGTAGGTAGGAAGATAGATAGACAGATAGATAGATAGATAGATAGGTAGGTAGGTAGGTAGGTAGATAGATAGATAGATAGATAGATAGATAGATAGATAGATAGATAATAGAAAGATGGATTGATTGGTAGATAGATAGACAGAGAGGCATAGTTTTATAGGTCGATAGAAATATGGATAGGTAGATAGATAGATAGATAGATAGATAGATAGATAGATAGATGATAGATAGTTGATAGAAAAATGGATAGGTAGGTAGATAGCTAGAGAGACAGACACAGGGGCGTAACTACAGGGGAGTAAGGGGAGCAACCGCAAGGGGGCCCTGGGATGATAGATAGATAGATAGATAGATAGATAGATAGATAGATAGATAGATAGTTAGATGATAGATAGATAGATAGTGATAGAGATGGATGGATGGATGGATGGATAGATAGATAGATAGATAGATAGATAGATAGATAGATAGATATCCAACCATGAGATAAACTGCAGAGCACTCACAGGACTTGTGCAAAAGTTCAATTTTATTCCATGTGCAACAAAAAGCAGATAGCGACGTTTCGGTCTGTCTCTTAGACCTTTCTCAAGCTATAGTTCTGCCAGTGCAACCACTCAACACATATAACCTTAACCCCTCCCCTCTGATTGTGACCTCACTGATTCCTAATACAAAACAGCCATCTTAACCATACATGATTACTATAAAGTGCTAAGTGCAATAATTTATACATCACCCTAGCTAAAAACAAACAAAATAGCTAGAAAAATCGAGTGCCTGCTACAGAATAAACATAGTTATAAAATGCAGATTACTGTGGCCATACATATATAATATAATGTATATAAAGTGCATATTAATGTGAGCAGTAGTTTAGAAGAAATCCAATGAGTTTGTCCCAGAACGCTGTGGATGGTGCAGGTCCGCCCACTTTCATTGGCTGCCTGTATGTAAAATGTCCGACGCGTGTTTTCCTTTAGTGCATGCGCAGAATGTGAGAGGATCCGTCGGGACTGCTGTCTGGTCACTCACGCACGCACGCACGCACGCACGCACGCACACACACACTGCTAAATGAAGGAATAATCACATGACCATCACAGCAGCTTGCTGACCTCACTAATTAATGGAGGAGTAATCAGGTACTTCCTTTTTCTCTCTCCCACTCCCTCCCATACCAGATTGCCACAGTAGTTGTTACAGTAGTGTGGGGTTTAACTTTTCCTCCCCTGTCTCTCTCTGCATAATCAGCTGGAAAAATGAACTTAGAGAGTCAGGGAGGAAAGGATTTCTTACTGCAGCCAAGTGGGTGTGTCTGCTACCATGATGATGCACATTGAGTGACAGCACTCCCAGCACAGGGGAAGACACACCCCCAGGAACCTGCACAACTTTCCCATGCTGCTGCAATCAAACGAAAAGGAATTCTGGGGAAAAAAAGGTAGGGGGAGGGTTGGGGGATGGTGTACTTTAAAATAAACCAAAAAAAAAATATGCTTTTTCCTAAGTGGAGATACCCTTTAAAGTGTTGGATGGGGTTATTTGTCGGGGAAGTATGACTAATGCCCTAATCCGGATGGAACAGAGATATATTTATGACAAAAACTCTCTCAGACCAAAAGAAATCAATGAGTCAATTGAAATTGCAGCATTTTTGACCAAAACACAGGCGGCCCCTTTTACAAATAGGGGAAGGGTTAACAACATGCTTCTAATAAGTAAGGGATGGGTTAAAATTGGGTAATTTATGAGGTTGTTGTATGTGGATGGGGATTAGCCAAAACAAGTCATATGAACAAAGTCATCAGCTATAAAAAAAAAAAAAAAAAGTAGTTGCTTTATGATAATAAATAATCGTCTGAGAAAGCCATTGATTAGTGAAAAGCATTGTGAGTCACTTTTACATTACCTGGTTAAAGTACTTTATTACAAATAGCCTGAAGGGGTAAGAGAGAGACGTTTATGGCACATTTCAGATTCCCGCAACTAAATATTGGAGGAGAGCAGACGCAAAGGGGTGCAATCGCATCAGAAGCAGACCGGGAGCACCAGCAGGACACTAAACACTCTGGATCGCGGACCTAGAAGCTCGGAGGAGCCAGCAACCATGGATCTGTGGAGTCCAGGATAAATGTGTTCATATCTGGTAGATGGCGACGACCGACAGACTCCCGTGGTGCACAGTTCCTCGCTCCCTCTCTGTATGATACGTTTTAACGGGAGGACTTCAAGGATATATACACTGGGAAATGTGCGTTTTTTTACTGGAAACTATTATTCTTGCCAACTATCACTGTACCATTTGATTGTTGATCTGTCTCCTATTTTTTTAGATATCCAATCTGAACCATCTTACATTTCAGCTGTCAATCAAGTGCCTTAATATCATAAACTATTCTGTTATGTATAGTTTTGCTGTAGCTGCAATGGTGAAAGTTGGTATGTGAACTGCATGGTGGGAAATTCCCTCACCCAACGATGCCTTATAGGGATTACTGAGCATGCTTTCCCTCACAGAAAATCAGATAGCAGGGGGCTGGGGGACTGAGATTGAGTAAAACAAGTACTGGATTGAAGTCATGCAGCAACACAAACACATCAAAGTAAGTGCTACTTACATGTATTCATTTATAGATTGAAATGAGGCAAAGTCATTTTATCAGTGTACAATTCCTTTAAAAACAGCAGTTTGATAAGTAGCTCTTTCTCTATACCCCAAATAGATTCTAAGTTACTAAGCGATACTGTTTGATTAACTGCTAATGCTGAGACTTGAATATATGTACACATTTTAATACAGATGTTTCAGTATATTTTAACACAGTTAATTGATTTACAACTCCACAAACAACTATACTTTAAGAGTGAAGGGGAGGAGGGTGTATATACATTTCTCCTTTGTGCCAATAAAGCAACCTATTACGATACGAGCTCGTCCCTAAAATCATGCTGACAATGAATTTGTATGGAAATACTACAACTGTAGTTTTTGAGGGATCTTGCACAAATAATCTTTAAGAACTTTATAAAAATATTATTGAACTTACAAAGTTTGCAGAAAGGTTGTGTTTATAAAGTTGGACCGTGGAATGAAGCAAACTGGAAACAAGACTGGATACCAGCACCTCTTTGCCCAGTTTATTATCAGTTGTCCTCCTCTGGCTACTGGCCACTTGTACTGACCATTTATCCACGTCTGCAATAATGCAGACAGCCTCTGCGATGGGCTCATCCAAAACTGGATGCTTAAAAAATGAACACAGTGAAGTACAGTTTATAAAGAATATTTACAGGTTGTCATTTAACAAAAAAACATTCCTACCCACAGAAACACTTTAATTGTGCTTGACAGTTCCACTGTAGCAAGACTATATCAACAGCCATAAGGGCTAAGCCCCACTAGGCTATTTTGGTGTGCAATAGAAGAGGATGGGGATGGCCCCATTACTTCCGCTGCCCTGCGTTGCCGACCCTTTTCACAACGCATGTGATCACCATTTTTTGTGCACATCGCAAGCACTGCAATAGGTTAACATCAAATCTTGGTTTCCTGTGATAATGGGAAATCTGCTGGCTACCCCTTTAAATTAATGTAATAGAAACTCACTGGCATTAGTGTCCAATGGACCAATAAACAGGCAGTGATTTAAATGGTGTAGAATGTGTTTACAACTCAACCCAACACAAACTACACATTCCAAAAACTGGGGGAAATTGTAAAAATCTAAATAGGACATTGAGCAGCCCATAGTCATCTGGTAATTATAATTAAAGATCCATCCCAATGACACCTGCATCCAGTGACAAGATGGGTTTATTGGTCTATCAATCTGATTTTACCAGTAAAACTCCCTGTCCCTATCAACCCCACAATCCCATCGCCAGCAGTGAATGACAAGGGACAGATCATTCTATATGGACCTTTATCTTTCTTGGTACAAAACCCAAGAATGTAGGTAAAGTATATTAAAAGATCGGGCCCTCTATGTATCCCAAGGCTGCCATTTTATTTTATCGCTGACTGTCTCCAGAGCCTCTGTGACTGATTTTACATAACCCCCCAGTGAAACTGTAGGATGGATGTTATTAAAGGGGAACTTTGGTCCAAAAATGACTTTAGGTAGAGTGAGAGAGTAGAGCTAGAGATTACCTTCACTGTGAGGATCTTCAATTCACACAGCAGGGAGGGGGAGGGACTTCCTGTCTCCTGTCCTGACACTGAAGTCTGAGGCTGTGCTCACTGAGCGAGGTGGAGGAGCAGCCTTAGGAATGTCACATGTCAGCCTTCCACCCATTAACTTTCTAGTCATTAATTTCTTTATATCTTGGGCTGTGGAGCACGTATAGAGGTGGTTGATGACTCGTTTTAAAGGTAGGAAACTGGCCTGTAGTGGCCTGCCCATAACCCCACCCCTTTGTGATGTTATTGACGTCTGCCCACCCTAGCCCACCCCCTTTGTGACATCATTGACGTCACGTCAGTCCGCTCCGCCCCCTTCTTCCCACCCTGCCCGAAAGGCAGATTCAGCAGGGTTGGATGTCTGAGTTAATATCCTAAGTTTCTTTTATCTACAACTTTCATCTAAATTTGATAGACACATAAGGTTTAAACCCAGTTAGAAAATCAATTAAAATTCCTATCCATAAAGTAACAGTGATAAGATAACTGTACTTTCCCTTTAACTATCCTTTCCCTGGTATCCCAAGAAGGGACGTAGTTTGGAAACACCTCACTCATACACACTTCAGATACATCTCGACTTAACCCTCTGCGTTTGCCATTGACATCAGGCCTTGCAGCTGGCATGGTAACCATGTATTAACAGGAACAGCTGCAGGCTCAGTAACATTAACTAAATTAACTTTACATGAGGATCCATGTTATCTGATGTACCAGAGAGCAAATTAATCGCCTCTTTAAATGAAACCATTGGATTGGATATACTTACCGATCACCATGGCAACTGACAGTCACTGCTGGGGCCTGCTGGATATGAGTAGGCCATGGGAAGGCTGCCTGAGCAGTATGATCAGGATGGCAGCCCCTACACTGACAGTCCCACTATAACAGCAGACATGGCAGGGGAAGCAGGGATAAGAGTTACAGCTCCATCTATCCCACTGCTAATAGGCACTGCATTCACAGCCTTTCAGGATACAAACAGCTTTCTAAAAAATGCTTAGTCACTCTAGTTGGTACCAAGGTTTGTTGACTGATCAAAACTATTTACTACACTGACCAATCAAAACTTGCTGAAGTTAATTCACTGTCATGCCACCCCCCGCCTATGTCTGTCAGCTTTTTTAGAGCTTTACGTTTCAACCTACTATTGTCAGCAAGACCCAGAACACTGCAACTGGGACATGAAGCTGAGTGAATACAAGCTTTAAAGGGGAAGTTCAGTGTAAAAAGAGAAAATTTTGTCCGTGTATAAATAAATGCTTCCGAAATACTGACTTCCTGTTTGCAGAGACTGTTATAGTCTTGCCCATGACCCAGCTCCTGGGTTGATTTAGTTGCTCAGTGGAGATCTGAGCATGTTTGACCTATCCAACTGCCAATCAGTAGAAATTACTGTTAGGAACATTCCATGGTAGTGTTCATTCTGGGAAGAGGAAGGACCGTTACAGAACCTGAAATGCCAGCTCATTAATGAAAACAGCAGGGAATAGCAAGGGGAATAAATTCAACTGATTTTCCAAAATGGAAGAGAAAATGTAGAATATCTAGGTATGCATAATATAAACTAAGAAGTTTAAAAATAATGATATTTTCCACTGAACTTCCCCCTTAAAGAAGAGTATGAATTAATGGAAAGGGAATTCCATTACACAGGGGAACAAAGCAACCAAATCTGTAATTATGTTGAAGAGTTATGTACTAGGGCTGTGTTTATAAAGCATTGTTATGGGTAAGTAATGTCATAATGATTAACATTATCATTTATTAACACTGCTGTTGTTAATTAACCGCTCTGCTAATTAATGATCTTAATCGCTATTTAACACTGCAGTTATTAATAAACATGCAATCGTTAATTAACACCATGCGGTGGTTAATTAACACAATATGATTTTAATTAATGCTGCCATCATAAAATATCATAGGGCCTATGTCATTGCATAGCAATGTGAATGGCGATATAATTACATAGTCAATCTACGTTGTTTAACAATTGAACATTAAAGCCTATATTACAATAGCTGTATTGAAAATGTTAAATAATGACATGGTGTTGTAACACCTGCGTTTGTTAACATCTGTAGTTGTTTATTAACCAATGTTACTTACTACCGTAATAAAGTAATTTATTTCAGCCATTCACATGCACAACTGTGCATTTTACTTAATTAATCTACGAGTACCAGAACAACATTACAACTTTCAGAGTAATAATAACCAACCTGTACAGTATGTGACAAATCTGACATCAGACACTGCCTTAACTTCTCCTCATTCCCAATTCCTTGCAAGACAAAGTCTGGGACATAGGATGGACAGTAACCTGCTAGCAGGGATCTTCCAAAATTGGCAATATTGGGTTTCACAGAATTTACTTCTACCAGTTTAGATCTGCAAAACAAGATATTTCTAGTTAATTGCAAGTCAAGCTGCAATATATACTGTAATCATTTTCCATTTAATCATTACTTATACAGAATAAGTTTGAATGGGCATAACGGACAGTCAACAATAAATATATTCCTCCTGACTCACAGAGATCCACAGACACTGTAGTAAACCACCATGCTTGCGATGGCTGTGTGAGTATCACAAAAAACACTTGAACAGATGCCGCAATCTATTTACCATTGGCTGTTCAGATCTACTGTATATACATGAGTATTTAATGCCAGCTAATAGAAAACATTAAATACTCATGTAAGGAAAGGGATTAACCCAAAGCGATACAGCCATTGGTTTATCTCGTAAGAGAGATCTACCCAGAGTAAATATCCCTGATTTTGTTTAAAATAGACAATCGCAATTTTTACCAGCACATTCTAAACTTAAACACAGTTTTCCTAAAGAAGAACTGAACTTTTTTTTTTCATCCTAAAGTAAAAACTTTTCTCTCCAGAACACTTCTACGTTGTAAGATACTACTCTAGTAAGTTGCATTTACATAGAAGTATGTTCTGTAACTTAAGCTCCATACACACATTCAATTTTGCTCTGCAGTAACACACTTGGGCGTTACAGCCGAGCAAAATGAAAAGCGTGTTTGGAGCTTAAGACAGCAGCCTATGTAGTCTACAAAGAGCCTTGTGAAAATGTGCACCTATTGGCTGATTTAACTAATCATAGTCTTGAAAAGCCAAAGTTTGGAAGGCAAAACGCCACAGTTCCACAAAGCCTAATTAATATCGGTCTCTGTGAGTTTTACATCAATAACATTTCTATCAGGATAAAAGAGGGTGTGCAACTTTTAAACTTCATTCTTAGTAAGGGCTAGGCCACACTAGCGCGTTTTTCGCGCGTTTGCGCCCGCGATTTTCGCTAAAATGGAAATCACGGGAACGCAAACATTCCCGCGATTTCCGATGCGCATGCGATTGCGCGTCCGTTCGCGTTTTGGTAATGCATGCGTTCACCATTTTTGGTGCGTTAACGCATGCGTGGCCATAACGCGAAACCGCATGCGCAAAACGCGAACCGCGCAAGAATCGCGCACACAATCGCGTGCGATAACGCTCGCGATTTTGTGCGCGATTCCTATGCGTTGCAGTCTGGCCTCACCCTAAATGCATGTCTTTTTGTTATTGTGCTTTTTAATTTTAAATTTGTAATTTAAATACTTTTATTTTGAAATTGTGTGTGCACATGTCAGAGAAACACAAGCCCTTATTTAGTAAGAAGTGAAACTGTGTGTTCTATTATCTGAGAAGTCGCTTCAAATTAACAGGCACATTTTTGCACCTCCTAATAATGTACCCTCAGATCAGCTGCAGTACATCAGGAAAGTGTTATTCAGGCCTGACTACACCAAGTGCATGTAAAAAAATAAACATTTTTGATGGGCTTGAATTACATGTCCATTTAAAGTTATAGGGAAAAGAATGCCTAGAAATTCACATTTTGGGTAGATATTAGCACACTGGACTTCTGTACTGAATTTTGATAACTGTTAAGAGGAAACAACCCAAAAAGTGGTAATAATAAAAGAAAAGAATGCTTAAAAAAGACAAATTAAGACATGAAGCATTACTTGTCTTCCTAAGCAGTTTATAAACAAACATACAGTATTTAAACAAACCTATGATGATGTCTCTAGCTTTTCTGGATCTTAAGGTATAGATAGTCCTGTAAAGTTACAGTTACTAATCTGTCCTGTCTGTCTGAGTCTCTGTGATAGTCAAATGATGTGCTGTTTAAAAAGCCCCACCACCAAAAAATTATCTTTTTTGAAGTTAGTTACAGACCTGCAACCATTCTCTCTCCTTTTCTCTACCTGTGGACACCGTAGGAAGAGAAAGGGTTTTCTTTTCAGGCTTATGGCTAGCTTTGTATGCATGTATACAATGCAACTTGGAAAACTCACAGGTCTTGTGAAACAAATTGAAATTTATTGATTCATGTGTACAAAAGCTGTATGTATGTGTGTATTTGTTTATTTATCGCCAATTGGGGATGCAGCACTGTAAAATAATATAATACAAAAAGCCATACAAGGGGGACAAAAATCTGAATACATAAATATATACTCATAAATAAGTATGTGCAAGTATACAAGTGCTTGAAGCATGTAACATGAGCAAAGAGGTCCCGGCCCAGTAAAGATTACAATCTAATTTGGTGGGTAACATACAGATAGAAGTGCTATAGTAAGAACTTGTGTATTGTCAATTTAATAATCCTTTGCTGTGCTGTGAGGGGTAGGATGTGAGATTAGATTTGAATCTGTTTATTGAAGTTTGACGGAGATAGAAAGGAAAATAATTTCATAAGGATTGGATCCACAAGAGAAAAGGATTTTAAGGCAAAAGAAGGCATTGTGAGTGCTGTATAAGGGATGGTTCTGTGATGGAACAGAAAAGTGAAGGGATTTAAATGTTAAGAGAAGGATGCGTTGATTAATGGGTTTTTAAAATAATATTGAAGTTGTACCAAGTATTTATCAGCAGTTTAGCACTTAACATACACTAGCGAGTTTCTCACACACTTCCAAATGCATTTTTCATGTGAGAAAAGCATGCCAGGCTAACACAATGTGAATAGCCACACTGTGCGCTGCAATACTTTTCTTTCTATATCGCTATATTGTTGTTAATGTCTTTTGCACCCACCAAACTCTTGGATTTTTATAAGAGTTAGTGCCCTTTATTTTATATCTATTATAACGTTTTTGGAGTGCATGCAATCACTATTTTTTTTGCAAATCGCATAGTTTTGATAATGAAATTATTCATGGAATTGCAGCGCAAATTAACGGTAACACATAAAACACGCAAGATTACGTCTGTGCATTTCACACCGCAGCCTTACAGAAGCAATTAGCTTCCATTAAAATGACAGAAGGGTTAAGACAACATCAGGATATTTTATAAGGCTATTATTGCCGTTTACATCTTACTTACAATGGCTCTAAACACATTACCTTAACTTTAGCTTTAATATGAAAACCATAAACATTTAATAAAGCTAAAGCCTTACATAAAATTACTTTTCTACCTAAAATACATCACGGACTTCATAGCTCTTACCTGTTTAATCTCACTAACACTGTCTTGACCTGACAATCAAACATTTACTTTTCTGGAATTTTATTATGGTTCTTTATTTCTCCTTTTACACTTTATGATCATTAAATTGTTATTGCTTGCTGCTGCCTTGCAGGGTGCATATTTAAGAAGAAAGTTCTGCTTAGAAAAACACTTAAAAGTATTGTTACTGCCCTGCAGGGCATTGCTTGCTAACAGTATAAAATTCTGAATGTTGGCACTCTTTTGCTCATTTTTCCTTCTCTTATTCTCTCGGAAAACTAGTTTAGAGTCACCTGTAAAAATATTTAAGCATAAACCAGTTACCAAAAATTAAGTTATATGTAGTAATGTGGAATAACACAAGGAATAAGTATTGAACACATGAAGAAAGGGAGGTGCAAAAAACCATAAAAGGCCAAGAAACCATCTGAAATTTGTCAGTATTTGAAAAGCAACCCTGCTCCCTATCAATGCAAATTAAGATCAGCTGGTGCAGTAACTGATGGCATATAAAATAATTCTCATTACCAAGGTGTGACACAAGAATTCATAATGAGACCTGCAAGCTTATTGTTACAAAACATACATAGTATTAAGAGTTGAATAAAGACATGCGTCATTTATTCCAATCTTTTGAAGTTCTTAAATGAACTTGCCATTACCACATCTGCTGGGAGATAGTTACACAGTTTTAACTAGGAATCACTGGGCCCCCCTTACAAAACTATGATGGGACCCCTCCCTATGCGTGCTTCATCCACAGTGGTTTTCTGGGAGGTGGCTATATATGTCACAGCAAAAATAAGAAGATGGGGCCCCCTGCTTCCCTTTAATGCATGGCCCATTAATGTATTTGTATAAAGCGATCATATTCCCACGTGTTGCTTTTTCAGTGTAAAAAAACTCTTAATTTCTAAGATGTCCTTTTTATAAATGGCTTTCCAAAAATGCACTGCGTATTCCAAATAAGGACCAAATCATAATTTTCTCCCTTGAATTTATTCCCATCCACCTAAACACATACCTAACCACCCCCTTTCCAACCCTAAACACATGGTTTATATTTTTTAAAAAAAACTAAAAGTCCCCAGAATCTTACTTACATGCCTTTGTTCCTGCGGCACATGACACACGGAGGGACTATTTGTCCCAACTGAGCGCTCGGCCTGGACACGTCTGTCGGTCGCGGCAAAACTGCATGATTGATCGGGATTTTACGACACATCCGATCCGGGCGAACGGACGATCGTGGTCGGTTGCAGCCAGCCGCCCCACACCAGGAGATAATTCTTTTGCTGTGTACCCAGCCTTATGATACTCCCAGAAACTAGGTATCATTAGGGGCCAGACCGGCAGCCGAGTCTGTGATTGGCTGAGAGGCAGCCAATCACAGATGCGGCTGCTGGCTCTTAGGAAAGCTGAAGGACTGAGGCCATGTAAGTAATTCTGGGGACTTTTAGGTTTGGGAAAAGGGATGGCTACACTGCAGTAAATAGTTATGTTTTATGTAGGTAAAGAGACAAGGGATCCAGAGGGTGGGGGAGGCTCTCTTGCGCATGCCAGAGTCCTCCTGGACGAAAGTAGGAGGCAGAAACCTTTTCACACTGAGACAGCTTCTACTCTTTAGAGGCCACACATGTCTAACTCAAGACATGCCCTTTCTTTGTGGCACCCAGTGACAGTACAGTATCCAAGACATACTACACTGATATGCATTTGTGCAATCCCAGTGGTATAACTATAGATCTGCCTGCTAGGTATTGGAATCAGCTCTTTTTAAACAGCTGATTGGGTGTACCTTGATTGGTGCAATAAGCTGTTTAAAAACAGTTGATCGTGGTATCTGGCAGGTAGATTTATAGTTACAATACAAATGGGACTTGCACAAATGTATAGCAGCATAGTACGGCTTGGATGCAGTCACTGCTATAACAGCTGATTGCGTATCTAGCTTGACACTGCATGGTCACCCCATAGGCAGGGGTTCCAGTCTAAAACAAGAGTGCTTCACACCCTTTCCAGAGAAGAGGAACTGCAATTGGCGCAAAATGTGCGCCCTCCTATGCTATCCTCTTCCTCGGTTGGTGGGAACGTGAATTTATGTTCTGTGATGATTTTATCGTTTTTACGGCATATATAGATCTCTGGGTCCGCTTTATTGACGATGTGTTCCCCAGCCTACATTACTTAAAGGGTTCCCAAAGGATCAATTTTGAAGAGTCCGCAGGAACTGTACCACACTACAGGACTACACTAGGGCTGCCGATGAGCTTGAGACACGCTTTATCCATAGGGGATACCCTAAAACACTACTTTGAGAGAACTGCTGGGCATACCTTTTGTTCAATCTAACAGATCTGCTTATACCTAAAGTAAAAAAGGTGGATGATAAAATCAGATTCATCACTACATACAATGCAGGTTAAGAAAGCACTGGATTTGAACTGGCACATCCTTACAAACGATACTGATATCTCAGAGTTTATACACCATAAACTATCTATCACAGCTAGACGAGGTAGAAACCTGGGTGATGTGTTAACAAACAGTCACTTTCAAAGAACAACACTAGCTCAAAGCAGGGGATATAGGTCACAGGGCACCTACCCCTGTGGAAAATGCCAGTTTTGCAAATACATGATTAAAAAAGAAGATATTAAGAGTTTGAATGGGTCAAAATGCATCATGGAACACATAGTAAGCACGATACGCTACCTACCCTTTTGTAATTGGATATTTTGATCTGTTCCTCACAGAATTACTAAGCACACTGCTAATTATTTTTTCCTGGAGCTGCTGTATTGTAAGTTTACTTGACAAACTGCATTTCTGCTAACTTACATGGACAGAAAGGGACACCTACTATATGCTAATGGAAACACTAAAAAAGACTGTGTATATTTTTTGATCATTATTATAATGACTCTTTGACAAATGTTGCTATATTAATGATTGGTATATTATGTTGCATTAATCCAGAGGTCCCTACTGTACATTTATCTATGGTGCCGCCCACTTTCCAGCCTCTCAGCCACTATTGGCTCATAGAACCACAGCGAGTGAAGGCACGATTGCGCATGCGTACGTCATCACGCGGGTACACTGATCATGTCGCTACGTGACGTCATCATGTTGCGAACACTTATCCGCTCGAGGGGGTCTCTGGCCTTTACTTTTGGCCTATAAAAACACTATCAGGCGGTTACCGTGTTGTGTACCTTTGAGAAAGCCCGGGGTACCGGGCAAAACGCATTAGGGGGACCGACTAACCTACCGTTTCAGACTCAGCAGCTTCTTCCTTGTATAGCAGTGCCTACACCTATACTCTCATGGATTGCCTACATTTATAAGTGTTGAGCCATGCATAGGGACAGATAAGTATAAATGATGTTAATACTATAGATTTCCTTTATATATGTTTATGCATACATTGCTAGGTTAGACTCTAACCATTGTATGGCACCCTGCACTTTACATTGTTTTTGCTGCTGTAATTAGGATGCTGCTATTTGTATATATTGTATTTTAATGTTTTTAATTTATCAATTGCACATGACCAATCCCAGATACGTATGTGTATACATACTACAATAAAGGAATGTATATATTTTTCTCACTAATGGATTGAGTGCTGCAGATTCCTTTCTTCTTCTGAATCCAATTTATCTGTTTCTTATCTGTTCAGCACCTCCCACTTATTATACCTTACTTTTGTGGGGAAAACTAGTGCCATACCTAATCTCTATTTGTGGTTCACACCCTTTCCCTGGTGGGACCCAGCATTAGGCACAAGTGTGACAGAGTCCCAATATGGGACCTGCTAAGTATCTTTCATAAAAATTTGGCCCACCACTTAGCCTGTCTTTTTGATTTTGGCCCCTTATGTGATTGAGTTTGACACCCCTGCTATAGGCAGTACAAGGACTGATAAACTCCAAATGCATCACCTTAAATTTGTCAACTTATTTCCATTTACCACTCTGCTGCCTATTTTGGCAACCTGTCTAGATTCATTTGCAGCAGTTGCAAATCATTTGCCAATCTGCATTGCCAATGGCCTACACGGTTTTGTGTCATCAGCAAACAGAGACCTTGCTCTCAATTCCCACTTCCAAATCATTTATAAACAGAATAGAATTGCCCACTGTGGCACCCCACTTAGAACTTCAGATAAAGCTCTGCTGACAACTACTCTATGTACACAGTCCAACAACCAACATTCAATCCAAAATACAAATGTGTTGCTCAAGAGCAACAGACTTCAGTTTATACACAAGTTGTCTATGTAGGACAGTATCAAATGCCCTATATCACATCAACTGCTATGCTAGAATCCAAATTTTTACTCACTTCTTCATAGAAACTAAGCAAGTTAATGCTTGTGAAGGTTCTCATTCATCCAGGTCATGGTATATCTGTTGTATTCAATTAGATCAACTGGACTTGAAATGTAGTTCTTGAAGACGTTTCGCTAGTCATCCGACTGGCTTTCTCAATTCAGAATGACTTGTACAAGAATCTGTGGCTATTATGTACCCTGGAAAATCCCAATTAGCATATCACAGCCAAGTGTTAAGGGTGTGATTAGATAGTGGCCAAGAGGTGTTATAGGAACGCCCAGAGTAAGGTGTTAAAACAGCATTGTACATGTATCTGCATCTTAAGGATAAAGGACATACCTTTGAAGATTGTAATGTTAACATACTGGCGAAGGAACGTGACTGGTTCAAGAGAGGTGTTAAGGAGGCCATTTATGTGAAAATAAAGAAACCAAGCCTAAATAGAGGTGGGGGGGGTTCGACACCAACTGTCTGCCATGTACAATGCTGTTTTAACACCTTACTCTGGGCGTTCCTATAACACCTCTTAGCCACTATCTAATCACACCCTTAACACCTGGCTGTGATATGCTAATTGGGATTTTCCAGGGTACATAATAGCCACAGATTCTTGTACAAGTCATTCTGAATTGAGAAAGCCAGTCGGATGACTAGCGAAACGTCTTCAAGAACTACATTTCAAGTCCAGTTGATCTAATTGAATACAACAGATATAAGCAAGTTAATTTGACATGAATCTATGCAGATTACTAGTGGTGTTTACTAGTGGTTACCCATCACTGATATTAAACTTATCGGTCTAGAATTACCAGGCCATGAACAACTACCCTTTTTGAATTATGGTATTACAGTAAATCAAGCTTTTTTCTAATCCAGAGGTACAGCTCCAGCTTTTTTCTAATCCAGAGGTACAGCTCCAGCTTTTTTCTAATCCAGAGGTACAGCTCCAGAAAAAAAAAAGAAAAATCGCTTAGCTGAAACTCGTGTGTCCCGTGAATGTATTTTATTTGGTCTAGGAGCTTTGTCTAATTGTTTCTGTACAATACCCTTAGTCAGTCAGAGTAAATGTTAATCTTTTATATAACTACTATCATTACAGTCTCTGATATTAAGACTAGGTTGCACTATAGTGTATACAGAGAAAATTATGGTTTTGCACATTTACCTTCTCAGCATACTCTATAACCATGGTCCTAAATTCTCTGTCCTCAACTTTTTTGCTGTCGATATAGTTAAAAAAAAAATTGGGTTGGTTTTGCTTTGTTTAGCAATCCATTTGCTTTCCTATTTTTACATATCCTTGTTAAACGTTTGGTTTCTTGTAACATATATATAACATACTGATAAGTCTGTAACATACTTGTGAAATTGGTTATAGACATTTCTAAGCTTCTGAATATTTCAGTGAGCACCGTTGGGACTATAACCCAGAAGTGGAAAGAACATAATTTCCCCATAAACAGCCAGGTTCTAGTCACAATATTTCTGAAAAGGGGTCAAAAGAAAGAAGTTTTCCCAGAGCCATGGATGACTCGCAGAGAGCTTGAGAAAGATCTGAAATTATTATCTAGTTGTTTCAAAGAAAACAATAAGTAATGCACTTCAACATGACCTCTATGCACGCTCAATGCACAAGACTCCCCTGGCAATGAAAAAGTATATTGAAGTTTGTTTTATGTTTGCTTCCCAACATTTTGGAAAGCCAATTAAATACTGGTAGAATACACAGTCATGTAATATCGCAGAGACACGCTCCTGGACTATGAACTATGAACCGAGAGCCTTTATTGAATATTTGTGTCTTAAATCCACATTAACTCATGTACCAAGAGTCAACTTGGCTCTAAGGCACAAATAACGTCAGTTGTGGCGGTGCACAAAAACATAGTTGTGCAACCAATGAACCAAACCGATAGCAGCTCTTAAGGACGAAATAATTAATGCCAGCAAATAATGGACATTAACACCATTCACTATGCACTCAAAACTTCTATCGCCTCGATGCATTGCCTAAATGAGGCAATATAGATAAATAGCGGCTCCTGGTACATAGCTCTATATGTGTGGTAAAATGGACAAAAAAAAAAATCACTCCTGAGCAATGCATGCATTTGGTTTCTGCATATAGTAGGCATGAAAATGGGACTTAATTTCTTACCCCGGAAAAGCCATTTCTTCCTCTTCCATCCAGTCATCTTGCTCAGGCCCGTAATAATTAATGGTTGGCGTAAGAAGCTCACGTCCTGTGTCCTCACTCTCACTGTCACCCAAGGCACTGTCTGAACTTTCATTCCTTGGAATGTCCCAATCAGTACCAGATACAGCTTTTTTATTAGCTTCTTTATCCCCATGGGGGACATTTATAGAGACTGCGTCTCTTTGGTCCTGCTCAACTAAGCACTTTTTGCATAAATTTGCTCTAACAGAATTCAATAAATTACAGGTAGGTTTATTTTCTTCCACACAGAGGTTATTAGAACACCCCATACTAATATCACTATCAGATCTATCTTTTATCTCTTCTCTTGGAATATCATCGATCATTTTTGCTTCAATAGAACCATCATCAGGAAAATACTCATCAAAGATTTCAGGGTGAAAAGGTTGCCAATTATGACATTTACTAGCACTTTTAGGTATCTCACTTGATGTATCATCCGTTTTTTGGTCCTCAGCAGTCTGTTTTTTATTACTATTCTGCTCGAGGATAACTGAGATGGCCTCCTTTCCTTGTTTAAGGTGGAATTTACTAATTTGATCAACTACATTTTGGCTTTTTATTTCTATATCGGAGTCAGGTGACATGGAGTCTCCAATTAAAAATGTCACTTTATTGAAGGGATAGCCAGACCTGCAAGGCATTGCTGCTGAATATGTTTTATCAGGGGGCTTTTTCTCTAAAGATGTTTCATTACTTTCTAGTCCTTTAAGTAGCTCTGTTTCAGAATTCCTTAATTCCTCCTCATGCTCCACTTTAACTTCTGGTTTTAGTCCAGTTACAGACAAAATATTTTTATCTATGGCTGCTGATCTTGTGTTAATTACAGTCTCTATTTTTGTATCTAAGTGAGCCACTGATTTATCTTTGTGGAGTTTTGCATAAGAGGTTTCTTTGTGGCCAGCAGTTGGAGAAACAGGATAGGTCCCTTCTAAAGGGGTTTCAATTTTATTTATTATGCTTCTTACTTCATTTTCTTCTTGAGTGGATTCATTGTTTATATTTTGCTGGTCATTAAGAGGACACTGACAGCTCCGGCACCTACTTCCAGGGATTTTTGTTTCATCAGGATCAGATGTTAGCAAACAGCCCTTGTTCTTGTGCATTGTGATTAGGACATAGTCTGATTCTTCCACCTCTCCTTTTTCTAATACGGTAGTTATTACTGTACCAGGCATTACAATAGCCTCATCCTCCCCATTTTCCAACAGATGTGTCTCTTGAAGTTCAGAGCACCTGATAAAGTAAGTGAGAAAGTAGAGTAACCTTTGAACAAGATCTTGCCGTTTTCCAATAACCACTGTACGCGAAAGTCGCACTGGTGATCCTATAGCTCCATATAAGTCTCCTGCAACAAAAGATAAACCATGTTTCAAAATAAAATATATGTTGATTCCATAAAAAAGAAATTCAGATTATATTCATGTGATTACCTATGTAACAAGTATCCCAAATGCTATATTTCAACTTTTAAAATGCTATCATATACAGTACTATCATATTTTTTTTCTCCTTCCCAAGCACCTTTGCTAAGGCATTAAAGAGGAACTGTGGTCCAAAAATGACTTTAGGTAAATTGATAGGAATTGCTCTCCTGAGAATTTTTTCAAATTATTTCCATTGTTTATTTTACATAGTTTTGAAGATATTTCCATTTTTGTGTGTGATATGGCAGCAGCATCACCAGGTCCCCTGCAGTTCCTGCTTCCTGCTCTGAAACCTCTGTCAATCTGCCCTGTTCTCCTCCCCTTTGCAGCCCCCCTGGTCCCTCCAACTCATGGACCCCATGGTCACTCCAGTTGCAGGCCCCCCTTGGCCCATTCCCTTACAGCCCCATGTGGCCCCGCCCACTCGTGGGTGCCGTGGCCCCACCCACTCGAGTCTGAGGCTGTGCTCGCCGGTGGCACTGTGCAGGAGAAGCCTTAGGAATGTCACATGTCAGACTCCCACCCAATAACTTTCTGGTCAGTCATTTCTGTATATCTTGGGCTGTGGTTGATGGCTCGTTTTAAAGGTAGGAAATTGGCCTTTCATTTAAACTCAACTTGTTTGGAGCCCACAGTTCCCCTTTAAACTCCATATTTGTCAGCAGATGGCAGTATTGATAATGTAAAATGTATATGCCACACACAAGCAATGCCCCTGTTCAATCAAACAAGTTAGAATTCTGCATTAGCTCAACAAATGTATTTAGTAAGCTCATTTAAAATGCATTTTTGCAGACTTTTACATTTAGGCTTCTTGACGCACACAAAGAGGGTACCAGAATAAGTTATAGCTCAACCTAAACAATGTGCAGCCGCCCTCCGGATGTTGGAAAACTATGACTACCAACATTTCCTGGCTTCCCTATGTGGTTAGGGATGCCAGGAGTTGTAGTTTTCCAACATCTGAAGGCTCGCAGGTTGGGCTTACCTGCTCTAGAACAAAGGATTTTAGACTTAACCTGGTTGGAAAAAAATGTTAAAGCATGGGCCTTATTCAATAAGAGGTTCAAAAGTGTTCCTAATTTGCTGCAACTAATGGAATGTTATAAAATATTTTCCAACTGTAGTAGACCAGTAGATAGGCTTTCTTTGATTGGTTGAGGCAAACTTTTGCACCTTATTGAATACGCCTGATAACCTACTCTGACACCTGGGTCCATCGCTTATTGCAGAATTCATAATTGGAACAAGCATTCATTCATTGTCATTCCCTCTACACTATTAGAGCTCAATCAAAATAAATAATGAATGAATGCATAACTTTCAATGTAAGCTTACCTAATTGTGCCCATAAGGGATTGTAAGGGTGCGTCTTTGCCAGCATGTCTACACTCTGAGAAGAATGTTTCTCAAGGAAAATTTTAATAGGAGGTTGTCCATTAGGCATCACTGTAGGAACCCAAGCAAGGTGGTTTGTGAGGACAGCAGTAAGAAGTGCTGGTAGGAACCTAGGGAAAAGAGAAGCTTTTATTTCTACCTTAACTGGAACCTCAAAAAACACCAAAAAGCACAGACCCCCATGCTATTTCTGCACAGTTAAGGCAACTTTCTTTCTTATACCAGATACTTCCTCCCATCCTTCGCAGCATATGCTAGATTTAAATATAATAGTTTAAATGTATAATAGTTTTAATGCATTAAATACACAGGCTTAGGTAATTTTTCAGATATTTGACCTAAACCTCTTATATACAGATTTTGATACTGAGCTTCTCTCTAATCTTTGTACCATATATACTCATGTATAAGCCGAGTTACCTATTTTTACCTCAAAAATTAGGAATATCTTATTGACTCGAGTATAAGCCGAAGGTTGAAATTGACCACTACTGCCATACTGGTAGCCAAGGGAATTACTGGTAGCCATGGGAATTACTGGTAGCCATGGAAATGGTACTTACAGTTTGGTGTGCCTTCCGGACACCTTACAGACGCAGCTGCAAGTCAGGAGGTAAAGCCGGCAGTTCCCAGTAGTGCTTTGCGGGTGCGCGATGACGTCATCGCACCAGCGTGCGCAAAGTACTACTGGGAACTGCCGGTTTTCTTGCCTGACTCGCGGCTGCGTCTGGAATTTAGGTAAGTCCCAGCTTGACCCGAGGTTCATTTTTCAGGTTATTTTTAAGACCTGAAATCCTCAGTAATTAATAAAAATGTTTACTGACACAGCTAGCTATAAAGCTGGGAAGATTGTAAGGAATACATTTTTAGACATGTAGCTTAATCATTTCTTATTAGTAATACTAATAAAGTGCATCTATGGTTAAAATACTGCTTCTAACTTCTCGGAGTGCAGTCCATTTTTTCACATTAACTGCATGCTTGTAGACAAAGCAGATCCCCATGAGTTTCTGTACACTTCACACAATGCTTGTTGTTGAACTGATATTTGCAATAATTGGCATATCTTCTGGAGGGGAACCAATATGTCTGGAGTGCCCTTGGAGTGACTAAATCTTTAAGTAATAACCACAATAATAACCAAGGTCCATGTTTTACTTTATGGATAATTTTGTTAACAGAACAGAACAAAATGAAGCCACAAACCATAGATTTTCTCGAACCTTTCTGTAAATGTACACCTAACACATCTGAAAGTCTAATTGTTTACACCAGCTGCTTCTTATAACTATTTAAAAGATGTTCTAGCCACCTCAGCTCAAAGTTTGTCAATATTTACCTAAAATCCACCTAAGGCTATATTTAGTAGTGCTAATTGCAGGATTACTAGTTGGAAATTCCTATGCAAAATGGAAAGAAAAGGGAAACCTCTGAATTGGTGTAGCAGTTAAAGTGTAAAAAGAGAAAATTGCAATTATTGCTTTGATCCATTTCCATTTTGTTGTAAACACTGCACATTTAAAAAAAAAAAAAAGCGCTGTTCACTGAAAATTTATCAGGAAACTTGACAAAGGTGCTGGTAGTCCTATTTTCTGTCAAAAGCTGGAGCTGATCATGGAACAAACTAGCGTGAAGAGAATCGCCATGACCAGTGGTATTACAAACCACTTCTTGAGTCTGCATTGACATTAAAGGAGTCTTATGTAGAACATTGAAAACAACAAAGGATTTACAATTGTAGTAGTCAGATCTAGACAGTTCCTTTAACTGGACAGCAATGTTGCAAATGAAATTCAATGTTTGGAAATAAAGTGATGCATTTGGGGTTTAAAAATCATTGTGCGGCATATTGTGCTAATTTAATCTCTATGAGAAAAGGATGCAGGTTTAGATGTAGCAAACAATGCTAGTAGGCAGCCCTTGTGTAAAAAGGAGTATAGATTTAAGAAATCTATTCTCCCCCTTTACGAAGCACTGGTAAGGCTTCATCTAGTATATGTACTACAGTCTTGGAATCCTGCATTCAAAAAGAACATGAAACGGCAAAGCATTCAGAGAAGGGCAAATAAATAATGAGACACCCCATGATCTGTACTTGTTTTAATAATGGGTCTGTTTCTTTCTAAGCAGAGTATCTTCTTTCCTTTATTGGTAGGGGTACCTATGCTGTATATACTCACCTTTAAGAAATTATGTTGTTTTGATTTGAAATGTAATATGTATATATTCAATTCTGTATAGTGTCTTCATGAATAATATAGTTTATTCAGTTGACAGGGTTCAAAATATATAAGGGCTGTGTACTATTGAAACGTTGCTCAAATAATTGATGTGGTTAAATAAACATATTTTAAGCAATAATTATGTTGCATAATTATGCTGCATATATACACTAAAGGTTCGTACACACGTGCGATCGCGGTTCCCGACCCGCGATGTATGTTGTGTCCAAACGTTCTTTTGGCCGATAATCGGCCTGTGGATGGGCACTTTATCGGCCGCAACGGCTGTTCAGTTGGGGATCGTTGCTTGACCGACCAGGCGGATCTCCGAACCACCGCCCATAAAGGGCCCATACACGGGCTGATTATCGACCGAAATGAACGATCGGACACAACGTGCGGCGATAGCACATGTATACGTGGCTTAACACCTAGTGCAATAAAGTGCAAAGAAAGCTGAATGCTTTATAGAGCAATATAGTATACAGGTATAAATCGGTGTGCTAAAATGTTCAAACAAACTATGTATTGTACAATTTGCACAAAATAATCAAGTCCCAAAACTGATAATCTTAAACTGAGTATAGGGCACTAAGTATAAATAAGTGAAAAACCCAAGTGGGCCCGAGGTGCCTAACATCTGCGATATATACTATAGATACCAACAAAGAGACAAAGAGCAGACGGCAACTCTCAGAATTAAGGCTAAAAATCCTTTAATCATTAAATCAACTGGGACTTAAACATTAAAACCATAAAAACATCCTATCCCTTCTCCTAAATAGCAAAAATAGTGTGAATAAATATACACTGAGGAAATATGTAGCAGAAGATGCAGTAGGCAGGTACTAACAGTAATCAGAGTAAATTTCACAGAGATCATTCAACATGTGTCTAACAATCCCATAGTTAAGAAATATACACACAGTATAAGTAGGTTTTACAGTATTTGGTAATCAGTACCTAACCCTCCTAACTTAAACATATCTACCAGTCAGGTCACAGTCTTGTGTCAGTGGGCATCCGGAGAGAGAGGCAGGAACTAAAAACCACACAGCATCGGGACGCGTTTCGCTGGTGTTATGAAATTTACTCTGATTACTGTTAGTACCTGCCTACTGCATCTTCTGCTACATATTTCCTCAGTGTATATTTATTCACACTATTTTTGCTATTTAGGAGAAGGGATAGGATGGTTTTTATGGTTTTAATGTTTAAGTCCCAGTTGATTTAATGATTAAAGGATTTTTAGCCTTAATTCTGAGAGTTGCCGTCTGCTCTTTATCTCTTTGTTGGTATCCAAAACTGATAATAGCATATACTGTCATGAATAGATACATTCATAAAAGGTAGAAAGAATTATGATTTCTATTCCCTCTATTATCTATTATACAGTGATAGGGTCCGGGGGTGTCCACCTGGCCCTCAATGTTTTGTGTAAACTAGCGCTGTTTTTTTATTTAAATCTCTATTACAATTTTGACTCACATATATTGTTATATCTCCTTTCTGTGGCACCTCAAAATTAGGATATACCTCTTCTTTTGATTTATATAGCAGTGATGGCCAACCTTTTAAAGGCAGAGTGTCCAAACTGCAACCCAAAACCCTACTTTTTATTGCATTGTGCAAGCACAATCATTTATCCAGAATACGGAGTTTTTACTTTTTTACTTTAAAAAATAAACAACTCAAATAGGCACAGACCAATACAGTAGATAGAATCAATTATATATTACCTATTAACCTCTACATTACCACACAGGAGTTTAAGATCTAAAACAGTGACTCAAGCAGAGCTGAATGTTATAGCACGATACCTCTCTCTGCTACAGACAGCTGCTACACTCTAATGAAGTCTGCTGTGCATAAGTGCCAACAGAGAGGGCTCCGGAGTGCCACTTCTGAAACGTGTGCCATAGGTTGGCCACCACTAATTTATAGTAAAGTCTGTATAGTTTCAACTGTTTGGTGGGCATTAGGGTAAATTAGGGTAAAATGGTCTTAAAGGATAATTGTATTGCCTCAAAGCATTTTTAAAAAATTGCTTTAAAAAGAGTAAATGTATGCAAGCCCTCACCATACATTTTTTTTCCTGATTTCAAGCCTTTCTCTGTCTTTAATTAGCCATGCTGTGAAGCGGGCATAACAATTCTGTCTGCCTCTTAAGGTTTGTACACACGTGCGATCTCGGGTCCCGATCTGCGATGCACGATGTGTACGAACAAGCGTTTAGGGCGATAATCTTATGGGCACTTTATCGGCCGAAATGGTCGCTCGTTCGGTGATCTGCACGGCGGATCGGACAACGATCGCTTAACGAACAACTGTTTCGCCCGATAAAGTGCCCATACACAGGCAGATTATCGGCTGAAGCGCTCGTTGGTACACATCGTGCCTCACGGGTTGGAACCCGCGATCACACGTGTATACAAACCTTAACTGTCACTCAAAGCTAGCATGCAAGAACTCAATCCTCCACCCACCCTTGATCAGCTTGATTATGTAGGCTGTATCCTAGAAACAGGACATTTGAAATTTGTTTGACTGGCAGGAGGAGGAGGAGAGAGGTTGTAACAGACATTTCCACCAGCCAACGACAAGTGATATGTTAACCAGGGCCCTGGGCTATCTAGGAGGTGCGTTTTTATCTCTTATTTTTGTTGTGTGATATCTAAGGGAGGGAAGCACAGTTGTAAATGTAAGTAAGCAATTTCAGATGCTAGAAGTGTGGACATGTAATGTGGGTGATGTTATTTTTTCTTTGTTGTCCTTTATTCAATCTTCAACATTTTGCATTCTTTTACTGTATGAAGGGTGTGTTTTCTTGGGGTGTGTGGGGGTCAGGGGGTGTTACTGTAGTTAGAATGCCTTACAAAGCATTACTTAAAACACATTACTAAATTAAGAAAAAAAAACTTAAGTAACTTATTTAATAAAGAAAAATATATGCTGTGCAACATAAGAGCATTCAACAAGTGCATTAATAACATTCAGTAACTGTTGTAAATAATAAATAACATACAGCAACTGTATTAAATAATAAATAAGTTGTACAGTATAGTGGGAAAATAGGGCTAGAAATGGATTCCTCTAGCTTAATCCATTAATAACTCCAAAGTGGCTTTTGAAATTTTTAAAACTTCTAGTATGCACTAATTTAGTAGTTTTATTGTGTACTGGTGAGTTTGGAAATGCTCTGGTCACATAACAGGGTCAGTTTTGATAATCTTGTCATGATGCCAAAAATCCTATTTAAAGCATCAACATGTTTCAAAAGGAGAATAATGACAACAATGCAGACAGATGAGATACAACAAAGGGAAAGAGATTATTTTATGACTCAAACAGAACCCTCAATATGTTCACATGATTCACTGGGATCTGGCATTCTCTTTCTGTGAGTGGTTTGTAAGAAGTACAAAAAGTACAAAACGTGGAAAATGTAGACACATTTGGAAGTGCTAACTCTGGGATTGGTTACTGGCAGGGTGCAGAATTGCAGGAATAGCAATTTTAGCACTTTGTGGCATTTTGCCGGTGTGAATTTGTACAGAAAAAAAAAATCTAGGCCTGTTCAATTGCTAAAAAAATTAAAAGATTGCTTTTTGTCAGTCATTAAAAAGTAATAATAAGTAAGGCATTTCTAGCATCTTTAAAATAAAAGATAAAAACATGTTTAGAACAAATGGTAGGGCTAAATAAAATTCCCATTTATGACTCATGGATTTCATGTGACTAAGAATGAGAGCTATAACCCATACCTACTTTATGTGCCAAAACACACTTATGGCTGACAGCTCGGATTCAGATCAACAGCCTGAAAATAGTTTTTTTTTTTTTTACCTCTTATCAACTGTTGTATGTGTGTGTATTTTTGGCTGCCTTCCCCTAAGCTGACATTGCAACCAAGAGACCTCTGGACTTTGGGCTATCAGTTAGCACGTCACACATTTGTGAAATGTAAAATGCAGAATAGCAATCTGTATGCCTTTTTACTTACTTTCTGTACATAGACATACTATGTTAGCTTTTAAGATTGCAAAATAAGATAATGTACATTTGATACTTTTAGATTAGCAGTTTTCAGGCATTTTACATTTTATGTAAGGGGGAAGTGGTCATACATTTTTTGTCCTACAATTTCTTTCTTAGGTTAACCACATCTTTAACATGATGTTTGTATTTTTTATACATTTCTTTATCTTCCCGTCAATTCAAACACAGAAATTGGGGTTAATAGCTAATTTTGATAAACAGCATAATATGCTTAGGCCCTTCTATTAATACTAGCAATTGGCCATGCACAAGTCATAGGGCTTGTGTTCCTATAGTCAACATGATATATGAAACAGCATGTTTAGTCTATTTTCTTACATGATACCAAGGGTGATAGATTAAAAGCAATATAATAGGCCTTGAGCTTAGTCCTAAATTAAATAGAAACATTTTGAAAGAAATTTCGTAAATCCCTCTGTGAAAATTTTATTGTGTTACTTTAAGGCAGAAAATGGCAGTGTACAACATTATAAAAAAAAGCAAAACCATATGGATATGCTATTAATGATATTAAGCGGTTTTGAATAGCATCCTACTGGTTGATGTAACATTGTAAGACATCAGTTTAGAACTACTTCTAATACCATGTGAATTTTTCTAAATATGATAAAAATGATACTTTACTGGTTCTTTGAAGCATGATCCATCAGAAAGATAAATTCCTTCATGAAGCGCTGGCAAAGATGTTTTTTCTCTGGTACCCCTGACATCATAGTTAACCAGACTGGTTCTGGAATCCTTGGCATAGTGTACAGGTTACAAATGGTTGTTCTGGCAACAGAAAAACATTTATACACAAGTGAAATATTTTTTACTTTTTGAAAAGTAAACATTTAACAAGTTGAGAGAAAGCTTTCTCTGGGGTAGTTCACTCTCCTGGCACAAAATTAAATAGAAAACAGCCTATGAATCAGACATATATACATATAGTATCGTATGTCTCTAAACTGCCAATGGGGCTGCAAGCTTTCAGCTCCTTAGAACCCAATAAGGTAAAAGGGCAAGAACAAAAGAAAAGCTGCAGCTTGCTTTAAAATAATTGTCTTTTTGACTCTCAAGAGGCAGGCTGCAACAAGAAAATATACTATTCTCAGTGCTACTGTACTCTCACCTGGAAATTAAATAAACCCCTAAATGTTCTAGACTTTTGCAATTATTCATAGAAATGGGCAGCTTACATCACCCAGCCTCACTGCAAATTTAGATTCTGTGCTGATTACATTGGTGCGGTAGTTTCAAACAGATCTTTAAATTGTGTTTTTGGGATCAAAGTTGTTTTATTGCTTATTGATTTCCTTTAAAGCATCTGATCTGAATGTTTTTTTAGTTTTTAGCAAACCCTTTTAAAGGATCCCTAGGAGAAGAATATTATATAAAAGTAACATAGTATTTGATGGTTAAAAACATCCATCTAGTTCAATGTTTTTAGCCTACCCATGAGCCCTATCTAACAGTTGATCTGGGGGAAGGAAGAAAGAAAAAGGATAAATAATGGTTGTTAATTAAGAATTAACATTCATTTGCAAGAGTTCTGTTAACTGTTCTGTTATAAGTCTGTGCAATATAAAATACAGTAAATATTCAGCTAGTGAATTTTATTGGAATGAAACCTGTGTTTTTTAATCTATGCTTTCAATTTTTTTAATTACACAGAACACACCTTTAAGTAATAACATGGAAAAAAGCAATATATAAAACAGGGAGATTCAATAAAAGTTCTTATCATTAAAAATGGTGCTAATTTTGCGCCATCAATCAGATCTTATTTAACATTTGAAAGCTAACATCCGATTGGTTGGGGCAAAATTAGCACCATTTTTAATGATAAGAACTTTTATTAATAGCCCTGAAACTACTGTATAAATGAGTTAAGATGGTAGCACTGCTTTACATTGCAGTTTTAGAAATTCTGCTTTACCAAACAACTGGGTTGGGGCCCTTCTAGTCAGAAGGTGTTAAAATGTATTTGCTGTGAGTCTTGTGATACATTATTTACTATTCTGGTAACCCCTGGCTGAATCTGCGCCTGATAGTGTTTCCTCCAAGAGAGATCAGATTCCACTGGCTGCTTTCCAGCAAACATGTGACTGCAATAAAGGGAACCCTCCATACCAGACAGGAGTGAACAAATGGCTCCAAAACCAAGGGCACGACAGAAAGGAAATGTGTATAAACTCTCACACCTTGTATTAAGATTTTCCCAACACTCCTGATAGCTAAAAAAAAAAAAAAAAAAAATCCTGTCTTTTACCTTTTCCCCAAAGTAGGTCTTCACTAAGGTCTAGGCCACACTAGCACACTTTGGAGCGCGTTTTGAAATCCGATCACGCTAGTGATTGCACAGACCTATGCAATACTATGAAGGTGGCCCCACTACTTGCTCTGCACTCCAATCCTTTTTCAGAGGGCATGCGATCACCATTTTTTACACGTATTGCATGCACTCCTATATGGTTCAATTTCAGAAGTGCAGATCGCATACCACTGCGATCCTGCATTCTTCCATGCACCCTAGTGTGGCCAAAGCCTTAAAAGACTGCAACAGTTTGTGATGTGTTACTGTAATCGTTTGTGTTACAAATGCCATTTCCTCCTTTTAGTAAACAAAATGCAGTGGGCAGAGCAAAATAAGAAAAGTTAAGAAGAAAATCCATGTATCCTAGAGGAAAGTGTGAAAACTTATTTATAGGGCTAAGCTACACTTTCGTGTTTTAACATGCAATCCGATCGAGTGTTAAAAAGTGCACGCTATTGTTGGCCAGGTGCACTGCAATTTTGGAGCACACATGATCACCATTTTGTGCGCAACTGCATGTGCTCCTATTGCACAATATTAAGGAAATGCAGCTCAAGCACAAGACCACGTGCACTATCAAATTGGAAATGTGTGCATTTCCGGTGTGATGCTGTGTGGCCTCACCCTTAAAGTTTTATTTATTCTAAAAAGTAGTATTTGGGATTTTATAAAGTATACATTCTTTTAGTGCAATGCAACTAAATGGAGGTATGAACTGGTCATATTTAGCCAAACCAAATAGCGTGCTGTCTGAATTTATAGCTCTGTTAAGTTTGAAAAAAAGCTTGTAATAAAATAACTTTTCCAGCAGAAATGTTAGATCAGAATCATGAGATGTAATACATTCCAAAGCTAGTCAGGAGTCTACTCGTGATATTGTATCATTTTGCAAGCTGCTCAGATTTATTCTTCCATACAAAATACAAGCTCAGCTTTAAATATGGGCTAAAAATTAAAGGGATATTACATTTGGGGAAAATGTATTTGCAGAGGGATAAGATTACCGGTACTTTGTATAAAAGGGCTTAAAGGCAATATCCACCCCCCAAACCTTGACCTCCTTGTGAAGTTTAAATGTTTATGTGAGATGTAAGTATACTTATCAACCCTGTTGTGGTTTTAATCTTCTATGTGTAACCTGGGACACTGAAACAGTCTATGCACAAAATAGGGTTGTGTATTGTTGTAGGAGAGGTAAATAATCATCCAAACAAAAAGCTTAAAGGGAGAATACCTAGAGATGCACTTGCTCTCTTGTAGCAGATTTACCAGAGGCTGCGCAGCTCTAGGTGAATCTCACCGCCACGTAAGTATTTACTGCCAGCTATCAATCAGTTGGTGTATAATACATATGTGTGCACAGCCGTTCAGCCTTTGATAAATCGTCTTGCGGCAGCTGCGTGAGTGTCTTTTACGATACTCGCGCGTCTGCCACAAACTACAGGTTTTATTCACGCTAACCTATTGTAAATTTGTTAGCATGACTTTTGCCCCTTAAAAGTTAGCTGTGCACCTCCGTAAATTACCCTGTTAATGTTCTAAGTTATGTTGAAAACACAAGGACAATGATCATGTTAAAACAGCATTTAGTTAAATATAGAATAGAACACGGAGTAGGTTAAGCAAAAAAATATTTAAAACATGGTACATATTTGGAAATGGTACATGCAGTACAGACAGTTTAGAGTATGTTCAGTAGAGGAAATCGAATATTCCCAAAATTACAGTACAGAGCATGATCAATAACAACATGTCACTGCAGATAGCCAATCATTACATTTCTGAAGCCTGCTAGTGTTCTTATTTATAAGCATGCTTCGAATCACATGACTGCAGATAGCCAATTATAAAATTTCCAAACCATCAAATCTTCTAAGTCTGCTGAATGGAATATTCCGAACTCAGCTGATTTAACTTTCCATTATTTAATTTTGACTAAGTCCATGTCACTAGCGTCTCCATATTTACATTAAATATACAATTAACATTATCAGTTGTGAATATTGTATTTCTTGGTAAAGAAAACCGGAGCCTAAAAAAATTGCTTTAGAAATTGCTAATCAAGTTAGTAAGCACAGTATGGGATATGGATTTTATCTGCGTGTATTTCTTTTCTTTCTTAATTTTAACCTTTTCTTCACCAGTAGACATTCTTATTATTATTTGTGTGTTCTAAAACCAATGCTGGGGATTTTTATCCCTTTCAGTGCCAAAAGACAAATTTCATCTGTGTGTGTTCCACAATTAATCCAGGAAAAATGGAACTTTTTTTAGTGTTGGAACATTTTATTATTTTTCCTGTTTGCGGGTAGACTGTAAGGGCATGGAGATACTGGGAGGGCTGGAAGTGAGTGCACTAGTATTAGAGGGGGACATGTTGGTAAAAAAAGAATATGGAAGTGCATACGTGCATATGAGGCGCAAGGAAATGCATGCATTTTGTTTTAGGGGGTGCAGGATTTTGTATGAGACATAGTATGGTGTTTATTATGGGCTACAGGAGTTAGAACGCAATGCACAAGGAAGAACAAGGTGTTTGATATAGGGTTAAATGTGTGTAAGGAACGGAGAAGCACATGCTGTTTAGTATGAGGCAAAAGTGTGTATGTATGTCACAGGAAAGTGCAGCATGGTGTTTGGTATAAGGGTACATGACAGAGTGTATAACAGAAGCAGGTACGGTTTGCTATGGGGGTATGGAAGTGTGTGTGAGGCACAAAGAAACACATGCTGTTTAGTATTGGGAGCAAGAGTGTGTGTGAGGTACAGTTAAGCGCATGGTGTTTAGTATAAGTGTGCAAGTGTGTGTGTGTATGTGTGTGTGAGGCACAGGGGAGAACATTCTAGATCAACTCCTAGACTTAAATGAATAGCTCCAAAAATGAAAAATAATTTGTCCAGCCATATTCTTTATACCACAGTGCTTATGGCATATGTGCTTGGCAGAGCCATTTCTAGGCAAGAGTCACTTAGGCCAACTGCCATCTATGGAGAATAGAAGCCAAAGGGGATAAATCTATGTGGGCTAAAAGATCTAAGAGGAGTGCATCAGGGTTCTATTTGATCTGTTTATAAATTAAGAAGTTGTTATTGAGAGCATGGTCTCTGTGTTTGCTGATGATACAAAACTATACATATTTTTGGAAATGTCAAATGATGTGCAATTGCTGCAAGAAGTCCTAAATAGATTATCAAAATGGGCAGCAGATGAGATTCAGCGTTAATAAATGTAAGGTGATGCATTTGGGGGTTTAACAATTCTTGTGTCTCCTACACACAGTATGTGAATCTCTGTTGGAAAAGGATTTGAGGTTTCTAGTAGATAAGACTTAAGGTTTGTACACACCTGGCAAAGTGCACTCGGGGGTCGGTGCTCAGGTGCACATCGCAGGTGTATATGAGGCTTTAGCTGTAGCAAACAATGACAGACAGTCACAGCTAGAGATAGAAAGATATTGTCTTGTACAGTATAAGGAGGGGAATAGATTCAAGGGCGAAAATATTATCCTTCTTTACAAGGCACTGGTAAGGCCTTATTTGGAATATGCAGTGCAGTTTTGGAATTCCGTATACAAAAGGGACATCTTGGAAATGGAAGGAGATCAGAGAAGGGCAACTAATAATAAGGGGAATGGAGGGGCTTGACTATGCAGGCAGATTAGACAAGTTAGAGCTATTTACATTGGAGAAGAGACGTTTGCGTGGGGATATGATCACAATATCACATATATTAATGGGCCATAAAATAAACTCTCTGGTGCAGGGGCAATTCTAGGGATTTTGCTGCCTGAGCCACACTTTTGAATGCCACCCTAGACTATTTCCGAGCGGCGTGCAAAGTGGGCCTCTGCCACGTTAAAGTGGTTGTGGCTTTGCCGATGGCGTGGCTTCGCTGGTGGGTGTGGGTAAAATGTTATGATTTTGAACTTCCTATCACATAGGTAATTAAACATTTCCTCAGACAGTCAATTAGCAATAATGTAAATTACTAGAAACAGATATTACATCCCTTTCTCAAACAGCTGGTATTGCCACTACCATATTGCTCCAAGTTTTTGTTGATCAAAATAACTTCTTTTATAGCCTGTGCTATATATGTTGGTTCTGTTACATAACAGATAAGATCATAAAAGATTTTTAAGCCTGCCACCACTTTTTCTTCTTAAGTTAAAGGGCAACTAAAGCCTCAAAACTCTCAGAAGACAGAGCAACTTGATATAAAAGCATTCATCTGTGTCTGGAGACAAACCAGATAACTAATGAACAGGGAGGCAAAAAAAAATTAGACCAAAAAATTGCAATTGCTGTAAATCACAATGTTTTAAGCAAACAAGACGTCTTTTGTAAGTCCTCAAACTTTTATCACGATTTGCAGCAAGTAACATTTTTTTTTACAATTTAATTCTGCTGAAGCCCCCAGTTTGTTCCTTACGAGGCTTGACGCCAGTATCATATTGTAGAAGTATAAATAATGTATTTTCTTTACAAAACAACAAGAGGGTGATGGGTTTCCTTATATATGCTCCCCTTCCATTGCATAATTATCCTTTATTGGACATTGGTACAAAACAGTATATAAAGTATTTGGTAACAATACAAATTTCTAAACAACTGAAAACATAGGCCCTGTAATGTTATGCTCATTACATCAGGAACCATTGTAGTGAGCAGCAAGTTAACAGTGCATTCCTATCTCCTCAGTGCCTTTTGTGCACCCGGGGGAAAGCATAGATGTTTCTGCACCTAGTGTCTGAATTTACTTTTTTACAACTAGAATTTTTTACATGCAGGATTTTCTTGTTCTTATGGGTGTGTTAATGTATATATACATAGTAAAACAATTGATTATTAATTTACAAACAACTCACCTGAAATCATTAAGGGCATCTAGAATTTTATTGTATGCCAAACTTCTCTGGCTAGGATCAGCAGACCTGCGGCTCATTTTCATTGCCTTTGAAGAACATTTAATTCAAAAACAGTGTAAGTTTAAATCAGTAAAAGATCAGAAAGAGTGAAATGTCATGTTTGGGAAAAACAAGGAAGAATAAAGTATATAGCTAATATTTCCTGTTGACATATGATGTTTCTATTATTTAGCAGGAAATGCAGCTGCTATGCACAGTAGAATATTTTAGTCCACATTTACAATTAAGATTTACCTGCTCTATTGCACTTTTAAGTTTGTTCATGTGACTCTCGAAAAGAGGGAAATGGGAAAAGAAGAATTCATGGAATTTGTTGTTTTCTTCCTCATCTTTCGAAAGTGAAAATATAACACCAATGGCTATTTTCTTTTTTCGAGCTATAGCTAGGTTGGCACCACAGCCTTCATCTGAGATGTTAAAACTTTCCTCTATAGACCTAGTAAGAAAAAAATGCTAATAAGCCAAAGCAAGATCTACGATTATTGTCATCATACGATACTTTATTTAAAGTATAGATTTTGCAATGTACACTTTAACACGATAATTAGTTTTGGGTAGGACAGCATTATTCTTGTGAAGGTTCTCATTCATCCAGGTCATGGTATATCTGAGGTATTCAGTTAGATCAACTGAATTTATTTACTTGAAGACATTTTTGTAGTCATCTGACTGGCTTTCTCAATTCAGAATGACTTGAATAATATTTGTTGGCAATAAGTACCTTGGAAAGTGTCCCACCTCCTGGTTCAGATAAGCGGATAACATCTGGGTTAAAATCCACTAGAAAGACGTACGAACCTTCACAGAACTCATCAATGCTGTGGACCAAAACATTCAATTTACACAAGAAGAGATGCAAAATAACCCACTGGCTTTCCTGGACTCTTTGGTAGAGAAAATGGTAAACAGACCAGTATTTGATCTTTTACTCCAACCACTCTTTAGATCACAAGCTGGGTGTAATAAGAACAACATTGAGCAGGATACATCCCCACTAGCACAGAGACAAAGACTAATGTAATGGAAAACCATAAAACGAGCCCTTAAAATAGCTTGTTGATATCCAGAATAGGGTTTGACAACACTGGTAGATGGAAAGAAAGGAGGAAAAAAAAACATGTTTATCCCATATGCAGCAGGGGTGTCAGAAAAATTTCCACCATTTGCCTGTCATGTACATTGCTGTTTGGAGGCCTTACCCTAGGCAGTTTTGATAACACCGCTTAGCTACAATGCAATGAACAATGGATGCATTCAGCAGGTCCCTAACACCTTGCTGTTATATGCCTATTAGGACACTGGGTATTCGTTGCCAACAGATTCTTGTACAAGTTCTTAATTGAGGAAGCCAGTCGGATGGCTAGCTAAATGTCTTCAAGAGCTAAACTTCAAATCCAGTTGATCTAACTAAATAACACAGATTGATCAGTATCAGTAAAAACAATGTTCCACTGAAGTAGTACTGGTTTATTCTAACACTATTCCAACACTTTAGGGTATATATATACAAATAGTTCTGTTAGAGGGTATAAAATATGCCTTGAGAATAGTAATTAGAACAGGATCACATATGGTAAATCAGGCTCTGGGTGAATCTCCCTGATTATACCCATCTAATGAAACTGGATCACCAAGGTTAAAGAGTAATACATAACACAGAGATAAGATAAAATACTTGCCATCTGGGAAAAACACCATTCTCCAGGCTTGTAGTCTGACTACGCCGCCAACGCCGCTGGTAACTACTGGCACAGCTGCTGTTGAGAGATGAGCTTGGCGAAGGAAATGGTGTGATAAGGAGGCTGCTTAGGGAAGCTATAAGTAAAAACAGCAAGAAGGACATAATTTAGAAGAGCTTTTGAATGGTTAGAAAGAAAGGTTAAAGGGGAAATAAAGTCTCCAGACAACATTGTCTCAAGAGACAGAGCACATTCAAAATAAACAAAAAGCTGTTTGCTGAAGCTGCTGGGTGATTTATGAAATTAATCTGTGGGTACTAGGGGTCATCTCCCCTAATCCACCTTAGCTGCGTGTCCCCCAGCTAGGTGTTATCTGAACACTTCACAGGAAGCTGCAGCCTGGGGTCAGGGGGCATCGCACGTGGTGCACATGCTCACAGGGCTCTTTAAAGTCTACATACTGTATGGGCTGTAAGTTGTACTGGCAACAACATGAAAGCTTTCTTAGATATAAAATCATTTTTCACATGTACATGAATACAACTCACTAGAGAAGAATATAACAATGTATAGGTGTTCTGGGGAGAAAGGCTTTAACCTTAGAAATAAAAATTGTAAGTGTAGTTTTCCTTTAACTTGTCAACCAAACTTACTTTAACTGCTATATGAGCAATTAAAAAGGTTACTTATTGGTTAATTAAGTAATACAATTCTGCAATCCAATATTTCTGTGACCATCAAGCTCCATTGGCTTCTGTTTTGGCACAAAAATTTGTTGCTGTAATATTTCAAGGAATCCCTTCTAGAAGAGGATGTTTAAGGGAATCCTTTAATCCTAAATAAAAGGTGAATCTGATGTTTAAAGAAAGAATAGCATCTGAAATAAGAAAGGTGGTGAACTTTGTGTTACACATGATTAGCTTTGTACAGCTCTACTAAGAAAGCTAGTCCTCCACTAGGTGTACTAGTGAGAGCCTCAATTTACATAGAATTTCATAAAGAAATAAGAGCAAACGTTATTTGCTCTTATTTAGCTATCTTCTTGTTTTTGGCATGTCTTTTGTGTTAGTCAAAAAAACAACTCCTCCAATAATCAATAAACCTCACCAGATCGTGCAATGCCACTGTCTCGATCATCATTCAATCCTCTGCCGGGCATGTCCATTGGATTGCTGTGGACTAAATAAAAAAGGCTTATTTTATTTTTTGAACTACTTGTGGAAAGAAAAAGTACAGCATAAATATCCATTACAGCTTTGAAAGTCTTTAAGAGCATGTCTACTTCTCAAGCTTAAATTTCAAAATCTAGACCTCACTAGGTTAAAAATGTTCCATATGCTCCTAAAAATACTTCCTGCACACAATCCCTTGCAACCTCTCACTGACTTTCTAGTAGAAGATGTCCGTGAGAGCTTCCACTTCAACCAATAACTTGCAGACATTCTTAGATAAGCCTCTTCTGCTGTTGCTAGTGCATGGCATGCAGTGATCAGGAATTAAGTGCTGCCAAGATTGTTAAGAGCATCCAAAAAATAGTGAGGTTCATTCATTTGAAATTTAGTTTGTGGGTGGACATGCCCTTTAATGTTAACTTATTTATTATAATTCACAGTAAATTTCTTTAATCACTTGGAAATAGATTTAACTAAAACGATTTTCATGCAAACCCACCATCACCAAAATCCTTTCCCCACTGAACAAGACTAAAATATTGAATTAGTATATTGTTGAAAAGACTTTATTCAAAATCCTATAAGTCTTGTTAGATAATGGGATGAAAAGCCGTTTTGAATATGGTAAAACCATTTTCGAAAATAAAATATTGGCATAAACTGCAGCAATGTAATTTGTGTTTATCTGAAAATTATTTGATTTGTGCTAGCTTTGTATTACATACTAATAAGGAGTTTTTTGACTTGTTCAGTAGTGATCATCTGGATTGATAATGTGATTGTAAATATGATTTCCCTTTCAAATTTGCACTCAGCTCTGGAAGTGTGACAGTGGTTTATTTTCCAGGATGAAAGAAATTGGTCCCTACCAGCACTCTGTGTGAGTGTGTGGGGATGGGGTTTAATAACTTTAAGGAGAACTAAACCCAATTTTTTACACTCCAGAATCTGAACATGTACCCTCTAAAAACACCTTTAAACTGTAAAATAGCAATACTGTAAAAAGGCATTAAAGTAAATGTTACCACTTGAAGAACTGGATAAAATAACTGTGTGTATCTACAGTGACTGGCCACATCCCTGATCTCAGTCATATGCTCCCTTGCCTATTCTGTCCTGTAAAAGGATTAGCTAGAGGCTACTAGTGGGTGTGACCAACTGTAACAAGTTTCATCAGTATCTTAGGACTGAGCATGTGTAAGTAATATAATGGTTAGTGACCACACTGTGCGACACTGGAATACTGGGAATTAAGACTCAAACCTCATGTTAGAAAGTTACATTTCTCAACAACCATATTAAAATTAGAGGTGAGACACTGATTACTGTTTTTATATCAAGGAGACCTGCCTTCTAATTCAATGTTGTTCTGAGGCTTTAGTTTTCCTTTAAGTTATTGAAGGCTGCTAGACTGCTGCCTTATTTTTTAACCTTTTTCTTTTGCTCCCTGGCTCAGGCTGTTCCATGCATTAACAACTTTCTTTAACTTCCTTTTGCTACATTTAGGGTTGTGTCACACAAATCTTTTTTTCACTATGAGCAGTTTCCCAGAAGGTAAAGGGGACCAATAAGGTGAAGGGTGGTAAAAAGACCAAAACGGATTCAATCCACTTACCTGCTGATTGACGATGACTCATTATTCATAGCAATAATTTTTTTAAGTTTAGAAATAGAGGTGGGTGTAACAGGTCAGCCCCCCTTCAAACTAGTGGTTATCCCTCTTAGTTAAAACAGATCATGTTAAACAGTACATAAGTACGTACTCCAATACCAAATTATGTCCCATATCTACATTTTAAGAGAAATCAAGGTTGATAATATTTTTCTTTTGTATATTCTTCAAGTTTAACGGAAATTTTAAGTATAGGGAAATCTTTCAGGACTGTCACACACCCAGGCGACCTATACAAAAGCACGGGAAGCCAACTGCGACAGGGAGATTATTTTGTCCAGTACCGATTTTTACCAAAGCCGACAGTGTTCCTTGGGAACTATTTTGCTCCGGGACACACTAACAAAATCGTCCTTTTTTCTTTACTGTGTGTACCCAGCTACAGTCTTAGTTCTTGGTGTATAAAATAGCGTGCTTTACCAAATTCGGTATAGTACCATGCCTAAAGAAAAAGTGCTTTAAACGCTTGCATTTTCAATTATTTTAGCTGGCCAATAAAAGGTATTACTTTACATCCAATAGGTCTTTACGTTCATCAATGGCTAACAAGGTACCATTTTTTACTACTACCCATGATATTTAGTATTTTAGGGCTCTCTTTAAAGAACTGCGACAGTATAATGTGTGACAGTATAATATTTCATATACTACAGTTTTTTATAAGGACCTTATAAACTATTCAGCATTTTGGAACCTACCAATTCCCTGGCTTATAATTGATCACACTTGTTTCCATAGCTGAGCTAACAGTGCAGCATGCATTTGTTTGTACACATACACACAAACACACTACACTATCCATCACACAGCACACCTGCAAAGAAAGAGGCGCTCCTGATCAGACGGAGCGGGCCCTGCTCTGAGAATGCCCGTCTGGGGCTGCAAAGCTGAGACAGACCTACATGTTGAGATGTAAAACAGTTAGCAAAGTAGCAAACAGATTTAAGGAGCCAAAAAAGAAAAAAGAAAATTACTGTTAGGCATGGAAAAAGCAGTTATGTAAGTAAGCACAGTCTTTACTGCTTCCTAATAACTGAAATGCTCCTGCCAGGGAAAGGCATCTATTCTTCTTCAACTGCAAGATGAAGAAATGTACAGGCATTTACACATATACACATTAAAGGGCATCTATAGTGAAATGCATACATTGCTCCAATCCAGACATGATAAATGGTTAGTGTATTCTGCCTTATTCTTACCTTCCTCTGTGGCTCCATGTTTACACACTGCCTGATTTACTGCAGGGCTCCCCACTCCCCCTCCCCTCTCTGGTCATTCCCCGTTCATTAAGTCCGGCTGTAAATTAAGCCTGTGAAACAAGCTGCTCATGCGCATTAATCCTCCTATACATGACACATCACTTTTGTAAACAAACAAAAAAAAAACTCCGGATGTAGTAAGCCTGTAGAGAGGAACTTTCTCATTGTTCTGAACATAGTGCTACGTAAGGAATGGGAGGGGGGAGTTTGGAGAGACCGAGTCCTGAATCACTGCAGCCGGTCTCCCTTTGACAGGCAATAAATCGGTGAAAGCTTGCAGAGGAGGGGGACTTCTCCTTCCCTTTACTTCTGTTTTTAACCCAGTATTTGCCAAGCATTTTAGAGAAGGAAGGAGTCATTGTGTGTAAGCCTACACACTATACAGGCATGCTGTTAGGGGATTTCATTGACAGCTCAAGCAGGAGTGGTGTATTGAAATCTTCACTTCTTTTAACTTGTATATCTCAGGACAGAGGTGGAATCTGAAGAAAATAAAGGTACTCTGGGGGTTGGGGGGAATTATAAAACACATAGAAAGAAGAAAAAAAAATATTTTCCCACTATAGTTGCCCTTTAATGAATAGCGTTTCTCATTAATACTATAAAATATGATTAGAAGACTATCTTTAATGGCTCTCTGATTTATACGGCTAGGAATGAGATTTACTTTAACCTTACGAACAAAAAAAACCCCAGCTGCACCAAATTAGATTTAATTAATTGTTTCAAATTATATATTTTATTTTATCACAAGTAAATCATTCTTTATAAGAAAAAAAAAAGTAACATTAAAAAAAAGGAAAAATAAAGAGAAAAATTAATACATTGGCATTTTTAAATGGTATAATAATATACATAAAACAAATCAATCAGCAATGCAATTTAAAATCTGTTTTTTTTTTCATAAACCTTTAAACATTATCACACAAACTTTGTTAACAAATAAATATAATTTAACATACGGAAAAACCATTAGGGCATTGGAGAAATGGATGCTGAAAATGGAGCAATAATAAGTGAATTTGAAATTGTGCAGTTATACATTTCAAATATTCGTTATATCTCAACTACATTTCAAATCAATGAAAAGATAACTTTGCTTATCTATCACATAACATATTTTTTTGCATTCCTCTTACTGAGGACAAGGAAGCAGCAGGCATTGGATAACACACAGACAGCTTCTACTCTCGCTTTCTGGAACTTTGAACAAGCACTGCAAGAGAACCATAAGAAGCTGAGTAAGGTAAGGACTTTTTTACACAAAATGGGGCCAGCAGTGGGGCAAATTTTAGTTTGGGGGGTGGACATGTCCTTTAAAAAGTGGGGAAACCAGAGGGTGGGATAAGGTAAACAGTTCTCACTTTTCTTTTAATTAATGCTATGTTCCTTATTATACGATAAATTGATTTATTTGCTTTAGCAGATACCACCTGACACTGTTATGAGTTCCAAACTCTATTATCCACAGTACCGCTGGTATCTCAATTGAATAAATTCCGAACACAGTTACATTTAGGGTATAATTAGAATTTGTTCTTTTTACCCAATTGCATAACTTTCCATTCAGCAATTCTCAGTTGCCATTTTGCTGAATATTCACCAAGCCTATGTACTAGTATTTAATGTATGTATTCTATTTATTATAAGCATATTTTAGTATGTTCACAAAATACGCCGTACACAAAATCAGTTTTAAACCGAGCCACACTGTGCATGCACAAAGCCAGGACAATAGAAGGACTGTGAAAGAACTCCTTAGGCAAAATCAAAATAACATTTTGCGGAAGTGCTGCTGATCTGGTCAATCATTTATTCAAACATAGAAAAGGCCCCATAAAATATCATACTATCTGCAAACTTGCATACGTTATAAGTGGGTACAATGCCAGGACACACTCTCTTCAGCATACATAGCTAGTTACATCTCTACAGCTCCTTACTAAATTACATCTCTACAGTATTTCTTCCAAGAAAAGGAAAACCGCTTTATATACCAACCACAACACTACAATAAAGGACTTCTTTTTTAAAAAATTATATTTAGAATATTATATTTATGATATTGCAAATCCCATTTAGCATATGTAACTACAAACTAAGCAATTAAGTGGTGTTTTTGTTGATGTTTATGGAATGAGCAGCATAAAAATACTGATTGGTTTAGAATAATTTTGACCCCTGTTAAAAATCTACCACATACATTTTAAGGGCATGTCCACCCCAAACTGATAATCCATACCTAGCTAGATCACCCCCCAAACAAGAAGGCTGTTGTAGTTACACACCTCAAAAGCTCCCCTGACCGTAGGCTCCCTTTTAAAGCAGTATAATCTGAAAATAATAAATTTATATAGAGTAAGCATCGCTGATGTTATTTTTAAGTTGCAATGGGTATCGGGTCATGTTCTGTCTGTGCCCGCACAACAAACACCTACATTTACAAATATTTGAAACCAAACACATATTTTAGATCGGTAGTAACAATACCTATATTTCCAAAGAGTCCATTCATAATGCTGCCATTCTCTGCTTTAGAGGTGTTCTGTTCTTGATTAATGTACTCAAAGCTGTCTTGAAGTCTAAAGGAAAAACACACCTTTTAATACTGACAGAATATATAAAATATAAGCAATGTTGCAAGTAGCACCAACATTTTTCTTTGACATATATAATTGCTTTAATAAAATAGTACTCCATGTTAAAGTCCACACTTTTGTGTGTGTTTAAATCCAGGTCCTCAGTATTAAAAACGGTAGATGTGAATACATTGATTTAGCTGTGTAGATCCTTTTAATTTCTGCTCTTGCTTGTAACCTTAAATGGTTCTTTGTGAAGTGGTTTGTTCTGTGTCACCATTTCATGCAGATAAGGGCTTGTCTGTTCTTGGCTGCAGAATTTTGTTATTGCGGAGCATTTGAAGTGTGTCTCAAAAGCCAGAAACATGCTTCATAAATGTGCTGCGCTTTAATCGAATATGCTGGGGTCTTCATCAATTTGTACTGGAAATTATGTGGAATGCCAAGGACAACTATACTCACCTTTTCAATAATCCATAGATGCATAGTACCCAGAGTGAGAACCTAAAACTGGGTACTTTAACTAACTGTTGTTATATACTTACTCAAAGTCTCCATAAGCGCTCTGGTCTGTTCATCCCCACTGGCTCTTTGAGGGACGCGATAATTGATGTGGCGAAGGGTTTGGGGCTAAGATGCCCCGGACCATCCCTTTTGATAAGTGAGTGTAAATTAATGTTTCCATACTTACCTAGTCTGGATCTAAAACATAGTTATAAGGGGTGTAGCGCCTGTTTATTTTGTGTTTGTTTAGTTAGTGTTAAATTGTTTTTACTCTTATTTTTCCAGATATCCTTTGGCTTGTTCACACTGAATTATCAGACATTATATAAGATTTATATGTTATTAAGCAAAGCAAATGTTCCCAGCACCGGCTTGCCTTGTCACACCACAAAGTCAATATGTAAAAACAGCTTTCTTTATTTCATTCCTAATAAAAGCATGCTTACAGTTTTTCCAGTGAGCAAACCATACAATCCATAAGAAAAACACCCTGTAGGTCTGACGCGTTTCAGGCTGAAAAGCCCTTACTCATAGATTCAAGTCTATGCACCAGGAGAGAGAAGCAAACTTACCCGCAGCGCGATCAACCAATGGAAACTGTTGACAGGTAACGACTGCTTCTGTCTGTAAGTAAACTATACCGTGCATTCGCTTACTGTAACTTACTTACAGCTAGAAGCGGTCTGGACCTGTCAAGAGCCAGTGGTGTATCATGCTGCAGTGTAATTTTGCTAGCCTCTTCTGGTGCATTAAGAGAAGAATGAGAGGTAAGACATAGCTATTTCCAAGTGAACTATCCCTTAATACTTATGATATTTAAGTTAAAGCACTCATGTGTTGGGGGGGAGGTTTATGCCAGATGAAGGACTAGGCGAAAGCAAGCAGAAAAAGAAACCACTGCAATAATAGCAGGCATAAAAACGTTTTCTGAAACACAGCCACATTCCACCAACCACAGGTTGCCCACATTATAGGTCAACAACATGAAACATACGGTAATTTGAAACATACAGTCACAAGCATTTATTTAGTTTGTCCATTATGTGAAACCATACTTACGTGTTAAGACTTCCATAGATGCTGCTACCTGTACGTGCAGTAAACACTTTGCTAAGCATCAGCTGAGGAGGAGATCTACAGGGAAAAATGCAGGATATGATCACTTTATACAAATTTATTAATGGGCCATATAAGACACGCTCTGGGGCATTGTTCACTAACAGGTCATATCAGTGGACTTAGGACATCCTTTCAGATTAGAAGAAAAGAAGTTTCATCTTCAGGCTAGGAAAAGTTTCTTTACAGTGAGAACCTGGATTAACCGTAGTTCTGGTTAATCCAGGTACCGGACACATAAATATGCAGCCATTTTTTTTTTTTGCCATTCTTTGAATTAAGACTATTTATTATTTTTCCTATCCCACACACCAGAATATCCATACATTAAAGCCATTTATATATAAATTACAAATTGTCTCACCAAAGTTTTTAACCTAATATATTTTATGCAAAATAATTTCAAAACAAATGAGTATAATCTAGAAAACAAGTACTGTGAAAAATGTGAATCCATTTAAAATGTTTTTGAAAAATTTGAAATTTCTGCGGGGTGTACATTGACAGTATCCAGTAAAATTTACATAAAATATTTATTAAGCGATAACTTAAAAAAGGCAAAAGCAATACATTGCTAAATCAGCAGTTTCAGTGCTACAGTATTCTAGGTAAATGTTTCTTAAGTCTGGCACAAATTGGTAGTTCCAATCAATTTAATAAAGTCGATCAAACTTATAAATGTTGTCCGTCTGTTAGACAGAGTGTCCAGGGATATCAGCCAGTCTATCGATAAAAACTGAAAATGAATTTATTTCAACACCACAAATGGGCATCCGTTTCCAGTTCTTTTTAATTAATTTACTAATTTCTATTCTTTATTATACAGCAGGAGTGGATGTTTGTTAATATGATTGAATGGCATTGATCGAAATGTTTTTAAAATCAGTCAGACACTGGTACAATCAACCATTTTTTTCCATCCTATCAAGGTTCTACACATGCAGTCACCATTTTTGGTCCATTTCTGTCAAAATCACACTCAATAGAGTCTATAGAAGCCCATGTAAAAACAGACACAAATTAATAGGCCATACCTATGTTTACCCATAATCCAGTGGGAAACACTAACACAAATTAACATTTAAGCAGATACAAAACAACACAGGCGCATGGCAAAAGCTTGCTGCATTTTTATGCGTTAAGCTTATAGGCCGTACAGACGTGTGATTTGACTGCTAAAGAGAAAGGAATGAGAGTCCAAGTTTGTAGATCCTGGTGGAACACTAGTGTCCAACTGAATGGCCAAAACAGCCAATCATCAGACGCTTGTTCATCGCTGGTCAAATCATGTGTCTGTACAAAACTTAAGTTACATGCATATTAAAATTATTTAACCCATAGGAGGGAGGGCACTTGATAATGTGGATGTGATGAGTTATACGGTGAGCTGTTGTTAAATGTAACTCAAGTTTGCAAAAAGGACAATACAACAATGAGCATTTTCAGCACTAGAATTTCATCATTGACTGACTACCAATTTCTCTGTTTGCAGACAAATTATAACTCTTTCACTGATAGCCAAAAGTATTGTTTACCGTATCTGATGTATTTTTAGAGTTGAGCCTTTGTAACTCATAGCCACTGATCCGAACATCATTTCTCCAAGCATGCTAGCATCAGCAGGGCACTGAGTTCCCTAAACAATAAACAAACCAAAAAAAAGTGTTTTAGTGTTTCTCACACTAGTTCATCATTAGGACTAGGTCATCCATCAGAGTATAATAAATACAAAAAACAGCTGAGGATTAAGGAGGAGATTTATCCAGAGCCGAAGGAGCTCTGTTAACAGCTATTTAGTATTACGCATGCGGCTCTGGGTAATTCCCGATTGGGAGAATAAGCTGGCATTGAAATGGCACACTAAAAGAGCCGCAAGACCGTATTGAATTTCTCTTAGCAGGTGTCTTATGTGAAACCCACAGAGCCGCCATTACTGCTTTCCACAAACTACAATTACATTTACCATTGCTAATGAGCTATATGTTCTGCTTTAAATGTATTACTAACTGTTTAAACTATTTTACATTTAAAATTGGTGTTTAGCTATTAGTGATCTTTTTGGCCCAAAAATACCATTAAGAGGCGTGTTTGCATCTCTGTTTGCAGAATTATATATAAATCGGAAACCAAGTCACAAGGGTGCTCCTAGGTGTCCCACCCTAGGTTATAAGGGATAGATAGGGTCAGAAAACCCCTCTATGCCTCACAAATATGTATCAAGTATAAAAAAGCTCCCAAGACGAAGGATAATATGCAACAAATATATATGTAAAAAGTAATATTTTATTAATAAAACATGAACATATAAGCACACCACTAAAGAATGTAAAATCCCCACACAGAATATTAGATCACAGCTGGCCAGCTGTACATACGTAATCCTATATAATAAAATGCAAGTGTGCGTCCCTGTGTCTCTGTGTGTGTGGCTGCAATCTACCCGATTGGCTGCTTCTTTTCCCTTCAGAGCAGAACAGCCAATCGGATCACAAGTTTGCATTAAGGGGCGGGACCACAGACTACAGACTGCTGGCTGCTCTGGGTGGGTTGATTTCTTAAGTTAACTCTTCACAGTGTGAAAATTCCTGTCCATGCTGTATTACTGGGTCTGACCCCAATAAACTGTACACACACCAGGTATGTTCTAAGTTCTCTGGGTGGGGGACAGTGAAGCAGGGGGTAGCTGGTGGGGTGTGTGTTTGTCCTGGACCCCAATGATATTAATCATGTGTCTGTGGGGGGTTGTGAGGGAGAGGGTTGCACTAGACATCAATGTCTGGGTGAGGGTGGGGGGAGTCAGAACTGCTCACTGACATGACACCATGCTAAATTAACCTCCTATTAACCAAAGGTGTCAGAGCTGGCTGTAAAGCAGAGTGACAGAGGGGGGGCGGGGTCGGACAGGAGGGGGTGGACCTGGGTCTGGGACAGTGTGAGGGGGCCCTGGGTCTGGGGCAGAGGAGGGGTCTGGGACAGACGGGGGCCCTGGGTCTGGCACGAAGGGGGCTGGGACTGGGACAGGGGGGACCTGGGTCTGGGACAGAGGGGGGACCCTGGGTCTGGGACAGAGGGGGGACCCTGGGTCTGGGACAGAGGGGAGACCCGGGTCTGGGACAGAGGGGGGACCCTGGGTCTGGGACAGAGGGGGACCCTGGGTCTGGGACAAAGTGGGGGACCCTGGGTCTGGACAAAGGGGGGGTCTGGGACAGAGGGGGGGACCCTGGGTCTGGGACAAAGGGGGGGTCTGGGACGAGGGGGGACCTGGGTCTGGGACAAAGGGGGGGTCTGGGAAAGAGGGGGGACCCTGGGTCTGGACAGAGGTGGGCCCTGGGTCTGGGACAAAGTGGGGGACCCTGGGTCTGGGACAGAGGGCGGCCCTGGGTCGGGACAGAGGGGGGGGGTCTGGGACAGAGATGGGCCCTGGTCTGGGACAGAGGGGGGGTCTGGAACAGAGTGGGGCCCTGGGTCGGGGACAGAGTGGGGGGCCCTGGGTCTGGGACAGGGGGGGCCTGGGGCAGAGGAGGGGCCCTGGGACAGAGTGGGGGACCCGGGTCTGGGACAGAGGGCGCCTTGGTCTGGGGCAGAGGAGGGGCCGGGTCTGGGACAGACGGGGGGCCCTGGGTCTGGGACAGAGTGGTGTGACCTGGACCTGGGACAGAGGTGTGTGACCTGGATCTGGGACAGAGGTGGTGTGACCGGGTCTGGGACAGAGGTGGTGGACCTGGGTCTGGGACAGAGGGCGGCCCTGGGTCTGGGACAGAGGGGGGGTCTGGGACAGAGATGGGCCTGTGGGACAGAGGTGGGTCTGACAGAGGTGGGCCCTGGGTCTGGGACGATGGTGGCCCGGGTCTGGACAGGGGGGCCTGGGGCGAGGAGGCCTGGGACAGAGTGGGGGACCCTGGGTCTGTGCAGGGGGGGCCTGGGTCTGGGACAGAGGTGGTGTACCTGGATCTGGGACAGAGTGGGGGGCCCTGGGTCTGGGACAGAGGTGGTGTGACCTGGATCTGGGACAGAAGGTTGTGTGACCTGGATCTGGCCAGAGGTGGTGTGGCCTGGGTCTGGGACAGAGGTGGTGTGACCTGGGTCTGGGACAGAGTGGGGGGCCCTGGGTCTGGGACAGAGTGGGGGGCCTGGGTCTGGAAGAGTGGGGCCCTGGGTCTGGGACAGAGTGGGGGGCCTGGGCGGACAGATGGGGGCCCTGGGTCGGGACGAGTGGGGGCCCTGGGTCTGGACAGAGTGGGGGGCCTGGGTCTGGGACAGACGGGGGTTCTGGGACAGAGGGGGACCCTGGGACTGGGACAAAGTGGGGGACCCTGGGTCTGGGACAAAGGGGGTCTGGGACAGAGGGGGACCCTGGTCTGGGACAAAGGGGGGTCTGGGACAGAGGGGGGACCCTGGGTCTGGGACAAGGGGGGGTCTGGGAAAGAGGGGGCCTGGTCTGACAGAGGTGGCCCTGGGTCTGGGACAAAGTGGGGGACCCTGGGTCTGGGACAGAGGGCGGCCCTGGGTCTGGGACAGAGGGGGGGGGTCTGGGACAGAGGTGGGCCCTGGGTCTGGGACAGAGGGGGGGTCTGGAACAGAGGTGGGCCCTGGGTCTGGGGCAGAGTGGGGGGCCTGGGTCTGGGACAGGGGGGCCTGGGGCAGAGGAGGGGCCCCGGGACAGAGTGGGGACCCGGTCTGGGACAGAGGGCGGCCTGGGTCTGGGGCAGAGGAGGGGCCCTGGTCTGGACAGACGGGGGGGGCCCTGGGTCTGGGACAGAGGTGGTGTGACCTGACCTGGGACAGAGGTGGTGTGACCTGATCTGGGACAGAGTGGTGCCTGGTCTGGACAGAGGTGGGTGGACCTGGTCGGACGAGGGCGGCCCTGGGTCTGGGACAGAGGGGGGGGTCTGGGACAGAGATGGGCCCTGGGTCTGGGACAGAGGGGGGGGTCTGGAACAGAGGTGGGCCCTGGGTCTGGGACAGAGTGGGGGGCCCTGGGTCTGGGACAGGGGGGGCTGGGGCAGAGGAGGGGCCCTGGGACAGAGTGGGGGACCCTGGGTCTGTGGCAGAGGGGGGCTGGTCTGGACAGAGGTGGTGTGACCTGGATCTGGGACAGAGTGGGGCCTGGGTCTGGGACAGAGGTGGTGTGACCGGGGATCGGACAGAGGTGGTGTGACCTGGATCTGGGACAGAGGGGTGTGGCCTGGTCTGGGACAGAGGTGTGTGACCTGGGTCTGGGACAGAGGTGGTGTGACCTGGGTCGGACAGATGGGGGGCCCTGGGTCTGGGACAGAGTGGGGGGCCCTGGGTCTGGGACAGAGTGGGGGGCCTGGTCTGGGACAGAGTGGGGGGCCCTGGGTCTGGGACAGATGGGGGCCCTGGGTCTGGGACAGAGTGGGGGCCCTGGGTCTGGACAGATGGGGGGGCCCTGTCTGGGACAGACGGGGGGGTCTGGGACAAGGGGGACCCTGGGGCTGGGAGAGAGGGGGGCTGGGTCTGGACAAGGGGGCCCTGGGTCTGGGACAGAGGGGGCCCTGGGTCTGGGACAGAGGGGGGCCCTGGGTCTGGGACAGAGGGGGGGCCCTGGGTCTGGGACAGAGGGGGCCCTGGGTCTGGGCAGAGGAGGGCCCTGGGTCTGGGGCAGAGGAGGGGCCCTGGTCTGGGGCAGAGGAGGGGCCTGGGTCTGGGCAGAGGAGGGGCCCTGGGTCTGGGCAGAGGAGGGCCCTGGGTCTGGGCAGAGGAGGGGCCCTGGGTCTGGGGCAGAGGAGGGGCCCTGGGTCTGGACAGATGGGGACCTGGATCTGGAACAGAGAGGGGGGCCACTGGGTCTGGGACAGACGGGGGCCCTGGGTCTGGGACACTAAGAGGGAACTGTGGCCTTGGGACATGGAGAGGCAGGCACTCTGGGCTTCTAGCGCCTGTTATTGTAACAGGCTTAATGTCTAGTATAGAATATAAGTCTAAAAAACCAAAAAAGGAGGATAAACGTGTGAATAACGTCAATCTTATTCTCTCACCAGGGTATCTCAGAACGCTCCTTGTCACTAAGTCACTGCCTGAGGAAGCTCATTTGAGTGAAATGCGTAGCAGTGGTGACATCATTACGTCAGGGACGCTAGTACCGGGAATGTTCGGTTCACGGGACTATAGTGTTGGAAGGAGCGTTCCGAGATACCCTGGTGAGAGAGACCCTGTTTAATACAGGCTACGAGTAAACCCTTTATTAGAACCCAAGTGCTGCGGCCACGACAGGAGTATCTGGGGACATAAAAGGGACGCAAGCCGAAATACCTGCTCGTGCTCTACACGACAAGAAGGGTTGATGTATGAACGCCTTCCACAGTGACAGTCTGTTGTTATAGTGGTTGCACGATGTGTAGCATTGCACCTTATGGGGAAAATTTTATCAAGATTTATAACTGTTCTTTCTTTATTGGAGCCGGATACACTAACCCTAAGATCGGACATAGTAGCCCTTTTTACGTGATTTGTATTTTTCAAGATTGACGTTATTTAAAATTTTTATCCTCTGGTTTTTTAGACTTATATTCTATATTATATGTACAGCTGGCCAGCTGTGATCATATATTTTGTGTGGGGATTTTACATTCTTTGGATGTGCTTATATGTTTCATGTTTTTATTATTAAAATATATAGGTCTTTTTACATATATATGTTGCATATTATCCTTCGTCTAGGTGCTATTTTATACTTTATACTGTTTGCAGAATTGTATCATTTTAGTAACCACAAACTCACTTAATTTTAAATAAAATCTATAGTATTGTTAAACACATTTTTTTTTTATACACAGAAACTATGACTTAAAGGGCAACTGTTGGACTCAAAACAAGTTAGGGTTTAAATGAAACGTGCAGTATTTCTTTAAAATGAGGCGACAATCACATCTCTGGCTGGAGCCTGTGAGAAATTACATTGGGTGAATGTTCAAACTTCCTGCTTCCAGCAGGTTGCGTGACATCACCTGACCTCTGCCCAACTGTCCGCCCGGGGAGGAAGCATGCTCAGTTGAGACTTATGCTGGGGAATCAGGAAGTTCCTGGGAGAAAAATTGACAGGGGAGCCTATTAATGCAGGCAGAGACTGGTCACATGACTACAAGCTGGTCACATGGCTGAAAACAGGAATGTCAAGCATGAAGTAATATTGCTGAACCTTTCCAGCAATAGCTTCTCACAAATTTATCTAGAGATGTGATTTAGATTTTATTTTGAAGGTAAGATGTAAGTCTTTTTATATCATTTTTACTAGTTTGGAAGAATTCAAGACCACAGTTGCGCTTTAAACTTTTTTTTTTCCTATTTAAGTAAACACAATTCAGAAATCCTGCAGTTTAAGGACAATCTAAGCATAGGGGGTTTAAAGAGAGATCATTGATCTCCGTCTCCAAGGGTAAAAGGTGTAAAATATATTATACAACTTTCTCTAGGGGTGTAGTATGCCTGGTGGAGAATTTTTAATTGGATCAGTTTATTGTTAACAGATGGTGAGGCTGTAGAGTGTGAGTTTATAATTTCACTCCTGTACTTGCGAGTAAGATATGCAAGGTGACCTGCAAATTACTCTATGTAGTGAAGGATTTTTAACACACAGCGCCACCTACTGGTTTCTATCTAAATTAGGATTTGACAAGAGTATAAGCCAATAAGGTTTTTAGGCTAATTTTAAAGCCTGAAAATCTCTACTTATTTCGAGTATATACGGTAATTAGTTTTATTGTTGAAGCGTACTTGTGAATTGGTACAATGCAATATAAGTATACATATCAGGTAGATAGGTTACATGTGTACCATTTTGACCGTATATTAGATCATTGGTTCATATTTACGGATTTGTAGAAACAATAAACAATTTAAACAATTAAGTAATGTTTTGATTAGTTTGTCTATTACCTTATGTAATTTTGTGTCCTTGTTTCTGTCTGTTCGGTCGCTCTAGCCCCGCACCAGCCGCTCTCTTGTCTGTCTGCTTGGTTCTCCTAGAAGAGCAGGTGTTTGGGGTTTCCACCATAGTTTCCCAGATTTTTATAAATTTTCTTTCACATCCCGTTCTATATTATTTTGAGTAGTGGTAGGTCCTCATAACCAATTTTATCCAGTCCTCACCTTTGGCTTTTGTGGGAGAACCAGTGGAGAACAATTGTTTTCCGGGTATAGACAGTGCTGCCTGCAGGAGAAATTATCATAGCTAAACCATATATCCATCTCCATTATCCCGAACAGACAAACAGGGCTATGTAACGAGACCCGCTATCGCAAAATTAGGTCTTTTAGAAGTAAGTCTTGGTGTGCGTGATTCGCCTTAACTTTGTGCGTCTAACAATGCTAATGTACCAAATTTTAACACCATTAAGGATAGCTATACTGTAAAAATCAACTTTTTAAAAATTAAAAGAACCTGGGCAGGGAGGTAGGATTGATTATTCCCTCCTCACAATATTGTTTTGTTGAGGAGCTACAGCAACTACAGTTTTCATCTGCCAGGTTATGGCCCTGGGCCTTTCTATATTAAAGATGTGCTGAAGCATACAGAAGAACAGCAGAAGCAGTTTTTCTTCATCCTGCTGCTCCTCATAGAAATTATATTGTGAGGTAAAAAGCACCAATCCTACCTCCCTGCCTCAGGTACTTTTTATTTTAACTGTTTTCAAAAAAACTTATACGCACTATAGTTTCCCTTTAATGCGTGAATATAACGTGATATTTTAGAGCGTTTGTAATGCCACCACAAGATGGTCTTAATCAGACATTAAAGAAAAAGGGCTATGCACGAAAGGCGTTATATGTCGACATCACTATCATGTGATCTCACCTTCAAGACTGGCCCATTTTGTTAATGTGTCATTGGTTGACACGGACCAATAAAGTCAACCATGCATGTGTGTTGCAAGCAAACATTTATGGATGTTACGTTATATATGCACCGTGAAACATTAATGCTGCATATATATTTATTAATGTATGATCATTATGAACTATCGTGTTGTGAAGATAATACAATAATACTTTTGTAGCCACCACTTACGAGCTTAAACAATCCAATTATAATACCAGCAGCATAATTTTTTTAGGGGAAGTATATATTTTTTTAAAATATTTTTTAGATTTTAAACATTTTTTATATATATATATATATATATATATATATATATTATATACATGACATATATACTGTATGTGTATATATTTAGGAGAAATGACACATTACATACATGTACATGTACGTTGGTATCTATAGAAGGGCTACAAATGTATGTGGCGCTCTTTACTCTGCTGAAGTGTTTTAGTCAGCAAAATTAATTCTATCCATATTTCCATTTTATGGCTTTTATTCTGCAAGAAAGGGTGTGAGAAGTGTTGGTGATTTATTATAACGCAATGTATCAGAACTCGCGCAACTCTAGTACGAAAACACACGTTAAGCTGTTAACTTTCTAGCGCAAGCACTTATGTACTATTAATCGCAAACGCTTTATTGAATACAAGAACGCTCGTTAACTTAGAACCATCTTTGCGATTGCGGCTCTCGGTACATAGCCCCTATGGGGACGGGTTGGATAGGTATGAGGAGATCTGGCTTAATAGTTGTTACCTCTGTCCAAAAGGTAGCGACTTTTGGGCAAAACCATATAAGGTGTTCAAAGTCTACATCCGCTTGGTGACATTTAGGGCAGTTAGACATTACATTGGGACCGAGCTGTCATGTTTCTCTAGGGTGTAGTATGCCTGGTGGAGAATTTTTAATTGGATCAGAAATGCTGTGTTTTTAGGAACACACACACCCCAAGAAGTCACAAGTCAAATTCCATAGTCTACTGTTTGAGTTTATTGCTTTTTTTGTTGTTTGTTTCTATTATGTTTATAGAAAAATGTAAAGTTTCTACATATGTACAAACTTCATATATAGCAGATCTGTTTTTTTAATAAACCAACCAGCGTGAATTGCCGACAGCCTTCCTGGAACAATACAAAATAGTGAACTGACATTTACTGAAATGTACTTGCAACTATTGCATCTGCAGTGGTGGTGCATAGCTTAAGTGCTGGGCTTGAAAACAAACAGACCATTGGTATGCTGGTTCAATTCCCCAGGCTTTTATGTTTGTTTATATTATGTTTCTAGCAAAAGCTAGCGATTCTACATGTTTTTTTTTCTTTTAGCAAGACACAGAATAGAAGGTTGCAGGTTCAATTCCCCAGACTTTTATTTTTTACTGAAATGTTAATATTCAGTTTCTTACATCCATGCTAGCAAGGGGGGGCACTGGGTCTGGGACAGACGGGGGCCCTGGGTCTGGGACACTAAGAGGGAACTGTGGCCTTGGGACATGGAGGAGGCAGGCACTCTGGGCTTCTAGCGCCTGTTATTGTAACAGGCTTAATGTCTAGTATAGAATATAAGTCTAAAAAATCCAAAAAAGGAGGATAAAACGTGTGAATAACGTCAATCTTATTCTCTCACCAGGGTATCTCAGAACGCTCCTTGTCACTAAGTCACTGCCTGAGGAAGCTCATTTGAGTGAAATGCGTAGCAGTGGTGACATCATTACGTCAGGGACGCTAGTACCGGGAACTGTTCGGTTCACGGGACTATAGTGTTGGAAGGAGCGTTCCGAGATACCCTGGTGAGAGAGACCCTGTTTAATACAGGCTATGAGTAAACCCTTTATTAGAACCCAAGTGCTGCGGCCACGGACAGGAGTATCTGGGGGACATAAAAGGGACGCAAGCCGAAATACCTGCTCGCTGCTCTACACGACAAGAAGGGTTGATGTATGAACGCCTTCCACAGTGACAGTCTGTTGTATATAAGTGGTTGCACGTATGTGTAGCATTGCACCTTATGGGGAAAATTTTATCAAGATTTATAACTGTTCTTTCTTTATTGGAGCCGGATACACTAACCCTAAGATCGGACATAGTAGCCCTTTTTTACGTGATTTGTATTTTTCAAGATTGACGTTATTTAAAAGTTTTATCCTCTGGTTTTTTAGACTTATATTCTATATTACATATGTACAGCTGGCCAGCTGTGATCATATATTCTGTGTGGGGATTTTACATTCTTTGGGATGTGCTTATATGTTCATGTTTTATTATTAAAATATTATAGGTCTTTTTACATATATATATGTTGCATATTATCCTTCGTCTAGGGTGCTATTTTATACTTTATACTGTTTGCAGAATTGTATCATTTTAGTAACCACAAACTCACTTAATTTTAAATAAAATCTATAGTATTGTTAAAACACATTTTCTGTTTTATAGCATAGAAACTATGACTTAAAGGGCAACTGTGGTCTCAAAACAAGTTAGGGTTAAATGAAAGCGTGCAGTATTTCTTTTAAAATGAGGCGACAATCACATCTCTGGCTGGAGCCTGTGAGAAATTACATTGGGGTGAATGTTCAAACTTCCTGCTTCCAGTAGGTTGCGTGACATCACCTGACCTCTGCCCCAACTGTCCGCCCGGGGAGGAAGCATGCTCAGTTGAGACTTAATGCTGGGGAAATCAGGAAGTTCCTGGGGAGAAAATTGACAGGGGAGCCTATTAATGCAGGCAGAGACTGGTCACATGACTACAAGCTGGTCACATGGCTGAAAACAGGAAATGTTCAAACATGAAGTAATATTGCTGAACCTTTCCAGCAATAGCTTCTCACAAATTTTATCTAGAGATGTGATTTAGATTTTATTTTGAAGGTAAGATGTAAGTCTTTTTATATCATTTTTACTAGTTTGGAAGAATTCAAGACCACAGTTGCGCTTTAAACTTTTTTTTTTCCTATTTAAGTAAACACAATTCAGAAATCCTGCAGTTTAAGGACAATCTAAGCATAGGGGGATTTAAAGGAGATCATTTGATCTCCGTCTCCAAGGGTAAAAGGTGTAAAATATAATTATACCAACCTAGTAAGGGGGAACTAATTTGTAAGTGGCTGAATGATTGTATATAGTTCTGGCTTAAAGGGCATGTCCACCTTAAAGGGCATCTATAGTGGGAAAATGAACTTTTTTTTTCTTTCTTTCCATGTGTTCTATAATTCCCCACAACCCCCAGAGTGTCTTCACTTTTTTCAGATTCCCTCTCTGTCCTGAGATACACCAGTTAGAAGAATACATGATTGCATTCCTTTACTCCTACTTGGACTGTCAATCAAATCCCTGTGACGTGATCCTCCCTCCCTGCTCTGTAATAAAAATAGAGATAACAGCATTAGCAGGGGGAGAGAGGTAGCTTTGATGGTAGATATAAGGCTGCACTTGACCCCCCTTCTTAATAGCTTTCACTGATTGATAATGGGTCACAAAGTGAGAGATCGTAAACTGTACTGATCTCCTTCTTCCGTGTCTCCAGGACAGCTTGCTTTCTATTGGCTACTGTGCGTGGGTGTGTTTTTCAGGATGTTGAACTTTTAACTCCTACTGCACATGATAAGCTTGGCGGTTAGCCGGAGTTGAGTCATGGAGGAGGTAACAGAGGGGAGGGGGAAGGGGGGAGTGCTGCACACAGATCTGATGCCATGGTTAAACAGAGTCACTAACAGTGATAGGATTAAGGCAGCACAGCACAATTTAACTTTGCAAAGGGGCAATGTGTTTTTTTCACTATAGATGCCCTTTAAAAACAAGTTTTTTCTGTAATGTAGGCACCCCCTCCCAACTCTCACCACATGGTTTAAATTGTAAAAAAATGTCAGGAATCTTACTTACCAGCCTTTGTTCCTGCAGCCACAGCCTCTAATTAATGATACTTCCAGTAATGGAGTTTTATTAGGGGCAGGACCAGCAGCCGCGTCTGTCATTGGCTGAGAGGCAGCCAATGAAAGATGCGGTTGCCAGCTATTGAGAAAGCCGAAGAAACGCGGTCAGCTAAGTTTCCTGGTAAGGAGGGATAAGGAGAGTGGGAGGGAGGGAGGGGGGAGGACTCCCCTGCGCATGCCTCCAGGAGGACAGGGAAGGGGCAGAAACCTTTTCACACACAGTTTCCTGGACTTTGGATAGGCACTGCAGGACAACCATTTGGAGCAGAGGAGTAAGGTAAGGATTTTTTAATACTACACAGTGGGGCCAGCAGTGGGTTAAATTTTGGTTTTGGGGTGTACATGCACTTTAAAATATAAATAAATAGTCACATATACTTTATCTGCACCCAACCCCAACTGATATATTCAGCATATTATAACATGTATTATTAACCAGATATTTAAGTATTATTATTGCCTTCATTCTGGCAGAGAAAGATGAATCCTCCCTCCATGCAGTCAATCAAGGCTGTGACTGCTGACTGGTGATTCCCCTGCTGCCTCCTCTGCACATGATTAAGCTTATAAAAAGCTCATTGGTCTGGTTACAAATGCATGTAATAAAATTTTAAAAATGTAAAAACAGCAGTTGGGGTTGCAGACAGATAAATGACAAGTCCCCAGTTTTTTGTTTTAGGGGTAAATGCCTTTAAATGCTGTATTGTTACAAAGACAAAGGAGACATTGCATTTTATGTCAGTTTAAATTCAGAATAAGTGTTTTTGTCTACAAAATCTAGGAATTTCACATCTCAACCATTAGATACACATTTTTTCTTCAATTGATTTTCCGACTGAAAACATGGAGATCTAAAAAGCCCATGGATCTATAACATTTCAGAATAAAATGGCGTGTTTCAGAGAAATGGGGTCTTCTTTCAGTGGTAAATCCACTGTTTCAACAGATAAAAAAACTGTTCTTTCTTTCATACAATTGACTTAAATTCAAAAAGGTTGCAGGTTTAATGTGCTATTTTAGGAACTATGCACTGAACACTTGTGATCTCTGCAAGTTAGCTTGACAGAAAGAATATTTATTTCGGTCAGATGACTAACTGCTTCTCTAGCCAAAAATCCATTCTCTTATGTAAAATGTAACTCGAGCCAAGAGAGGAGATCCCAGCCAGGAAGCCTGAAAGAAATCAGTCACATGCACTTGTTATTTTAACTTCTATTTAGTACTATGGGAAGGACAAAACAACTTATATTATTTTTATTAAGAGCCAAGAAAGACTTATTGTCTTCCACATGCAACACATGAAGTCAGCAAAATGTTAAAAGTACGAAATGAAAACATTTAAATTACCTGGTACTTGAAGCAATGCTCCTTTGTATCAGATGCCAAAGAGTTTGTTGAACTATCCAAAGATGTAGAGCTGTCCCCGCCTGGCTTAAGCTGGCAGCACTTCCCCAAGACCTTCACCTGAGCATCAATCACGAGTTTCTGCAGAGATTATGATGGAAATATGTATGAGAGCTATTCAGGGGCCTTAAGCATGTTGTATAGATTGTTACCTACCCATTTACGGCCATACAATAAACTATCTGGGGCATTGTTCACCAATAGAACATGTCAGAGGACACGAGGACATCCCTTAAGACTTGAAGAAAAAAGGTTTAGACTTCAAGCTCGGAAAGGGTTTTTCACTGTGAGAACAGTAAAGCTATGGAACGGTCTTCCAGTGGACGTTGTTATGGCAGGTTCATTGGTCAGTTTCAAAAGAAAGCTGGATGAGTTTCTGCAAACAAGGAGTGTTGCAAGTTACTGGTATTGATATATAAAGTAGAGTTGATCCAGGGAAATTTCCGATTGCCACTTGGAGTCAGGAACGAATTTTTTCCCCCTTTATAAATTTGGTGGGTTTTTTTTGCCTTCCTCTGGATCAACAGTTAGGCAGGAAATGAGGATATTGCTAGATGGGTTGGACTGGATGGACGTATGTCTTTATTCAACCACAAATACTATACTATAACTATACTATACCTATGCCGTGCATTGTAACTGGTCACATTGTGAATGAATGAAGTGGCCATAAAACTACCAAAAATGTTGGTAAATTAAAGCTGTGTTTTTTTATGGCTATAGTCACAATTTTTCAGATGTAAACTAACAACCCAGTAAGTAAGGACAGCGGTGTACACCTGCAATACTGTGCTCCCTCATAATATCTGTATTTTGCACCATTTTTTTGACAGCAATAAAAAATACATATGGCACTCCACAGTATTTTAGAATGCTGTAAAGGTGCAATATCCTTATTTTTTAGGAACAGGGTAGATTCATTTCATACTGTGGGGATGATGCAATAAAGGTACAAAAGTTTGCCGGTTCTATTAATTTGCAGCATCCAACCTAATGATAGCTTTTTAGGGCAAGGCCCACGCAGTTTCAAACACAATTTGCAATGCAAAACAGTGGATGTCAATGTGTGTGACCATTTTCAGAGCGCATGCAATTAAGATTTTTGTGAATCACATGCACCCTGGTTGCACGGATCACATCGCAAGTGGCCGATACCTCGAGCGTTACCCTGTGTCCTAGTGTGGCCTTAGCCTTACTGAATTACTGCAATTAAATATCATAGATAACATCTAATTGGTTTTTGCAGATTAATAGTATAGTTTTGCACATTTTATTGCATCAGCCCCTATATCTTTCAACCCGTGTAAAGAAATTCCTTAAACATCTATGTTCTTGTAATCTCTGTAGAAAGACCTATTCATGCCTGGAAATTTATCTGTACAAACAATTTATATATTTGTGAGTAGTTGGATCCCAACACTTTTTCCACTGTGAATACCTTTAAACCTATCTAGCCTATCTTTCTCGCTTTACTTTTTTTTTTTATTTACATTTTTTTACCCTTGACCTATAACCCAGAAACTGAGGATGAAAATAATTCATCAATTTTTTATTCCTTCACTAAGATAAAGCATTACAAAAAAGAAAAACCTTTCACTTAAGTAATAACCTAAACAAATTCTCACTCCCCCTTCCCTTTAAAAAAACAAGATTAAAAGTAGCTGATGAATGAAGCACAATGAGCATGTCCAGCTGGCCATACAATGCAACTTCAGTCACATATTCATCAGAATCTAATCGATGCCCAGGATATGCTCCTATATGGACCGCAATGGTGTTTTATTTAGCTGTTTTCTGGAATGCCGATCACACTGTATTTTTTCATTTAAAAAAAAAAACAAAACAGTTCTGATTTACCATTTTCCATGCCCCCCTAATCTCCAGACCCATACTTACATTCTTTTAGCCATCTTTTTTAACAAAACAACTACTAATCTAATAAGGTGCAGCCTATACCTACTGAAGGTCCTGACAAAAACCTCAACTTCCTACAGCAAATGTGTTGCCAAGCATTTATCACAATAAGCTCCCACTGTCTTTTTAATGTAGCCCATGACTCTATAGAATCAGAATCAAGATGTCATTGGTTTATCTTTGACCTAACTCTCCTAAAGATAGAAGAGTCTCAGGGCATTTCAAGTTGACTGTTTCAACAGCTAATGTCTTTGTCAGTCCCTACTCAGTGAGCAGTTAATGCTTTGTCCATAGTATTAAAATATGCCATCTTAGATTCCATACTACCATATAACAGATGATCTTCATCAGCACAATTATTTTAATAAAAAAACTCCCAAATAAGTGTCAGTTTACTATAACTGTACATTCTAAGTTACCTTGAAGTCCATTTAAAAAAGCATTTCCAACAGTGAAAATGACACACACATTAACCATAAACAAGCATTAATACACAACATGCGTTATGTAAATGGGAGCATTTAATAATAAAAAAAAATCATTACTTTTATTAAACTATATGTGAGGCATATATTAAACTACTTAGAACAAGAGAAATATTCAAATTGTACCAGTACAAACATGTACTCTCGCTAAAGCACGCAGCAAAATAATCATAATATATTAACAATCAGGTAAGTAAAATTATCTTTATATATTCAAATTAGTAACTCTACTGATGTCATTAATTTACTACACATATAAACCCATCAAAAAACTATTCTAATAAAATACATTCCCTTTAACTGCAGATCAAAACAATTAAAAAACTTCAACGATGCAGGAGAAGACAGGGTCTTTCGTGCCTTTGATGTCTTGGTATAGAAATTTAATTAAGGTCTTAAGATCCCCAAGTACGAGCGCATGGCAGCCCTTCCAAGATCGAGGTGGTGGTATGCAGTCCATTCCAGTTTGTCCCAGGTGAATGTGAGACGTTAAAGATGTCCGGAGTCGGTAAGTCCTGGTAGATAAATGTAAATGAGACGTTCACCTGAGGTGTTTAAACAGCGATGCTCCAGGTTGCTCAGAGTCAAGTTGGGACTGCATCTTGCAAAGTGGGTGGTAAATACCACAGACCAGGGAAAGGCACAAGCTATAAAATATCATCTGGGAGCCCCCTATTCCAATTGCCTCTTCAGCATTCAGCACTTTGTGTGGTTAAGAGTCCTCTCTTGCATTGATGAACGTTCTAATTGTTTTTATCCACTCTTAAAGGTAATTATAAGAATTATATCAGAATTGCGTTTTATGTTGGTTTTATATGTGTAGTGAATTAATGTCACCAATTTAGATACTTAATTTGAATATATAAAAGTAATTCTACTTACCTGATTGTTAATATGGGATTATTGTGCTGTGTGCTTTAGCAAAGTACTTGGTTGTACATAATAACTTAATCAATGTCCCTTACTTATTATATTAGGTGACTCGAGTGTACAAACCGCAAGCCCTCTGCTTCAGTACCGTACAAGGTCAAAAAGAAAAGAAGTTTATTTCTCTTGTTTGTAGGTAAGTCTCTTACCCAGCAGTCCTAGTGGCCCGGGTGCTAGATGCCCCAAGCCCATCGCGAGGCAGCAACCACCCAAAATCAGTATTAAACACAGGAAATCTTCCTGTTTCTAGCAAAAGCTAGCGATTCTACATGTTTTTTTTTCTTTTAGCAAGACACAGAATAGAAGGTTGCAGGTTCAATTCCCCAGACTTTTATTTTTTACTGAAATGTTAATATTCAGTTTCTTACATCCATGCTAGCAAATAAAAACTGAAAAGATTACTTTTCTTTTCTGCATGAAAAGCAAAGGAATTTATCATTGTTACGGACAGGAGCATTTGTAAGGTGTTTACAGAAAAACTGCACTGTTTTTCTGTGTCTGTGTAAGGGGGAGGGATAATCTCTGAGCCATAACATGATTGGCTGTCGGCTTCCAGGAAGCAAGGCTGCAGTTTCCTGTGATAAGGTGGAGCTGACCCCTAGTACCCACAGTTAGTTTTCATAAATCGCCTAGCATCCACAGCAAAAGGGAGAGGGGAGACACAGCTTTTTATATCTTTGGCAATTTGCTCTATTAGGGCAATGTTGTCTGGAGACTTTATTTCTCCTTTAAAAAAAATATTGGTGCTTTAGACAGAAGACAAATTTTGCACAAGTCAATAGAATTCTAACAGTAAACAGAATGGGTTTACTCATGAAAATATATACTTTTACATTGGCAGATATAGAAACAAGTTGGAGTCTGTGCAATTCATTCATATGACCGAGGTAAAGGCTTGAGAAATAAAACAGCAGTCTCTTACCCAACAAATTAAGCTTTCTAGTTAAACTCAGCAAAGTTTGTGACAAAAACCACACTATAACTTCACTGGCTTGCGATAACATTTAAAAATCACATGGACTTTTAAAAAAAAATTTAAACTACAGTTTGCAAGCTCTACACTTGTGATGTAGCCTGCTGGCTGGTGCAAAAGGTTTGGTGTATTATTACTCTGCATACTAACAGTATAACTTGTTCAATTCCCTGCAGACTTAGCTTATTGCAACCAAGGAGGCAATGTAATGAGGCTTACCAAATCAAGGCTACAAAGGTGCATATTAAATTTTAAGTGCTCATTCCAAATGCTACTAACACCCTAAGTGGCCACTATAGGTGCATAAAACTGGACAGTAATTTACCAAAGAGGGAGCCAATGATATGCCTTTGCTGTGTTCCAAATGGTCTCAGGTGGCCCCAGCTTTATAGCTGAAACAGTTTGGTACACATGCGGAGATCACAACTACAGTAGATGCTAGACTACAGCACCATTTTAAATGATGATAATTCCATCTTCTTACATTCCCTATCATCTTTATATCTTGAATCTATTGTGGATCTTAAAGTGCCCACCCAATCACACCTTCTAATGTATGTTCATGGCGTTCGTCTGGCATTTATGCTGAGTTGGGCAGCACGGTGGCTCAGTGGTTAGCACTGATGCCCTGCAGTGCTGAGGTCCTGAGTACAAATCCACTCTTGGACACAGCTGCAAGGAGTTTGTATGTTCTCCCTGTGTGCGTTTCCTCTGCACACTCCGGTTTCCCCCACAATCAAAGGCATAATGATAGGTTGTATGTGTCAAAAAAATTTAAGATTGTAAGCTCTTCGGGCAGGGTTTGATGTGAATGTATACATGTTATTGTAAAGCGCTAAGGAAGATATCGGCGCTATATAAATCTAAAATAATAATAATAACTGTGAAATCAAAAAAAAAATCTAGCCCTTTCTTTATTGCATTCGCAAAGTGAATGGGTCAGTGGGAACATTGCAGAAACATCTGAAGACAAGAACCGCTGACCCAAATAGGCACTATTTAGACATTTATTAGATTCGTCAAACAAACAAACTAATGTCTGTGTATGGCTGGCATTACTTTTTACAAAACTTCTTCTGTGGCTGAACTTTCACTTTTACTGCAGTAGCAGGTTATTCTCTTTGTCATGTTTACTGGAACATGAAGGACCAGGGATAAATTGTGCAGAATGTATTAATGATCTTGACTTGTAGGAGACAGGTACATGACTCTGTCAATCAGAAACTTTATACAGCAAGCTTTGCAAACCTTCAGCAGACCTTATAAATTAAATTAATCATGCTTTGTAGACATTTTCTGGTAAGTGCAAAAAAGTATTAGACTTGCAACCAACAATTAAGTATATTGTTAGGTACATCTACCCATCAAAAATATTAGTCAGGCCATACAAATTAACATTATAGGGCAAATCCTATTATTTCAAGTAGAGCTGATGGGGTTGCAATGTGTATAGGCACCTGGTCCACCTTCCCCATAAAGAACATCACAGGTTGGTTGGGTACATGTATGTGGCTGGCTGAAAGCAGTCACATTTGTATGGCTAACTTTAGACAGCAAGCTCTCTCTTTTTTTCTTTAAAATATCTTTTGTTTGCACGTTAAAATTAACTGCCTTGTGTATGTTTGAACTTCACAGGTTAAAACCCACACTCCACCCATTTGTATTTATTGCTGTGTAATACAACTTTAAGCACATTTTTTGTGTGTTTAACAATTAAAACATTTCAGAAGGCTTTTCCACAAGTAGCAATACAGGAGGTGTTTTCCAAATTTCTAAAAAACAAAATTGAAACCCCCCCCCGTATACTATGTTATCCAAGGAAGGTTTGATGGGGGAAAATATACAATTTAGCAATAACAACATATATATCCTAAAGGGTAACATGACTGAGATAAAAGTCTTACATGCAGTCACCACTATTTATCCATTCCGGCATTTTGTTCACACACACCTTTTGGTTATCTTTGGTTTTAAATCAATTAAAAGCCATGAACTATTGACAATTCTCGTCTTCTTTTCATAAATCAGATAAAACGATGTGCATGTTAAACTCACCGATACAGAGAGCTCTTCAGATTTTCGCTTGACACTTGAGTCAAACAAGACATTTCGCCCCCGTTTCTCACAGTCCTGGTAAACTATAAGGCGGATTTGGCTTGGGTCAAATTCAGGTGATGGCCAGCTGAAAAGTGGCATAAAGTTTTTTTTATTTTGCATACCAGATACATAGAAGTAGCTATAATACACTTAATTTATAAATTCAATATTAAACAAAATCTTTACCCTAAAAGATTAATACCAAAGATAAGAGAGAACAAAGAGATGCTTTTAAATTAAAGTCTATCTTTATGATCTAATTCATAATTTTGGGTATGAACAAGATCATGTAGTAGTTGAGAATGAGCTTAAGACCTCCTTAAAGGGTATGTCCATCAAAAAATTAACTTTCTTTCTAGCTGTTTTACTGAAGAACAGGAGGTAAATGCATTATTTCTTACCTCCCGTTCTTCAGTGAATCTTGCAGGAGAACTTACCGGCATCGTTCCAGCGCTGACAGAGCCGCGGCCGAAATCCCTGTCGCGTCGGCAATAGTGCATTTACCTCCTGTTCTTCAGTAAACCAGTTAGAAAGCTTTTTTATTTTTAAAACTAACTTGTCAGTTAATTTTGTAATGATATTGATGGAGATACCCCTTAATAAAATGAAGGCAAAATTTCCCATTTCCATCTAATTTTCCTATGAATGAATGCCATTTATAAAAGAGCTATCAAATATATGAGTTATAAGCTTTACTGAACTTGAGTAAAATCGCCTTATTTATTTATTGCACTATATAGATGCATTAAAGAGCACGTTTGCCCCTAAAAAGTTTTAATTTTTCAGCATATACTGATTACCCGCAAAATCCATTTTCACAATACTTGAGTCAAAATATCTTGCCTTAAAGTCTATTAGTCCCTTGTCGCTCTCTAGCGGCTCCAGTCCAGGTGGTAGTCCTCAGTCAAGACCATGACTGAGTTGGGATGGCCAATGACTAACGAAGGCTATAGGAGCCAGCTGCTTTATGGCTGTGCAAGCTTACAAAGCCATAAAAGGGGTTCAGAAAGTGGCAATGAACTAAAGGACTTCAAAAAAAAAAAAAAAAAAGGAAGGCAGGTAAGCATTGTGAAAATGGAGTTAGGGTGCTGCTTAGTGCATGTTAAAAAAAACTTTGTGCACCTCCTATTACATAATACCCAAAGTTTATCAGATCACTAAGTACGATTACTAATCATCATCATTAAAGTATGTATACAATGACAATACAGCTTTGCAGCAGGTACACAACATAGATCAGAATACAAAAGTATCAGTATAAACCTGTTGTTATAAAGGAAGAGCAACTTATAAAAGAGAGCTATAAATACAAAAAATGTGTATTACATAAAAGATTATCTGATTACAGACATTTTAAAACTTTGAATTAATATGAGCTGATCCAGTATACCAGAAAACTAAACTAGTTTACTAAGCTTTAGAATGGGTACACATGGAGAGACTATTTGTCCCGAGCGAGCGCTCGGCTGGGACAAATGTTCGTCGGCCGCAGCCTCATAATATTCTATTGTGGTCTTTTTCAAACATGTATATTTTTGTCTGTAACATTAAGATGATACGTCAACTCTTACACTTTATGAAGCTGTTGCTGAGTCACAATCTGCTTACACGTAAAACTGAAAGGAGATAGGGTTTCCTTCATAAATAACAAAGTAAAACCTGACAGTCTTTCTTGCGAACTGCAAACAGCTAAATATAAATATATGGCATGCATGAGCATGAATTTGATCAAGGTAAAAAAAAACCTGTTTACAGTGCACTTGCTGAATAGACTAATCTGGAAATCACCATATGTTTCTTGTCACATAACAGTATATGAGGGGCCGGGTTAAAGAATTAATAACGTTTGTTACTACTTTCCCTCTTATATAGAACACAGATTACGGAGAGATCTACTGACTGGTCCTTAAAACTTTTTTTTAAAGGTTTTTAAAAAACAAACAAGCAGGTGATTACAAATACTATCGAGCTTATCTAATATGTTCACTGTGTACATTTTCTCTCTTTAGTATATGCATGAAACATGAACAAGCTGTATAAGAAAATGCTCCATCTAATCAAATGTTGAGATCTTACCACACCTCTACTGATGTTTTGCATACCCTGTTTTTTAATACATGCATGTGTATGGTCGCTGATCATTCGTAAATGCTTGTTAAACACTGGTAAACTGATAGAAGCAGATACCACTGGGCACAAGAAAAGATATCACTGTGATACATCCAACTGTTCTGAGCCTTCTGCAAGTGTCAGTGGTAACCGACAGTAACAGTATCAAACCAACTGACCTATCTCCTTGCCAGACCTAATTACACAGAAAGAGGTTTAAATAGTTAGCTTCCCATAATTCTTTAGCCAAAACAATTTGTTGGGACATTTTCTCAAGAGTGGACTGCATCTCCCAATAACAGTTAATAGTAAATATGATATTTAGAAAAGGCAGTAAGATACACACACACTGAAAACATCTATGTAATATAGTAAAATCAAAGGTAATGTCAGAGTACCTGAACTCCATCTTTAGCTCCTCAGCAGTTTTCAGCTTTAACTAAAACCCTTAAAAAAACAAACAAACAAACAAAACCCCTCAAAAGGGCAGATGCTGCTAATCAGGTGTTAAAAATGGCAATCAGCCTTATCCAGCCCAAGCCACAAAGCTGTCATTTGGTGGATGGTTAGCTGTAATTTCAACACAGAGACTGTTATATAGATCAAACGTATTAGTCCCATCCAGATTGGAAATGTCGACGCAAAGATTTTAGATGTCAATAGCAAAATTTGTACTTTTGCACTCTGATCCATTTATGCAACTTTAGATGTCAATAGGAAACCAATAGTTTTATTCTTCTGTAAGACAAGTGTAGTCTCCTTTGCTCAACTAACTGCAGACACCAAGGCATTGCAATCATTAACAGTGCAAGAAATCTGAATGATGTCTGTGTGCCAAATGAGTTTCTCTCTTCTTAAATGTCATGTTGCTTTAACCACCTGACTAAAGACTCTTGGCTATGACCATGCCCATCTGTAGCCAAAAACGATCAGACAAATCAACACGAAGGAATGGCGGGGGTTGCAAAATGAAGATTCCTTTGCAGAAACTCTGTCCTTGCTTATACTCCACTATCCTGGGTGACATTCTTTGAAGCAGTAGGATGCCTGTGTTTAGTGCTGCTGAGAAAGTAGTGGCAGGGAATTAAAAGGCAGGCACTAACAGCCATCATGTGACATGACTGTCACTGCTTGACATCTGTGTCTACAAAATAATTGCCAAACAATGGTATGGGTGCTTAATCCTAATGTCAGAAGCTTCTAAATGATATCTAAACACAGACTATTTGTTCAGGAGCAGACCATCAATAGGAAGACATGCTTTTTGCACAGTGCATCTGGCTATTGGTCAGGCCGAATGACTAAAGCGGGAAATGGAACAAGTTGGGTGCACATCGGTAAGTATTAAATGCAGGGCTGAAAAAAAGCCGCCATGGCAGCTGAAAAATGTTCCCTAGGGACCGGTTGTTAAAAACTGGGCAGCAGCTTAAAAAGCATGTCCACCCTTAAAACAAAAAACTGGAAACTTCTCAGTTATTTGTCTGCAACCCCCACTGCTATTTTTAGAAGTATACATGCATTTGAAACCAGATATTTAAAAAGCATGTCCACCCCCCAAACTAAAATTTAACCCACTACTGGCAGCGATTCCTGGACCTGCCGGAGGAGAGTAGGGTAGACCCCTTGCTGATGTCAGGCTGGAAAGCATGGAATAAAACACGCGCTGTGATGAAACTTCATCAATTTCACTCACAATGGCTTCCATATGTAAATCACCCAGGTTTCCAGGAGGGGAGGGCCCACCTAGTCTTTCATACCCGGAGGTGGAAGGGGATAAAAAACTATTCGAGAGCTGGTAGATGTAAAACATCCAACATCCTCTATCTTTTACACAGTCAAAAAACAAAATTTCCTTTCCTAGGATCAGGATTCTTTCACTTCCTACAAATCAATTTCCTTCCTAGAAAACATGGATTGGAATAATCCCCTAGATATGCTTCTCCAATCCCCAGAACATACAGGGTTATTCAAAAACAGTTCTTATCGTTTAAAATGGTGCTAATTTTGCCCCAACCAATCAGATGTAAGCTTTTAAATGTTAAATAAGATCTGATTGGTTGGGGCAAAATTAGCACCATTTTAAACGATAAGAACTTTTATTGAATAAACCTGATAGCTTCTTATCACAAACTTCTACATCACCACGTAAACACCCAAACCATCCACCAAAAGATAAATCGAAACAAGACATACCTTCAATAACAGGAAAGTTTCCAAGAAGTTATCAGCCTATACACAAAACATCTCCCTGCAAGCTCATATCATGAAATGACACTCAAATTACTACACAGAGGCTACATCTCACCATACAGACTGGGACGTATCAAGAATCTGACTCAGACCCTTTGTCCAAAATGTAAAGACCCCAGACCAGATCTATTTCATTGTATGTGTTCTTGCCCAATCATTCAGAACGTCTGGAAACTTCCACACAACACCTGGTTAACTATGTCCCCTTCACACAACTCTGGGAAATATTTGGACACGCTATTACACAATCACCCCTAATCACAATAGGTGCAAAAAATTACTTCTTAACATAGCAGCAGCAGCAGCAGCAAGAAAAACTATTCAAGACAGCACCTACACAACCATCCCTAAAACTATTCAA